>OX438749.1:25317321-25917321 GCA_949316235.1 Oegoconia quadripuncta
TAAGCAACTAGGCTTGTATTATGGATTGGATGGCTGGTTGATAAACTACACAAATACATTTTTTTTTGTAAATAAATAAATACATAAATAAATGAATAACATCCATAACTCGGGAGCACATGTCTGTATTCATCATACAAACATACGCCCCTAGCGGGATTGGAACCCGCGACCTTACTTTCTGCCTATATTACGCATCAAAACTCAAAATGCACAGTTTGCAGGAATAGTTTTATTGGATTAGACCATTACCTCCGCCTATGTTTTCTTTCGAAATTAGGTAAATAAATATTAGGTATAAACACATTATTTTCAATCACAGAAAAATCTAAATTTTTTGTGAACTGCATTTTGGTTCGACATCTACCAAACTGATTCACTGAGATTCTTCTATGGGGAGTCAGAAATTGTTGGACTTCCATACACATACACAGTTCGCAGAAGCCACCTTAACTTATTTGTGTAAAATTTAATTGACATTTACACTATTATTAATTTTTGTTATAATTTCATTGACATTGTATTATTGTATGGACTTTCCTTGACGGTGTTGAATTGCGACTTTTTTCAAATGTAATAATATTAACAAATAAGTAATCATTTCCTTTCTAAGTATATTATATTACGTAATTTTTGTGGTAGGATTTGTTTATTGTATTAATTAATGTTTAATTTAATGAATTATATTAATTATAAGAGACAATATTGTTATGTCACAATCACAAATTTTTATATAATATTGCATTATTGACATGGGCATAGCCTGTAAAGATGATGTATTGATATTTTACCTAAATTGAATAAATTGAAATTGAAATATTCCATTATAATTTTTCAATTGACATTTGAATTCACAATTGTTATTTTAAATTTTCAATGTCTACCACTGTTTATTAACGTAGTTATAGGTGACTGTACTAACAAAGATGGACCTTATTGTCTGGAAAAATAAATGATTTATTATTATTATTATACTAAAGGTGGTTACAGAATGGTTTACTTTGTAAATCGAATTTTTTTCTGACGGAGTTCGACTAAATTTTTTTTTAAGCACAAGGGGTCGCACTTAACCTCAATCATACCTGATGTTAAGTAACGATGAGGCCGAAGGTGGTAGCGTACTGACCCGGAAACCCCATGTTATTTGGGGAACTGGCTATCTTAACTTTGACAACCGGAACACAACAATGCTATTAACATTGCTGTTTGGCGGCAGATTTAGATAAGTTGTTCGTAATCGAGAGTGGCGTCACCAGTTAATGAGATTTATTTTTAACGCACAATGGGTTAGCACTTGACCTCAATCACACCTGCAAGGCTAATACAACTTAGACCGATTCGAGTGAGAAAGAGCCGCGCGCGACATAGTCTCAGTCACTTGCAGCTGATTGGCTGTCGCTTGACAGCTGTCAACTTGACCGCCAATCGGCTTTGAGAGATGTAGGCTATGTCGCACGCGACTTTGTCACTCGAGTCGCGCTAAGTTGCAGTAAAGTGAAGATGAGGCGGAAGGTGGTAGCGTACTGACCCGGAAACACCATCTTTCTATCTAGATATTTTTCTGTGATTGAAGCACAATACGGACCATGGGATATCACTTGACAGGTAAAACGCATGGATTACACAGAGTATAAAGCATCATGCTGAACACCATGGCATGCTCAAACGGATGTTACAACGCATGTATAGAAGGTGAATCGACAATAATAAGATCACATCCATCAGTCAGCTTTTACATGGTTGTTTAGTATCATACAATACAATACAATGCAAATACTCTTTATTGCGCAAAATCATTTACAATATTTTTTGATGATAACAATAGAACGCAATTATCATAATTAAATATTGAAAAAAATACAATCAAGTGTAAATAGGAGTCATGTCACAAGGGTTCCGTAGCATTGATAAGCTTTTCGATAAATAAATGACCGCTGCTTCACCCTGACAGGGTATGCGCATGAGTACTATACCATAATTACTGTTATTAGCATAAGTATTCAATCAATCAATCAATCAATCAAGTATACTTTATTGTACAAAAAAATCTACAATGCACTTCATGAATAAAGCTTCAAAAAATAATAATTGTACAACCAGGCGGTCTTATCGCTATTAAACGATTTCCACCAGACAACCTTTGGGTAGAGAAAAAATTAGAACGGGATAAAAGCAAGTAGGTTGTGCACCAATGACTTAAAAATATATATAATAATAGATACCAAACAATAGATATAAACATACATACGTTAGATATGAACATCAACTTACATGCAATGATAGTGTAAAATATACCTACTTATATAGCGATAAATTGTTTATACATATACAATATATGTGACACCAAACAAAGAAAGTATTGGATACTATAATTATCAAAACTCAGAACCACGAATATGGCAAAAAGTCAAGACGCTAGAAAATGTGCCTTGACTTGTGCTCTAAAAGTAAATGATGTTTGTGCACGACGTATAGACTCGGGAAGGGCGTTCCATAAAGTATTGTGTACATGTTGGAGTTACAATAAATAAATAAATATCCTAGGATGTACACACCGCCATCTGGTTTCATTCTAAGCAACTAAGATTGTATTATAGATACCAGATAGTTGATATACTACAAGAATGAAGGAAGAAAGAAGGAAAAAGTATTTATTGCCAACAAATACAGAAAATTTCGTAGGTATAACATGTTTGCATAATTAAATGTATTTGTGGCAAAGGCATTGGGCGCCAGCATTTGCTGCCATTATGTCGTATGGCAATTGACAGCGCTGGTTTTCAGCGCAACCCATCTATCACTTAGGTTTTCAAAATAAAAGGGGATGTTGAGGTCGACCAGGACGCCATAAATCAGATCAAAGCGGGTTGGATGAAATGGCGACAGGTCACTGGAACAATATGTGACTCACGGTTTCCCCTCAGGTTAAAGGGCAAATAAATCCGTAATAAGACCTGTCGTAATTTATGGATCGGAGTGTTGGGCCATGAAGAAGACGGATGAAAGAAAATTACATGCAGCAGAGATGAGAATGTTGGGATGGATGAGTGGAGTGACGAGGATGGATAAAATTAAGGCATGTAAGAGGGAGTTTAAAACTGGCACCCGTGACAGTTGAAAGGAAACCGATTAGCTTGGTATGGACATGTTATGAGGAGGGATGAAACGCATGTTACTAATAGAGTGATGAATATGGATGCCGATGGTTGGAAAGGAAGAAGACCACGGAAAAGATGGATGGATTGTGTGAGGGGTGAATGATGAGGTAAAGGCTGATAGAGTAGATTGGAAAAAAAGACATACTGCGCTGACCCCAGATAAATTAGGACCAGGGCAAGAAGATGATGGTTGATATTTAGGTCCTTACCCATGTAATTGACGTTTTGTATAAAGAATTTCATTAAGACTGTTTTCTCCATACAAACATTTTTGAGTTTTTTTTGGGAACGGCAAATCCAAATTTAGCTAAACTTTGTGTGTATTATCGGATAACATTAAGTATAGGCAGCGTTAATTTTTAAAAGTAACCGCTTTATAAAAGTTTCAGCGAATCTAAGAAATGATTATGAGCACATGCAGAGAGCTCTGGTCAAATGTTTTTTATTATGTGATTTAGCCCAGAAATTAAAACATATTTCATGTGAAACCTTGAAATAATATTCCATTTTCCAAATAAAAAACAAATTTGGAAATAGCTTTGAAAATCGCAGGAATTGGTACATATGATATACAAAGAAAAAAAACTCCAATTTCATAGGTAAAGACCCAATACTATACAGATACAATTTTTTTTGTAAGCATATACATATGAAAACATCCGTAACTCGGTTACACATGTCCTTATTCACTATACAAACATATGCGTCTATTACATGTCGATTCACCTTCATCCCATTGAATTTTCACCAAAACACATAATCAATTTGTCATAATAACACTCATAATTGTCTTACCACATGTGTCCTCGTCCTCAGCGAAGAGGTTGTTGTGAGGGCAGAGGGTCCTGGAGATGTTGGTGAACTGCTCCAGTGTTAGAGGCGTCTGCACCAACATGGGCAGTTGCCAGGAGAATACTCCTGGAAAGGTGAGAAAGAAGAGAAATAAGGTCTACATTTTACTTTGGACAACAAATCAGCAGTATTGAAAGCACTGACATAGATTAGGTAATTCACTCCACACATACTACGCAGTTGGGAGAAGATAAACGGCAGCTGTGTTCTGATCGAGGGTTTATTGTTGGAATGTTGCAACGATTGGAAGAGAAAGCAAAACTGGCCGCGCGCCAATATATAAACATTTAGATTTGCGCCATCTATCGGATCGTCGTAGAACCCGTGAGAAAGGTACACTTGTACCTATTGACGTGAATAAATGGATTAGTGGAGGGTTCACGGATTCGCCGATAGATGGCGCCAATCTTTAGCGTCAGGCTAGGTTCTATACTGAACATACGCAGTGAACGCATTTCTACTGAGTTGATTCTGCTCTCATGCTTCTTCTGCCATACCTAATATTTGCTCCCGTACATCAGCGTGACCACCAACACTCCATTGTATTTATATTTATTTATATCTCGGCGTGTATTTACCTTTCTGTTGCCTAGCCGTAATGAACAGCGGGTAAGTGCGATTCGCGAAGTCGCTCGCGACGGTCACGCGGGCCGGCGTGTCGTAGGCCTCCAGGTCCTGCAACCGAATTAACGTCAGCTCGAACTGGTTCGTAAAACAGAGGTCGCCAGTGAAGTCTAACTAGTGTACTTGTTTTTTTTTTTTTAATCTTTACTTATTATCTGTAAGAGACTATGCCACCCTCATACGTAATCTAAACTTGGGACATCTTACCTTCTACTTATACATAGCTTAACAATTTTATATAAGATTGTGACTTCCCTTGAATTAGGGAGAGACAAGATGCTATTGCACCAACCGACATTGCTGTTTCTAATTTATTATTATTATTATATTATTATAGACGAGCAGCATTGCTGCTGGTATGTCTATGTCACAGTGTTGGAAGAGTTCACATTGTTCATTATGTTGTTATTCAGGCATTAAAATAATACGGGCCATAAACACCGACCTTCTACTAGAACCCGTTAAATCACTACCAGACCCTGGTCACTCTTGGAAGTACATCTTCATTAATACGAACCTAAGTTAAGTTCATCTTAATATCAGTCCTACACTTTTGTTCAAATAGGCGATTTTCTGATCGCGTAGTAAAGCAGTTCAGAGTAAATAAATATCTAGTCCCAAACTAAGCAAAGCTTGTGCTATGGATACTAGATAACGGATAAACATACATAAATATTTATATAAACATCCATGACTCGGCAATAAATGTTCGTATTCATCACACAAACATTTCGCAGGATTCGAACCCGCAACCGTTGGTTTCGCTGACAGGGTCACTATCCACTACACCAACCGGTCGTCATAGAGTGGCTCGATAGATGGCGCTGACGGGCGGGGTCTCTGTGTTTTTACATTTTAAATTAATTTCTACATTGTCCAGAGCCCGTCTTAAGTACAGAAAAAAATTATAGGGGTTGGAAAGTCGCTTATTCTTTCTTTGGTGGCAGCAACTGCTCTGCTGGGTGGACTGAATATGAAAACTGAAATATCTAAACACACTTTAGATATTCTTTTTGTTTTTTTTTTCTTTGCCCATACACAGCGCCATCTAGTTCCACACTAAGCAACTAGGCTTGTATTATGGATACCAGATGGTTCATAAACTACACAAATACATTTTTTTTTGTAAATAAATACATATGTAAATGAAAAACATCCATAACCCGGGAACACATGTCTGTATTCATCATACAAAACATATTCCCCTAGCGGGATTCGAACCCGCGACCTTTTCGTATAGCAGTCAGAATTTTTAACCACTACACCAAACAGGTCGTCAAACTTATATTGGTGAATAATGTATGACAAATAGTTTACCCCGGCAAACTCCATGATGTATTCTGTGTTCTTGTTGACGTACACCGTATATGGAACATTGTATTTGTATCTGAAATGTAAAAAATAATTATAAATAAAAAATAACAAGCAGCAAAATTACTGTATAGGATACTCGATCCAGACACATTCCATTAAATAAATATGCATTTATTATGGGAAAATCTCAGTCATCAAATTGTGTTGAGTGCGATGTGATAGAAGACGCATACAACTTAATGATGGAGTGTGTCCGGAACGAGTCCTACAGATTCCAAATATACGTAGAGTATAATTGTCATGTTACTCCACCGACAAGAGCATAGCTCTTAAATTGTAGAAGAAAAAATAATACTATTAAGGAGGTCGGAGGATGTAATACGGCGCTGACCTCGCCGCTATCGGCAGCAAATGAGAGGGTGGCAAACGAGCATGCGGGTCACCTGATGGAAAGCAATCACCGCCGCCCATGGACACCCGCAACACCAAAAGGGTCACAGATGCATTGCCGGCCTTTAAGGAAGGTGTAGGCTCGTTTCTTATAGGTTTCAATATCGTGCATGTTGTCTTAATTTCAACCTTAAGGTAGGCAGGGGTATGTATAGAGCGACATAGTCAGAAAAGTGACCAAGCTCTTTAAATAAGGATAAAAAAAAATAACTGTGTGGATTCGGCATGTAAAACGAATAGAACCAACACGTCTCTTCCCGTGGGTGTCGTTGAGCCGACTAAGGGTCTTTACACCAGAAAACATCTCTAGACTGGCATGTCTTAACAGCAATGGGCTCGCCCCCTGTCACATATACATTGTACAATTCTGTATACATATATCCAAAGGTGAGCCGTGAATTTTGTTTCTAGCATTAATCTTTTAATATTTGGAACAACTAAACGCTAATGTTTGGGATATCTCAGACCATACCATTTGGGATAAAGGTCGTGACTATATGCAATATTACAGTTGGAGTGATTTTGATTTCATTTTTACTTTTTTGAATCTCTTATTTGAGGCTTTTCTACATCATGGGTGACTACGCCAGCATCATAACCAAGGTGCTAGCCATGTTGTTTTTTTTTTAATTTGTTTTATGTGTGAAGCCATAAAGCTCCAAGCGCAAGTAGAGAATCTAGTTTCTTATCAAAGTTCAATATAATTATATACATAAATTAGATAAATAAGGTAACAAACAGGTCAATACTTCCTTTATCTAATAATTTATTAGTACTTTTATAAAATGATAAGTATGAGAGAGTGTGTTGACTAATTATTAACTTGTTTTTTTTTCTTTCTCTTCATTTACCAGACACAACAGATAAACAATCTGAAACACCGGGCTTTCAGAGCCTTGTCCTCCATAAAATACTGCGAGTCTGAGTAACATTGTAAGCAGTTATTATGTTAACTATGGCATTTTTTACTGAAATAAAAAACAGTGATCTACAAAGTTGTTCCCAAACTCTAGTTGTATTTAAAAGTTGAAGAAATATTGGTATTGGTACTGCAATTTTTACTGAAATACAATGAATACATACTTCCTCATAAACAATACTGAATCATGGTAATGGCACGGGGATGCCCCTAAGGCCAACACTATGTACTGAGGATATCCAACTTTGACAGGTAGTCCTCATCACCAAATTGGATAACTTTTATTAAGGGCCAACTCTCAAAACCCAAAAAGGAAATATAAATTGTATAGTCTACTCCAAGACTGGCCAATATATTTTCAGTTTAAGCTGTAGTGGTGCCCGGCCACAACAGTTAAAGGCAAAACTACTACCATATTCATAAGGTTTTACATAAAAAGAAACAAAATAATATAAAATATAAAATTGCCTTTATTTCTCCGACCAAGTATTACAGATTTCAAATCAACTGACTGACTGACGTTACTGCCAGCAACGTTTTCTGCTTGGTCAGGCTGTCCCCTGACAGAAAAAAAAGAAGACAGAAGAAAAGAAACAAAATATGTTTTAATTAATTTACTTAATTTGTAAATAAAATGAAATAACTATTGTTTTTATTTAATGCAACCTGTGAGGAACTCTTTCATGTGTGCATTCCTATTTCATGGTTTGGTTTCTAAACTAATCAAGTGTAGAATTTCTCTAAAACTTATCTCCATGCTCATTGATCCAAACCTAGGCCCGTATTAATAAACCACTCTCAAGATTGTGAACAGTCTTGGTCTCAAGTAAACATGTTGATTAATAAACCTAACTTGAGACCTGAAATGCGCATGCTTACTTAAGCAGTATACACTTGAGAGTTTCACGTATTAATAAACGGAACTCAAGACTATCATTCATTCGCAGCTGCGGCGAATACTTGAGAAGTGATCTCAGGTAAGTAGACCTCAAGATTGGTTTATAAATTAGCACGGAGCTTAAGATAGCGTCAACTTCTTAAGACGCATCTCTGTTGATACAGCCTCAAGACTTGTATTGAGATTGGTTTATTAATACGGGCCTTTAGAGTATGGTTGGCAACCCTACCTACAAGTTATCTTTCTTCTCTACCATAAGGCATGAGGCAGCTTTGAGCGGCTGACAATATATTATATTTCTTTCTTCTTTCTATAGCTTTCTAAACTAATCAAATGTTGAATTTCTCTAAAACTTATCTCCATGCTCATTGACCCAAACCTAGACTAGGTTTCCTTAGAACTCTCCAGCAACAAACACCACTATCTTATCTGTCATTATTTACATATGGATCTAATCTATAGAGTCATTCACTTCATTGTTTGTTAGTCAATCAAACCTAATCGAAAATCCTTTGTGAATTTATTGAAAAAACAAATCCTCCAACAATACATTTCCAAATAAAAATTTATACAATTCTATGTATCTTACGTATTAATGAAGAATTAGCAAAGAAATACTTACGTATTATTGAAGTGAAATATAATTTCATCGCCCTTATTAATTTTCTGGGGGAATACGTAAGGCACGCAGTATAAAAACAACGTTAAAAACACCACACGGCTCATTATTCAGCGTTTCATTAAACCTATGTACATTTATTTTGATTATAAACACAAGCGAATCATTTAGATTATTGTTTTGTAAGCACTTTAGAATTTATCTTGGATTTTATAATTTTTATTTTGTATTTTTGCAAAATCCGCAAATTTTTTTTTTTTAATTTATTTAGCGGCTTTGGCAACAGAGCCATTAGCCGAAACCATGGCACTAAATTGAATAATACATGGAACTCATAAAACTAAAACCAACTTATCTAATAAAAACAAAACAAAATTCTTTCCAGAAAACAAATGAGAGAGAAAAAAAGAAAACTATGCCTAAATTGCCTACTATATATACAGTTTACTAAAAGTACTGGTAACAAAATTATAAATGATATTATACAACTCAGGGTGTTTGAGCAGCTCTTGCAAAGAGCATGGTATGTTCCTAATTCCTAGCGCCTCCTGGCACATACATATGAATAATAATCTCTGAAGGGAAAATTTAGGACATACAAAAAACAAATGATCTAGATTACAAAAATTACCTAAACAATATGTACAAGATGAACTATCTGATAACTTAAGTCTAAACAGATGATCAGGGAACTTACAGTGACCTATTCTTAATCTACATAACGTAGTGATAAATTTTCTGCCAGGATAGTGTTTGGATTTCTCAAACCAAGTTTTTGTACAGGGAACAGGTTGAATTTCAGACAACCATTTGCCTTTTATAACTCTACTGGCGTCTAGATTCTTACTCCACCGTGTCAACATTACTTGCTTTGCAAATAGCGTCAAGTCAGTATAAGGTACTTTATAACTACAATCTAATACATTGTCAACAGATTTAGCAAGAGCATCGACCAACTCATTACCTAATATTCCCGAATGACCAGGGACCCAACAAAACTCAACAACAATTCCTCTGTTTATAAGTTGAAACACTTTTTGTCTTACCACATAAATTAGATAGTTAGTTCTAGCATCAATACACTGACTTTGCAAAGCCTGCAGAGCACTCATAGAGTCGCTTAATACTAGGATTCTCTTATGAGTGTTTTGCACGTCCTGCATCTGCACAACATGGAGAATAGCATGAACAATTGCCAAAATTTCGGCAGAAAATATGGAAAATAAATTGTTACAATTAAATACTTTGCCTATTTTTAAAAAAGAATCATAAAAAGCAAAACTAGTTCTATTAGTAGTTTTGGAACCATCTGTATAAATCTTGGTATATTCTCGTTTGCCGTCTAAATATTCGAAAAGTTCAGTTTTATCCTCATATTTAGTTAAATTGATTGGCACACTCATCACAATACTATGAAAATCAAAACTAAAGCAAGGTAAAAGATAGGTCCAATAAATAATATCTTGAAATTCAAAGTTTAGATAAGCTATAGAGTCACTCAATGATGTGGATACATTAACAGGTATTGAATTATAATTAGGAATGTTAAAATGCTCTAAATATCTGGGGACGATAACATTGTCACGACTGACAAGTTTCAAGCAATATTTGTCTGTAATATATGCTCTTCTGATGAATAACGGTGGAATACCCGCTTCAACTTCCAATGAATTTATCGGGGAAGACATCATAGCCCCAGTAATAACACGCAAAGCTTTATTCTGAACAACATCTAGTTTCTTAAGCAAATGACTGGTGGCATCATTAAAGAAAAGACACCCATAATCGAAATGACTTCGGAGTGTCGCAACATATAAAGTTTTAAGTACTTTAGGATCGGAACCCCACTTAAGACCGGCTAATGATCTCATAATGTTTAACCCTAATTCCGTTTTTTTGCAAATATATTCAATATGTAATTTCCAAGACAGCTCAAAATCCAAAATGATACCTAAGTATTTAACAAAAGGCTGAATTGGAATGGGTATGTTATTATACAAAATTTTTGGCTGTAAAAATCCATTTTTAGAAAATACAATCACTGAACTTTTGCTAATATTAACTTCAAGTTTCAGATCATTCGTCATAATGCCAGATAGATCTTGTAAAAATTCATTCATAATTATCTCACCGTGTGCCAAATTTTGACAATCTACATAGACAACAATATCGTCAGCGAAAAATGAATATTTAATAGGTTCTGGAATACGTTTCATGAGTTCAACCAAACTAAGGATAAAAATAAGGGGTGAAATAACTGAGCCTTGGGGCGTACCTTTGAAGCTGGACTTGGGTCCATAAAATTTGTTTTTAATCTTTAACGATACCTTGCGGTTGTTAAGAAAATTAAAAATCCAGGACAAAATATGTCCTGGAATACCTAGAGTAGCCAAACTTTTAATTAAATAACAATGGTCTATATTATCAAAAGCACCTTTGACGTCCAAGAATACTGCCAATGTATATTTAGACCTTCTAAAGTTATTACGAATGTCACCAATCAGACAACTTAAATTATCCATAGTACTTTTGCCTTTACGAAATCCATACTGTTGATGGGGAATTAAATTATTATTTTCTATGAACCATTCTATTCTGTTTTTCAACATAGTTTCGAAACATTTTGAAAAACATGAGGTCAAAGAAATGGGTCTAAAAGAGTCTATGGTATTGGGATCTTTGTTAGGCTTTGGAATTGGAATTACATTTTGGGATTTCCAACTGGGAGGAATAACATTATTTATCCACAACTGATTAAAAATGTCTAGTAAAATTTTTAAAGCAATAGCTGGCAGATTCTTGATGACAATGTATGGAATGAAATCAGGGCCAGGAGCAGTATTCCTTTTATTCCCTAATGAAGCAAGAAGTTCATTTATTTGAAATGGGTTTTGGAGCCATTGCGCTGACATAGAGCCAGCAGAAGAAAAATAATTTGCTAATTGAGACGAGTCAATATCAGCACAGGACGGTGCAATTTTGTCTAAAAAATTCAAGGCATTAACACTATTGCTTTGAAAAAAAGGTAAGTTATTGTTAGATTGACGTTCCTTTGAAAATTTAAATCGACGAATGTGGTCCCATATGACCTTAGAGGAGGTCATGCGATTAAACGATGCACAAAGATTAGACCAGCTCAGAAGTTTTTGCTCAATTAAAGTTCTTTTCTTCTTTGCATCGAATTGTTTGTATAAAATGTAATTTTCCATACTTGGAAATTTTTTAAAAGAATTAAATGCTAATTTGGCTCGGAGAACTGCTTGGCGGCAAGCGTCGTTCCACCAAATCATAGTTTTGCGTTTTCTACTATGGCAATACGATTTCTTGGGAAACGTCATCAAAGTGTCGATAATTAATTGAATGAAGTCGGTATAATCTGCAATGGGATCAACGGGATCTGTATTTCTATGAAAATTAGAGAATTTAGCTTCGCAAATTTCAGTAAATTTTGACCATTCTACTTTATTCAAGTTTACTTCTGACACCGAGTGAGCGGAGGGAGTTTGATATTGAATGTAAGAGTCCCCAGTATCCTCGCAATGGCAGTTTGTACCAAATAAAACGTTTACTAATACAGGAAAGTGATTGCTACTGAGAAGATCATCAAGAACAGAAAAAGAACAGCTTGAGCTTATTGTTTGTGACGCAAATACTAGGTCCAAGACATTACCTTGTTGGCCGAATGGTGCAAGCGTTGTAGCTGTGTGATCATTTAAGCATACCAAGTTATTGCTATCCATAAAAGAGTGTATAATATTACCTCTTCTGTCATTGTCTCTACATCCCCAAGAGATGTGGTGAGCATTAAAGTCACCGATTATTAAGGAATTTCTGGAATCAATTTTAGTGTACACTTCTTTCAAATACTTAATATCAAACTTACCATTAGGTGGAGGTGGGCTGTATATACATAATATGACTAACGAAATATTATTAATTTGTACAGAGACTAGTATGTTTTGAAAGTCATATGAAAAGGGAGTATCAATCACATTAAACAGATAGTTATTTTTAATACATAAAGCAATGCCTCCATGAGGATGATCTGAATCTCTTCTAATAACATTATAGCCGGGTAATTTAAAATTTTTGTTAGAATTTAACCAAGTCTCATTGAGTAGGATAATATCAATGTTGTCAAAGTCTTTAATGAAATTTTTAAAATGGTCCAATTTGGATAATATACTACGACAATTCCAATGGAGTATATTGAGCTGCCCTTTACAAACCCTACAATCCATTAAGAAGCAAAGTTTGTAATGAGCAATTCCTTAATTAATTTGGTAGAAATAGGACCGGAAGGATTTTGTGATTCTTTTTTTGCATTCATTTTAATAATTTCTATAACAGTTTTGGTTATAATATTAATAATTAAATCAGAGTTCAGAATGTCAGTAATAAGGGCACGCTTATGTGGAGATTTACTAAAATCAGATGTGGACTTCATACCTAAAGTATCACTCACGGTTGGGAAGTTAGAAGTGGCAGGTCGTGATGCAATTGAGGCGTATGTTATTTTACCCTGTATTTTGTTTTTAATATCAGCTAATTTTGCTGATTTCTGTGGGCATGATGATGAGATGGCCACATGTGGTCCTGCGCAGTTACTGCATTTAATATTGTCTTTATCTGTGCACTCCTTGAAGAAATGATTGCCTGAGCAAATTGAGCAAATCTGTTTTCCTTTACAGGATCTACTGCCATGGCCGAATTTGTAGCAAACAAAACATTGCAGTAACGGTTTGATGTATTCCTGGATGTCAAACCATATATGATCAAGTGTACAATGATCTGGCCGAGATGAAGACAGAAATGTGATTAAAACAGTTGGTAGAGGTGTGTAACTGCCATCTGACATTTTCTTCTGAAAGCGCTTCACACCGATAATCTCAACGGAAGCTTTGAGGTCGCTGAGCAACTCTTCCTCTGTAATTTCTGTCGGTACCTTGATGATGCCTTGACTCTCTAACCTATCATACGGAATTTTAGCTGACCATTTCTGTTTTTCCAATAAATCTTTATGTAATAAGAAGTTATTTGCATTTGTTTTTGTTTTAAAGAAAACCTTTATTAGTGTTGGGCCTACAGCTTTCACATATTCGACTCCTTGTACAGTTTTCATAACTTTGCTGGTATGTAATAAATTGATATTTGTGTTCATATCAGAGGATGTTAATAATATGGGGTAGTCTTTCTTATCATCTTCAACATAAATATGATTGAAGTCCTTGAAGAGACCTCTTTTGCTTTGTAAAAATTTTACCGCCATTTTTATTGGTATAGAATTTTCCGTCAAGGAATCTACTTTCCTCTTGAGTGAAGGACGCCCATCACTGGATTCGTTCATCAGCGTCTTAGATGAGGGGCAGAAAGTATTTTTATAACAACAACCAAAAGATTAATCTATGAAAATTATCTAAGTTAAAAAAATCCGCCCTATCCACTTAAAGTTCGCGCTCTTTTTTTTTCCAAAATCCGCAAAGCAGTAAATAGTGTTGCCACACTGTATTACTTTAGTCTTTGTACTAAACGATGTCGGAATTCAAAATATTATTTTATTGGATTTTAGTTCCCATTCAAAATCCTAAAGCTCCATTTAGGAAATGAAATCAAAAAGGGATTTCACGAGGACGTAGCCGCTAATAGTGATGATAATGATTCCACCCGCCCGCCATGCACCACCACAAAAATCGAGGGGCAATCACCTTCCAAATAGACGGACGGTCCTAGGAATCCTCGGTTTATGAGTTTTCTAGCTTTCCGTGCGCGACTTCAACCCCGCGGAAGATTTCATCAAAATTGGTTCAGCAAAAAAAATCCTATATGTTAATCCAGGTCCTAATCTGTCTACCAAGAAAACATCCAAATCCGTCCAAACGTATAGGCGTGAAGAGGTAACAAACATACACACAGACATACATACTGACATACACAACATTTATAATAAATATTAGTTGGGATACTTGGGTTTTGTTGCTATAGTTGGGATTGAGTACTCAAAACTTGTATTGATACTGAAACTCGATCTCAACCTCAAGATCGATCGATAAATCTCAATAGAAGTCTTGAGGCTGTATCAACCGAGGTGCGTCTTAAGAAGTTGACGCTATCTCAAGCTACGTGCTAATTTATAAACCAATCTTGAGGTCTACTCAGCTGAGATCACTTCTCAAGTATTCGCCTCAGCGGCGAATGAATGATAGTTTTGAGTTTCGTTCGCGGGTTCAAATCCCTAGGGGCATATGTTTGTATGATGAATACAGACATGTTTTTCATTTATACATGTATTTATTTACAAAAAAAATGGATTTGTGTAGTTTATCAACTATCTGGTCATACTTGCCGCTGTTTCTGAGAAAGGGCCATCCATGGGGCCATCAGAAGTTTGTCAATGGTGATGTTATGTGCGGGACCCTCAGGGCACTAGAAACGGGTCTAAGACTTGGAGATGCAGATATACCGGATGAGTTTTTTTAACGTAAGAAAAAAAATAGGGCATATTAGGTAAGTGAAATAGAAGGTATTGGCATAAGTAGATTTTTTTTACCATCATGGAATAAAACGTTAATTTTGTCATTTAACAGCGCTTCTGTAGCCTATTCCACATAATTACAACATTCAGTTAATGAAATAAAGAAAAGTTAGGGAAAATATGATTCCCAAATAAACGAATGATAGGAACCCTACAAAACACGCCAGTCGTATATTAATCTCAGGACGCAGCGGGCGATTTTGAAAAAAAAATAACCTATGCTAATACCTTCTATTTCACTTACCTAATATGCCCTATTTTTACCTGTGCGCGTATTAATCGTTTGATCTCAATATTCATTATGTTATGTTATTATTTTATTTTGGTAAGTGTTATGTACACCGTAATTGTCACATATATTAGAAATAATTACATCTACAAATTTTCTAAAATTGTATAAATGTATGTGATGTGGTTGTGCTATTATAAATAAAGAAATTTAAAAAAAAAATCTACATAAGCCAATACCTTCTATTTCACTTACCTAATATGCCCTATTTTTTTTTCTTACGATAAAAAAACACATCCGGTATATCTGCATCTCCAAGTCTTAGACCCGTTTTAATAAACCATTCTCAAGATAGTCTTGTGACCGGTCTCAAGTAAACGTGTTGACTAATAAACCTAACTTGAGACCTGAAAAGCACGTGCATACTCAAGCAGTACTCACTTGAGAGGTGCGCGTATTAATAAACGAAACTCAAAACTATCATTCATTCGCCGCTGAGGCGAATACTTGAGAAGTGATCTCAGCTGAGTAGACCTCAAGATTGGTTTATATATTAGCACGGAGCTTGAGATAGCGTCAACTGCTTAAGATGCACCTCGATTGATACAGCCTAAAGACTTCTATTGAAATTGGTTTAATAATACGGGCCTCAGTATCAACACTATGTTTTGGTACTATTTTAAAATACAATTTTAAAATTCTCAAGCACCTACTTAAAAGTCATCTCAATCTTGAAAACGGCTTTTAATACAGGCCTTAATACAATACTCACGGGAGTACAAACCGATCTTAAAGTAGTTTTCAATGACGATGGCTACCTTAATTGTGTTGTCGACTGTTCCTAAAATGCTGTATGTACACTTGTTCAAACTAAAAAAAAATGCGTCTTCATTTTTATTCCACGATTTCGGCAGCCATAAACTCCTTATTTTGCATAAAATATTGAACCACCATAAAGCTAAGCTCTTTTGGCACCTGTCCGACTGGCCTCTCTGAAATCCTTCTATACCAAGCAAGCATATGGCATTATAATATAACACAAGGTACAGGAATTTATAAAATGAACACTATAAGTAGGGATAACTAAATTAAAATAATAGGTAAACTAACAAACACTTAGGTAACTATTTCGGCAACAGAATTAATTAAAATAATTTTTGAATGCATCTATAACTTAAAAGAACGTGTAATGGGGCAATACTAATATTTAAAAAATAATTTCGCTCACCAATAAAAATCGTGAATTCAATTCACCGGTCGAATAGTGAGCTGTGATTGGTCGGTTGATTTAACAGGTGCTATGCGTCATCCGCCATTATCGTTGTGAGTTTGTGAAAGTACGTAACCAGTGAGAATTTACCCGAAATAAGGTGTTAGCTTAATGTTTTTGTGTTAAAACTGTTTAATTTAAGTGTTACGAATATGACGGAGTGGTATAGAATGAAGAACGGTTTCAATACCAAGCATAATTCCTCTGAATTATCAGTAGAAACATCTTGTGATTTGTCTGACTCTTTCAATATGTTTTCTGAAAATCTTAGCCCAATACCGGCGTCTATTGTGCCTCGGAAGTTGGATTTCAGTAATTTGGACGATGAGGAACTTATAAAGAACGCTTCTGCGGCGCCTGCTTCACTCAGTCCACCGTATAAGCGCGTTCGAGCTCTAAGGTAAGCTTAGGCCTTTCACTATTAAAATTCGGAGTACGATTCACCACGTTTCTCTTTTCTATGATTTCTATTCATTTCAACCATGCCAAGGAGATACTTATTTCACCCAAAATATTTGATAAAAAAACTTAAGTGCGAGTGTTGAAATTCTTAGCAGTGCCTAATGGAATACTGAATGGACTTGTTGACCATGTCAATTTGAGGGTAATAATAATATGAGCCTTCAAAATTCAATAGTGATGGCATTACATTAAAAACTTATATGTAATTCATACCAAAATCAGCAAATAAAGACTTTGTACTTGACAAATTTACATGTCTTCTAAAATTCCTTCGAATTCTATTCAAAATTAATAATCTCTGTGCGAACTAACTATATACATACATAAATTCACGGTTGTTTCCCGCAGCGGTAGGCAGAGACCACAGACTTATTCATATTCATTTATTTCTTTGTGACTTCCACTTCCTGTGATCCTGACGCACCTCTTCTGCTTTATTCACAACCTTTTGTAATGTAAATAGTCCTAAAAAGCATATACAACATCCTAAAATTATCTATTTACATCAGATATGGTTGTAATAATGCATAATAATAGTAGTTTGATAGGACAAACATCTCGTATGTTCCTTAACATGTAAAGCGAAGGCATATATCTCTGCAGTGGGATGTTTATGGGCTGAGATGATGATAATGCATAGTAATTTAAGATATTAGAGAACGACTTTTTATTAAGTCATCGGAGCTTTGAGCTCGGTTAGCTCAGTTGTGTTTTGGCTGATATGCTCTGTAGGAGTGCTGTCAGTCTGTATAAATTTGTTGGATTGTCCATTGTAAAAAGAGAGTGAGGTTTGAAAAGGTGAATGTATCAATGAGGCTGGCATAGTCACCCAGGGTGTACAAAAGCCTCAAATGAAAACAAGATTTAAAAAAAAAATAGTAATTTGTGAGAGAACTGGAACTTTGAACAATGATCCTGTGGGTTTCTTGCGCCACTTTTGCCCCAAAAGCCCTTTCCGAAGCGATAGCAGCTTGGACATACTGACATGACAGATAAATGCAATAAGCCCTTTCATTATTTTCAGTAGATTTAAATAGACATTCATCAAATGATATCATGTATCTTACTTTGAAATAAATGCTTGAAGCTTGAAAGGTATACCATGTTGCATGTGACCATTGATTTCCTAGCCAGATGTTATTCTCACTTAGTAGGTCTTTGTTGGGAACACATTCTGGCCTTGGACGGTCTATGAACGCATGTTGTATTCCGAATCATAATATTGTCATGTTGTTCCAAGTGCCAGACCTATACAGGGCGTCCCAAAGTTATGGGACATGAAGGGGAAGTACCTTAAATATCGTAGATAGTGAATTTTGCTCAAAGAAGACTTTATGTTATTTTTAAAAGTTAGTAATTCTGCATTCATAGATTTTCTAAAAATTATTTGCTTCGGCTGGGAATCGAACCGACTCAAATGTGAAAAAAAAAACACCCTACTTTTATGATGCCAATCGAAAGAATAGCTAAAAAATAATAACTCTGCCTAAGTAACATAGTATTTTAAAAGAAAGGAACAACGTGAAATTAATCATTTTAATCAAATAAAAAACATACATGAAACTGCCGTAGTCAATTAAGTAGGTATTTTTTTGTAAATTAATTAATTAAATGCTCAAAATGTGATCCCTCTTGTCTTACGCAAATCGCCAATCTTTTAATGAGCCCGCTGCCTGTTGATTTTCTAATCATTTTATGGTGAACACTCGATGTGATATGGCACAATTCTGTTTGCAACTCGCCTACGTTCTCGTATCGCTTTTTGTATAGCATATCTTTCACGTATCCCCAAAAGAAGAAATCTAATGGTGTGAGGTCCGGGGATCTGGCCGGCCATCTAATCGGTCCATTTGTACCAATCCATGTAGGAAAACATTCATTTAGAAAATCTGCTGCTCTCCGACTATTATGAGCCGGAGCTCCATCTTGTTGGAAAATTAAGTTTTCTTGCTCCGCCGCGGAATGGTTTCTTATCTTATCCCTTAAAATTTGAAGTATTCCTAAATACTTTTCTGTGTTCAAGGTTCCTTGGTAAAAATGGATTAAGAAAACCCGGTTTTTTAAAAGTCCGCACCAACAGTTGAGTGAAAAACGCACTTGGTTATTAGTTTCAGTCACTCGTAGGGGATTTTCTTTAGACCAAATACGATTATTGTTGCGGTTATACATACCGTTATTGCTAAAGTTAGATTCGTCTGTCCAAATAATATTATCCAAAAAATTTGGATCTTCGAGCAATCGTGCCTGGATATCAAGACAGAAATTTTTTCTCCTTTCTGTATCGCCCGGAAGTAATTTTTGAACCAATCGTCCTTCAACATAACTCTTAAAACAGTGTTTTTTTAATACACGGTGTATTTTACTTTTTGAAACTCCAATTTCATGTTCTCCTTCTCTCACCGATGCTTTCGGAAAAGCCGAAAAGTAAATTAAAATACCAAGTTCTTCGTCGTTGATCGTATGGTTTTCTTGCTGTGGTTCTCTTGGGCGTTTATCGAAACGTCCCAGAGTTATCAAATTGTTCACAAGCCTTTTCAAAACTTTACGAGACGGTATTTGTCTATCAGGATATTTTACGCCATACCACCGCAAACTTCTAGAGATATCTTTATCGTTCAAAAAATATGCTTCCATTAGATCAAAACTTACTTGATATGCCATGTTCGCAATAAATTAACACAATAACACTTGTGTAAGTGAATTGAGACTAAACAGATCAATATCCGAAAAACAAACGCTCGCACATACTGTTCCATTTTCAAATTTAAGAACAACATTTAAAAATATCACTTCTTTTTAAAATATCTTAAAAAGTATGCATTCAAACAAACGCTGTCATAAACTGTTCCATTTTCAAATTATAAATTATTTATTTTTGTTTTTAATTTGCCTTCTGTCTAGCTTACAGAGGACGTATTGAAATACAAGTTTTATCATTTCATCTACACGTGCACTTATAATAAGGAAAACTATGTTAGTACCTATTTTATGAAGTGGGTACTTATTTACGAATAATCAATGCTATCTTTGGAATGATAATATCGCTACTTTTCGAACGTCGTCGGCAATAAATAACTTTCTTGAAATTTGACTCAATCATTTTATGTTGTTCCTTTCTTTTAAAATACTATGTTACTTAGGCAGAGTTATTATTTTTTAGCTATTCTTTCGATTGGCATCATAAAAGTAGGGTGTTTTTTTTTTCACATTTAAGTCGGTTCGATTCCCAGCCGAAGCAAGTAATTTTTAGAAAATCTATGAATGCAGAATTACTAACTTTTAAAAATAACATAAAGTCTTCTTTGAGCAAAATTCACTATCTACAATATTTAAGGTACTTCCCCTTCATGTCCCATAACTTTGGGACGCCCTGTATATAGTTCTAGGCTACTTAGTTGGTAATGCAGGATGGCAAAGTAAGCTCTCATATTTTCGCTTCTGTATGCATAAACACCACTATGCTGTACATAATCTCAGGTGGAGTAAACAGGACCCTATGGAAAGGACTCTGCACAAACCCATATTTTTATTAACATTACCTGTTTCACTGAGTTTTGGTCAGGGGCTACCACCTAACTGAAAGCTATAGCAATATCAATGTATTGTCTGCCCTTGTCATTTACGAGATGGCAAGGACAGTATATTGGTCGCCAAATTGTACATTCTATTCTTACCACTTTTCTGAAACTGTATTTTCTTTTCTGTTGTGCAATAAAGTGTATTTGTATTGTATTGTACATTGACGTTACATATGATTACAATGCCCTAAAGCAATTGTGTTAGGCGGTCTGACTGCAGGGCAGTGTCTCCCAGCAACCCCTGCTGAATTACGAGTGAGGAGTGTTGGAGCAGGATTGACTGATTATTTAGGTTCAGAAGGCTAACGTGGAAGTGAAGCATTTTTTATAATTTTCATAGTATCCCATTAGCGACACCTTGACTAAATTACGATCTGCCTAGCCATTCAGTTTAGGGCTTTGCAGATTAATTAATGTCATCCTATTATATTAATTAGATTATTCTATATATTTTAATATAGTATAAAAACTCTTGAAAATCATTTATTGCTTGAATTTCAGTCACATTATTGCTGATAAATTGCTAAATTAATTGTGTGACACCATAATTCTACCTTGTTTATTTATTTGGAAATGCTTTGTTGCACAAAAGACAATACAACTGTGGATTTTTTCCAGTCATCCATAGGGTTAGTGAACAGTAGATTGGATGTATACAGCAAATTTAAACTAAAACAGATACCCTTTCCAAGCATATATAATTATTAAATCTAAACCTAATTTATCATTGGGGTCGAGACGATGGGACCTTGGGGCCCTGAGACAAAACGCCTGGTCCCAGACCTGTCGGCGCGTCTCATCGAGGCTTCTGGTGACCACAGTGCGGGCGGCTTCCTGGCTCAGAGAATAAGTCTCGCTATTCAGCGCGGGAACGCCGCTTGCCTGTTGGGCGCAATGCCGCCTCGAGGAGATGCGCTAGATGGAATTTTTTACCTGTGACTTAAAAAGAAAAAAAAAATGACAATATATTAAAAATACACCCATCAATTGTGTTAAAAGCAATCAAATCAAAATATTTTATTTCATTTATCATTTCATTGTCAATGTTATACAATTCAATACAGTGAATTGTAAATAATGTTATTACAAAATTGAACAATTGAATTAAATGAAATTATAACTTTCTTATAAATTTTTTATCACTTTCGTTATCTTTTATTGTAACAGTAATATCAATATATATTTTTATTAGTGTGGACCCTTTTTGTACAATTTTAGTTTTGCTGGTGATCTGGCTAAAATCTTTATAGGTTTCAAGTATGTTTATGCATGACATTATTAATATGATTGACATTTTATTATATTCGTTGAAATAGGATAGGGAGTACTTTTAACTTGCTATTATTTGTTTATTGACTGAGGAATTGTAGCACTATCTTTGAACTTACAACATACATATGTAGCTTCATAAAATTATAACTATTGGTAATTGAAACGACATTAATAACATAGATATCCCTTTCCTCCATATTGCCATGCCCCACAAGGTACATGTGTATGTTAGTACTTACCTATGTATTGTAACTATGACATGTGTAACGCAATAAATATATGAATTATGTATATATGTTAGTGTTAATAGTCTTCATTCATACATACACCAGCTTATATGTAGTTTACTTACTTACTGTTTATATATTTATTGTAACTATGACATGCATGGTATGCAATGAAAATATTGAATTGAGAAAATAACAACAAAATTTATATTTTAATTTTTCACCTCTAAACTTTTTTATATTTTGCTTAAAATAAAGTCTTTATGGGATCCGACTATGGTACAATGAGGGATTTGTGTACCCGACAGCCCAAGAAAATGGGTAATGTTTTTCGAATGTATGTAGATTTCTATGTTATCCCCTGTAGCCTAAGTGGCTCAACCGATTTTGAAGTGCAAGGCGTCGTTTGATTCGTCTTGATCTCTAGAGTGTCATATGATACATTTTATGGTAAAAGAAGTCTAACATGGCGTCTGCAAAATGCAAAATATGCTGTTGGGGTTTTTGGTTTTGAAAAACTTAAATCTGGCAGAATCCTAAACAGGAAAGCCATTACTTAAAGAATTGAATTGAATGTATGAAGAAGAGAAGGTAAGTCATCCACTTCACACCAAAAGCTTATATCCTCATGACTGATTCACAGTCTCCTCTCACTTCAGTTTTTTATTTAATGGCAACTACTACTTTGTAGTAATTCTGCCGAAAACTGGTGTTTGAAGAGGCAAGTGTTTGAGCTAAGAGCCGGTATTTCCAGTCACGTTGCGTATCTAGAACAAACGAAACAACACAAAGACGATCACAATTTTGTTAGTAGGTCATAATGTTATATTGTTAATTGAAATAAACTTAAATAAGGTGGGGATAATACATGCATGTGTAAGAGGCAGTTAAATGGGGCGAGGGAATTCGGTGGGGGAAAGGACATCATACAAAGAGAATCTGTGCAGGAGTCACCTAGTCGTAGACGGCAGATGCTCGAACAAGTCTTTTTGTCTATGTAAGGATACTTGAAGAACCATGGTTCAGTCTCCTCTCACTAGAGAGAGTATGGGCCACTGGCATGACAGTGACAGTGAGTGTCTTCAAGCCTCTGTAGACCACCAACTTATCAACTGCAAAATTATTTGCAGTCCCTATTAAGGGACCAACTATGCCCTCCGAAGAATTGAAACACTCATCTGAAAGTGCCACTAGTGATCACCTATCCAAGGACTGACTGCGCCAAACGTTGCTTAACTTTGCTTATCGAAAATGAATAGTGAATGCTTCATCCACTTACATTACAAAGAGACCACACAATATAGAGAAACAAAATTCTAATGCCAATATTGGTAAAAGTTGAAAAACCAGTTGACCGTTTGGCAATTCTCTTCCTGTCCCAAATTCATGTAAACATGTTGATACATGTCCAAACCCGCCGAAAGTGCGAAACTCGAATTCCCTTGATGACTCATATCAATACAGCATTGTTGACTTGCCCACTACTTGTTTGACTGGTTTTTTTTATATACTTTTTTAGAGCCCTCCCAGATGAGAGGCGTTACTCGCGCGCTTTGCTAACGCTCCGTCCCGAACAAGACTATACCAGGACTGGCCAGTTTGTTTAGAGCTGTTAACTAAAGGTTAAATGTTTTTGACCTCTTGGGATGGCATGGCATTCTATGGAATTAGTCGGATGTACCTACCTATCTAAAACACAATTTTATTTTGGTCATGTTATGGACAAACAAATATACAAAACTCGCATCATAGATGAGCTAAAGAAAGCTACCAATTTAAAATGGGATTGGGCGGGTCACTTCTGCAGGATGTCTCAGGAAAAATGGGTCTGGATGGACACCGATAGGACCCCGCAGGACAGCAGGCGCGACAGAGGTGGGCCCAAAAAGCGATGGCGCGATGAGCTGGATACTTTCAGCAAGAAGTGGAGAGATATTACACTGGGCAGAGATATATGGTCCAAAATAGACTATACCCAGACTTACTTGATGTTCCTTTTCATCATACAAATAATAAATAAATGTCTTTCACAAACACACAGCGCCATCTAGGTCCACAGTAAGCATCTAGGCTTGTGTTATGGATACCAGATGGTTGATAAACTACACAATAACATTTTTTTTTATAAATAAATACTTATTATAAATGAAAACATCCATAACTCGGGTACACATGTCCGTATTCATCACACAAACATATGCCCCTAGCGGGATTCGAACCCGCAACCTTTTGGTATAGTGGTCAGAGTTGCTAACCACTACACCAAACAGGTCGTCATATGTATGTAATCTCAACACTAGAGTGATGGCCACTTAAAAAGACGATATGTAAACTGTTTGTCTAATCTACTCTAAGCACCTTTGATAATGCAGTACATGTATTACAGTTTATTTCAATGTGAAAAAGCTAAAATGAATGAAATCAAGTTTAAAATTATTAAACGCGGCAGAGGCCGTATATTGCAAATACAAATGATTTTTATCGAGCTCTAACCTCACCAGTTATTTATGTATATAAATGTAGGTACACTAAATTGGTGTCTTTACTTATAAAACATTATGTAGAATTATGTTAGTATACTTAGAGATTGTTATTAGGCAATAGGAAGTGACTCAGCATTTGCTTACTTGAGAACATGATCTCGAGTAGCGCTGATTTTCAGTCACTGCCGTCTCCCTAAGATGCTGAGCGGGAGCTAGTTGTGGAGGGCTTTTTTTGGCATACGAATATGAAATTAAAAAGTAATATTTAAAAAAAAAAGATGTCTTTTTAAATACAGTATAAAAATATATATTGCTCTGATCTGCACTCAATAAGCTTAAAAGCTAATTATAAATAGTACGTAGATAGCTTTAATTAAGGTTATTTTCCACAATTCACGATAAAAACTCTCGTTTAATAGAAATAGTTACATAATAAAGCAATAGAACGTCGTGTTCACCATTCACTGCGCGTCGTCACAATATCTGTCACTTGGCTAGTCGTGACGAGCGGCAGTGAATGGTAAACGCGTCCACTGCTCGTGCCCGTTGACAACGCAAGGTCGTGACTGAGTCGATCGCTAATTTTATGTCCACAGATTATTAGAGTTTCTTTTCTCTTTATAAATGGCACGAATCTTTATTGATATCTTGATTGCACCGCAAACTAGTAAAGTAGATTATAAAGCCTTACCTCATGCTATTTGCAGTTCGCAAAATTAGTCTGCCGTTACTCTGAGAATTTGGAACCAGCTATTTACATTAGTTAGTGTTCCTAACTGATCCTGTAAGTTGTCGTCGGGTACGGCGCTCGCCCACGACCGACAATCGGTGACCGATTTTTTGTAAGAGAAAAATGGAACGTGCCCATGCAAAGCGACAGAACGATGTTTAAGCTCTTAAAGTATTCGTACATATTGATACTCGATTTGTTTCGTGATAGGTCATTTGTTATAAATTGTCCCTCTGGTTAGCGCTACCGACTTCAATGGTGTCGATTCGGATGTACACCAACTAACTTTCTAAATCTCTTTCTCCATGGAACAGTACGATGCGACGGCACGACTCCAAAACTGGTTTTAGTTTAGTTGGTGTACATCCGAATCGACGCCAATGTTTACTGGACTAATTTTCACAATCGTAGGATTTCAAAGCGATACGATTGTCCTTCGCTACGGTCTCTCATGTTTCATCCATAATTGTAAGGTGAAACAGTCTCGCCACAAAAGCCACTAAGCGACGTATTCTGTGAGTATACCTATTTTATACCAGTACAGATAGTTGTGTTGTGCGAAATTCAGTTAAAAAATCAGTTAATCTACAGTTACCAAACACAATGACATCACAACATATGATCGGTAACAGCTGACATCTGCCCGAAAGTGAAAAAAAAAACGCCCACACGAAAAAAAAAGGTGAGATCACCTTATTTGGGTGTGCACCTGGAGAAGGTTGTTGCGACCGTTTGAAATTGTCTCTTATTATGTAAGATATTGGGCTTCTTTTGATATTTTTTTCAAACGTCCGTAGTACGTTTTTATTGGTTGTTTCCTTTATCCCATTTTGTAAACGTCGTGGATTTTCGGAAGTGGATGTTTCGAATCATTTTCGTTTGTCGTTATCTGTTTTGATAGTAGAAAAAACTCATATTTCGAATGCATTTTCTTAGCTTGGCTCCAGACTAATTTCCGTCGTCGGTACCAGGCTTACATAACCGAGAAAGAATGACCTTCCACTGTAGCTATTATAAGCTAGTACCATCAATGGTACTCCACACTGCGTCTACTGAAGGTACTTATATACCTCGAATGCAATAACCTACTCTCTCTCTGGGGTAAAAGTTTCATACTAATTAGTCTTAAAATATATATTCCTGACACTTAGATATACCGAGACTGGTATGAATAAGCACTATATAATGGATAAACATACATATTTTTTTTATATAATCACTATATAATCGGGAATAAATATACGTATTCATCACACAAATATTTACCCCTAACGAGATTCAAACGCGCAACCGTTATTTGCGAATAGTCACTAGACTAATTGGTCGTCAAAAGAAAACCTTGAATAGACCGGTTGGTCTAGTGGATAGTGATCCTGTCAGCGAAACCATCGGTTGCGGGTTCGAATCCCGCGACGGGTAAATGTTTGTGTGATGAATACGAACATTTATTCCGGAGTCATGGATGTTTATATAAATATTTATGTATGTTTATCCGTTATCAAGTATCCATAGTATATGCTTTGCTTAGTATGGAACTAGATGATTGGTGTAAGTGTCCGAAATATATATAGTTGGCAGATTAACATGCTTTATGATATTATATTTGAACCTGAACTGCTTTTGAAAGCACGCGGCTTTAACCATTGGGTCATTGGATTCTTACGAAAGGGTCCGATGATTGAAAGCTATAGAATATGTTACACACAATAGGACCCTATAAGAGAGTTAACAATGGAATACATCTTTTACGTATTTTTTTCTAGGGACACGTGTGGTAGGTATTTTTGTGGGGAGAAACATGCGATTTCTACTAGTATTGTGTATGCTTCTCTTTCTGGTATCTTTTTTTCATTGATAAACAGGATTCGCGTTGCAATTGATGGTGAAAGTGTGTTCAATATTCGAAGGTCGAAGAAGTATTCTGTCGCTGTATGGTTTACCGCATAAGCAATGTGTCGGCTAACAGAGTATCGGAACTACGATCTTTCGAAGAGTGAAGGTCGGAAATCACGTGTTCAACAAGGCTCGTCTAGCTGTTCATGTCGGAGTTATGCCACCACTGATTTACGGGAGTGAATTCAGGGTATGGCGGAAGAAGCATGAAAGTAGAATTAATGCAGTGGAAATGGGATCATTGAGAAGTATGAATGGGTTGAAACATTGTGGTCGACTTAATGTCAATACAAGGAACAAAAATCAATTAGCTGTACCTTTTAGTAGACTTAGTAAAGTTAGTAAGTCATTCAGAGGTCAATGTGTGCGCTTCTACAACAAGGTTCCCATGGATATACAGAATCTTCCACTCAATAAATTTGAACTTATTATAAAACAAAAATTATGTAAAAAGGGATATTACAAAATTTCAGACTACATTAATGATAGTAATCCATGGGATTAAACGGCTCCTCTACACGATATATGTATAAAAATTGTTGTAACCTTTCTAGATTGTAAATGATTGATTGAAAAGAGACAAACCCTCTGAGTTTCTCGCTAGCTCTTCTCAGTAGTGGTCGCGTTCCGAGCTAGTGGTAGTTTAAAAAACAAATGACGTTCATAAGTGCATATTGTATTGCCTACATGAATAAATGATTTTCATTTCAGACTACTAGGCGTGGGGAGGGAATCCACCCGTATGTAGTTAACATACCGAACATTCGCACTAAGCGGATCGACTCTTCATTCATAATGCGAACAACCAAGGCATGGAACTCTCTTCCGGCGTCAGTCTTTCCTGAATCCTACAACCTTAGGATGTTCAAGAGCAGGGGGAATAGGCATCTACTGAGATTGTGTGCTTCATCTTCGGCCACATGGTCACTTTCCATCAGATGAGAGTGAGGTCCAACGCGTGTCCCAGTCATATAAAAAATACGACATCGTTTATATCAACAATGGAGTCTTACAAAATATTACATACATACATATAGTCACACCTGTATCCCGCAGTGGTAGGCAGAGACCATAGACTTCCACTTGCTACGATCCTGACACACCTCTTTGGCTTTATTCACTAAGGTTATTCATACATGCTCATTGGTTTAGGGTCTTTGATACAGCCTCAGGAGAAGAACTTGTATGGATATTGGTTTTTTAATACGGCCTTAAGATTATGTCACTCCAACGCACACTCACCGAAGTGCACCCTGTAAAAGACTGGGCATATTTTTTTTGGATTTCGTAATCTTGCTAATCAAGTGCTTCACTCACTAATTCTGTTCGTAATATTGCAGGTTGTTCGACAGTCCGCATACGCCCAAGACCCTGCTGGAGAAGTGTTCGACGCCGACCCATCCGCCTGCGCGCTCTCGTCTCTTTCCTCCCAAATTAAACGCTCCGACGGGTAAGTGGCTATCGACATCCGTCTGTCCATTTATTTATTTTAACACTTTATTGTACACAAACACAAAGAAATGGACATTAACAAAGATTTAAGAAAAATGTACGTACAAAGGGCGAACTTATCTCTATAAGAGAGCAAACCAATTTGATACAAAAGGTAGACATATAGTGTACACGAAACAGAAGAAACAAAAAATGTTAAAAATATCATATAATAGAATAAAACCAAAATAATACATTAAGCGAAAAATTACCCAACATAAATACACAAATACATACATACAATCATTATATATAAATATGTATAATATAATCCATTTTAGAGCGTTATCACACTAGCGAGTTGCGAATGAGTGGGAAGCGGGGCGAGTGCGCAGCCAGCACGCCGCGAGTTCGCGACGTGTGCGTGGCGAACACGCCGCGGGTGCGCAGCGAGCTCATGGCGAACAGCGCTGTTGACGCCAGTCGATAACTTGATAATGGGTCCTCCCATATTCGTCGTTTTATCTGCTTTTGTCTTCATTTCCTCGTCGTAATTCATTCTGGCAATGAATGTATAAAACGAGAATCGCACGCCGCGAACTCGCTGCCCACCCGCGGCGAGCTCGCTGCGCATACGTCGCGAACTCGCGGCGTACTCGCCCCGCTTTCCACTCGCTCGCAACTCGCTAGTGTGATAAAGCCCTTACAGTCGGACTGAGAAAGAACCAATAACGTAGTTTTATTAACCCCCGCCGCTACTTAACTTTATGTATGTATGATTAATTATCTTGCAGGCATGCCGTCTGGCTCCAGTCACCACCTCCACCCACCACCAACCAGTGACGAGGACAGCGCTCTGGGCAGCCTGCCACCTGACGACGCTGATGAGTGCCGGCACAGGACTAACATCAACCCCTTCACTCCTGACGGTGAGACAATAACCTGCCTCCATCTTTTAGAAGCATTCGTAGAAGCACGTTCATACCGCAAGACTGGTTGACTTTAAGCTATTTCCACAGCTTGATGTCATATTGTTGTGGGGAAACGCTGCTGACATACATATCATTTTTGTTATGCAGAAGCGTGCTATTCGTGCCATTTATAAATTAGGACCTAGAGTGTCTCTTAGAGATAAGTTTAAGGAAATTAATATCTTAACAATGACTTCTCAATACATTTATGAGAATTTGTTATATGCAAGAAAAAATATAACCTTATTCGCTAAAAATCGTGATAGGCACAATGTTAATACAAGGAATAAGAACCAGTTATCTGTTTATGTTAGCCGACTTCACAAAGATGCCATTGTTAAGATATTAATTTCCATAAATTTATTCTACACTTCCATTTGCCAAGGGGGGAAGTGGGAAACCTTTTTCTTACTTACTTACCCTATTTCTTTAATTAGTCTGGGGTCCAAGGTAGCAATAGTCACGTAGGGCACCGTCTACCTTCAGTAGGCGCCGTGTCGAGTACCACTGTTGATTCTGGCTTATAGGGAGTGTAGAGGCAGGAAAATACATAGCGGACACTATTTCTCATTGATTTTAAATAACACAGTATAATATAACGTGTCACTTTCAGGTCAAGCGCTGAACAAAAAGAAGCGGGCGTTATCGAAGACGCCTACCTGGGACGCGACACCTGAGCAACCAGCTAAACGGCTTAGGGTGAGTTTGTTAACACGCTTTTGTTAGCTTGTCCTTGTTACCCCCTAATACCAAACGTACGAAACTAGCTCAAGGCCCCGCGCAATTTTTTTTTTTTAAACGTTTCACAAAACTGGACCCAATTCACAATATTTTTAGTCTTACCCAACATTACGACATAATTAATTGAATGTATCCTACTTGATGTGAACACAGCATGCACACAGGTAAACAGTCTCAATACTTAAGAATAAAATAGGCTATTAACTAAATCAATAAAACGATAGAAAAAGATTTTTACAAAATGATTAAAGATACAAAATGATTTAAGATACAAAATGATTTTGAAGTTTTCTTAAATCACTGTCAAAAATAGTCTTTGAAATACAATAAATCAAAATAAAATAACTTTTACTGATAATAATAACATAATTAATATGTAATGTACTCATTAAACGAACAATAAGTAAATATTTCGGATACTTACACCAATCATCTAGTCCCAAACGCTTGTGCAATAGATACTAGATAACGGATAAACATACATAAATATTTATATAAACATCTATGACTCTGGAACAAATGTTCGTATTCATCACACAAACATTTAAAACCCTCACGGGATTCGAACTCGCAACCACTGGTTTCGCTGACAGGTCACTATCTATTACACCAAACGGTCGTCAAATAAAAAAAAATTGAATTAATAATATAATACAAAAAGTTCTTATTTTCTCCCACAAAAATATACATTACTCAACAAAAGGTGCTTAAATTAGATAGATAGATAAATCGTTTATTTGTATCTCCAGTCACACACACACCATAAGTTCCAAAGCAATTGGATAAACATATTTTATAAGAATCCATAAAAGTAACATCAGGATACACTAGAGTATGTGTGTGCTACAGCCCTACAAATGGGTCATAGCTCATAATTGCTCAGAGAGCAAAACACAGATTTTTCAACTATTACCCACGAGGAGACACTGGTACAAAAGGAGAACAACCACACAAGCATATTTTACTGTGCGCGTCACTGAATAATGTCACATAGGTATATGTGTATTCAAATGTAGTATAGGTACTCAAATAGATACATAAATTATGAGATATTCTGGTGTCCGAACTAGGAAACCTGTGTGACATTGACCCAATTTATTAAATACACATTTTCTAAGAATAATAGGTACATTTCCAGTAATAAGAAAATATGAAGACAGATGTCATCAAACGTCAACGGGAGAGTGTCGAGTATAGGTGGCCATTATACGACAATAACTCTTTGCCGGAATCTATTAGGAAAGCTCAATCTTTAAATATTTTTAAATTTCAAGTCAAAAACCACTATTTAGGTCTCTGACTTTTTTCTTTCCGTTAACTCCCGCCTCGTGAACATTAGTTGACTATCTATAAGTGCTTCTAGCGATTGTGTTTTATACTATATATTAAGTATTTATATATACTTATCTATAATTATTTCTTTAGTTGGTAGTATCGTGCACCCTACCTGTTTTTCTACCTACAAATGTCCCATGCCTGTGGGTTGTATGGAAGAGATCGCTTTTAGTGATAAGACCGCCTAATTGTGTTCTATTGTTATCATCAAAAATTATTGTAAATTATTTTGCGCAATAAAGAGTATTTGTATTGTATTGTAATAATCAATGTCATCTGTTATTTATCCTTCAACAGGAGTCGAACATATCCCGTTACAACATTGAGTTCGTCGAATTGGGCGTGGTTGGGCGAGGCTCGTTCGGTCGCGTGACCCGTTGCGCGAACAAGCTGGACGGGTGTGTGTACGCGCTCAAACGGTCGCTACGGCCCGTAGCGGGCTCGGCCGCCGAACGGGCCGCCCTTACTGAGGTGTATGCGCACGCGGCGTTGGGGAAGCATCCTCATGTGGTGCGGTAAGTGTGGCTCACGTTACAATTCTTTGTTTGTCTGTAGCATGTGAAAGAAAGAAGAAAGAAATTTCAGTTATTTATGTAACTAAAATTGAAGAAGAAGAGTCTAATTCTGGCAGAACGCAGCTTGTAGACTACAGTATCTCGAAGGCGAAGATTAAAATGGAAATATTAATGTCACCCTCAGCCAGCAAAGACATTGTATAATTTTGTAATTAATAAATAAATATCCTTAGACATACACACAGCGCCATCTAGTTCCACAGTAAGCAACTATATGCTTGTGTTGTGTATACCAGATGGTTGATATAATACATATTTTTTTTTGTAAATAAATACTTATTATAAATGAAAACATCCATAACTCTGGTACATACCCTATTATTCGACGACCTGTTTGGTGTAGTGGATAGAAACTGACTCCTATACCAAAAGGTCGCAGATTCGAATCCAGCTAGGGGCATATGTTTGTATGATGAATACAGACATGTGTTCCAGAGTTATGGATGTTTTTCATTTATATTACATACAAAAACATTGCATTTGTGTAGTTTATCAACCATCTGGTATCATAATACAAGCCTAGTTGCTTAGTGTGGAACTAGATGGCACTATGTGTATGTGCAAAGATATTTATTCAATTATTATTATCTCATCTCCCACAGCTACTACTCAGCGTGGGCGGAAGATGATCACATGATAATCCAGAATGAGTACTGCGACGGTGGCTCATTGCAGCAGATGATCGACCGCGGCCCATTGCCAGAGAGCGAACTGTTAATACTGCTCGCCCACATCGCTGACGGACTTGCGTGAGTATAATAATAATCGTCATCAGGTAACAATAAAGGACCCAGTGCATATCCTTGTGGTACACCCAGCTATTTTATCTAAAAGAATTGTGTAATATTTGGGAAAGATGTGAAATTTCGATAATGTTATGGTCTGTTATTGATTAGACATTATTTTAATGTGTTTTACCTCTCATGTCATAAAGGGGTAGTATTGGAGCAGTGTTACACATAATCAAAAGCTTATCTTAAGTCTATTAAGTTAAAAAATCAAAGTACGTTTCCTTATACTTTGAATAATATTAATATTTGTACCTGTGTATTTAATTAAATACGTTCATGTAGTAGGTCGGTAGGTGATTATTAAGTTATCAATAAATAATATTTATTCACTTTAATAGTAAATTTTTGTATACCATTCCATTCTAAACACCACTGAAGTTTCTTAGACATAAAGACATCTTTGCACATAGTTTTTTGTTATTATTATTCTCCTCCATCATAAAAAAAAACATCTTAATATACAATCTCCGTCCGCAGCTACATCCACTCCCTGCAGCTGGTCCACATGGACGTGAAGCCCGGCAACATATTCGTGTCGCGCGGCGAGTGTCCGCAGTCGCACAGCGAGGACGAGGACGACGACGTCGCCCCCGTCACGCACAAGTACAAGATCGGTGAGTGAATGGTGACGTTTGTCCCGAGCGCGAGCATTCGCGTCGCTTGCGAATGTTCGAATGCGCGCCCTCGAAGTGAGCATTCGGTGATGCTTGCCCCGGGGGTGAGTGTTGCAGGTGAACGCTATAGTGTCTTATTACGTCAAAATTTTAAAATAAATAAATAAAAAGATATTTATTCATCCACTAATAATACGTTAATTTTTAATTTTATTATATGTTATTCGGCAGGTGATCTAGGCCATGTGACGTGTATATCGTCTCCCTCCGTAGAGGAGGGCGACTGCCGCTACCTCCCTCGGGAAGTGCTACAGGAGGACTTGAGTCACCTTACTAAGGCAGATATATTCGCTTTTGGTGAGTAGTGTTCATATCACATTTTATACTAATGATAGGTTATGAGAGTACGTGGTAAATATTTGAAAGCGATCTCAGCTGACTAGAACTCAAGACAATAATTATTTATAAAATAATAATTTATAAAAATTTGCACGGAGGTTGAGATATCGTTAACTACTCAAGATACAGATCTCAGGTGATACAGTCACAAGACGTGTTGGATCGGTTTATTTATACGGACCTAAATCTATTGCTTTTAGGATGATTCGTACCAGGGGTTCTATTACATAATTTCATCGTTATCGGTTACGTTCTGACATGTGATTGGTTGGCTCATCGCTCGCTCGGTAATTTGACGGTTTCTCATTGGTCAACGTAATCGATGACGATACCGATGAATTTACATAATCTAAGGGCTGCTCTCGTGGCGTAGTCACATTCGCTATTCGTTTTAGATTAGCGAAGTTAAGCAACTTCTGACGCGGTCACCGCTCGAATGGGTGACCACTAGTACAAATGTGTCCGTCCATAAAACAGACGTTTCGGGTTGTTTTCAGTTCAAGGTAGCTTAAGCCAAGTTGGTGGCTTACGGGGGCGATTTGAAAACACTAACTGTTATATATCCACTGCTGTGGGCAGTGATTGGTGGGTTATGGCCCATACCCTCTCCTACTGAGAGGAGGCGGTGCCCCAACATGGAAATGCAATGCTGCACATGTGAAACAAACATTTTCTCTAACCAATCAGTAGCAGCTTCTGAATACAAAATAATGCTGTGTACACTAAAATATCCTAACCTTTTTAACTTACCTCATTGTCCAGGTCTGACGCTGTACGAAGCAGGCGGAGGCGGCCCGCTGCCCCAGAACGGTCAAGAGTGGCAGGACATAAGAGACGGAAGGTTGCCAGACCTGCCCAACCTCTCCAGGGAGTTCAACCAGCTTCTCAAGGTAAATACGGCTTCTTTTTATGCACGACGTTTTTTATGTTGGACCTCGATCACATCTGTTCAGTTGATGCCGAAGTTGATCCATTTGTTGTTTGTAAAACCTGTTTAGTGAGCTGGTGTGAATATCTGACTCATCATAATCCTTGACGGAATTATTTCACTTCTAAATAATTTCCTCAGAAAATGGTGGACCCCGACCCAACGGCCAGGCCTTCCGCTGCCCGTCTCCGCAAGCACTCGCTTCTCCAGCCATGCGGCAACAAGAGCAAGTCGCAGCTGATACGGGAGCTCGCTGCCACTAACATGAAAAACGAGCTGCTAGCAAGGAAGCTTCAGGAGGCTGCCAGGTAAATAAAGACTCTATTTTCTGCAACTCAAGCACATATTGAGTATGTTATGCGATGTGGTTGATGGCTTCGGGCAGTGATCCTGGTGTTCCCAAGTGAATCGCCACACCGGAGAATACTAAATGTGGACAGGCATCTCCTCTGCCTCCAAGCATGCCCTGCACAGAGGACTGTCGCTAACACCTAGGTTGTTTAGGTTAAAAGGGCCATGATCAATGACAACCCCCTTGTCACCATAATATGTAATTTAACCGCCTCCGTGACTCAATGTAAACAACATTGGGTTTACGATTCGGAGGTCGCGGGTTCGATCCCCAGCGGAGTACATGTTTAAGTACTCGGTTTGGTTGGTGGTAGGGCATTTTAAATGTCCGCCTGGCTACCTACCACCATCTTTGTTGTGTGTTCCACTTGTCAGAAATAAGATAGTAAGCCCCCCAAATTTGTTGGGGTTTCCGGGTCAGTACGCTTTCACCTTCGACCTCATCTTCACTTAACATCAGGTGTGATTGAGGTCAAGTACGAACCCATTGTGCATAAAAAAAAAGAAAAAAAAAGTGGATCTTATTTCTGTGAGAGGTGGGTATTAAGTTGGAGAATTAAAAAGCATGCAAGTCTGTCCCCTGTCTGCATTGTGCTGCTTCATTGTACACTGCTAGAACTAGCCGCCACGTAGACTACCGAAGGTTTAAGTTCTGGAGCCATACAGCCTTTTTATCCGTTGGGTTGCCAGGTATGAATACATGAATGGAATGGATGAAGCACGTTAAATAGTCTGTCTGGTTGTTTCCATTTAAAGGCAGTCATTAAGCCAAGTCGGTGGTCAGGTAACCAATAGTCTGACACATATCTGCATGGGCATGTATGATGGACCATACCCTCTCCCAATGATAGGAAGCTATGCCCCAACAGTGGAGACGTATAATGCTGAGACAGCACTGGAAACCAAATTGAGTCTGTAGTCTTTTTGACCTTGCAACGCACAGATAGATAACATATTTATGTAATTATCAGTAAATAAAATCCAACCATATAAATATAAAGTAAACAAATTGACGACCTATTGGTGTAGTGGATAGTGACCCTGTCAGCGAAACCAACGGTTGCGGGTTCGAATTCCGCGACGGGTAAATGTTTGTGTGATGAATATGAACATTTATTCCTGAGTCATGGATGTTTATATAAATATTTATCAATCAATCAATCAATCAAATACTCTTTATTGCACAATTAAGAAAAACTACATGAAGAATACAGCGTACATCATTAATCGCACAAAAAGGCGGCCTTATCGCTAACAGCGATCTCTTCCACACAAACCTTAGGGTAAAGATACACGCTACCAGTAGGTGAGGTTTGCACTAATAGTATGTATATAATAATATATAATTTATGTATGTTTATCCGTTATCTAGTACCCATAGTACAAGCTTTGCTTAGTTTGGAACTAGATGGATGGTGTAAGTGTCCGAAATATTAAAAAAAATAATTAAACCATTCCTCCGCAGATGCATAAAGTCCCTGACACCAAACCTGCCACTGAACCATGAGTCAGCCAAGTTCCGGACGCGGTCCGGTAAGCGTCACGCGGAGGGCAGCTCACGGCATCGTGCCAGGGGCCGCACGAGGCCCGACGGCGACGGCCACCCCTCGCCCCGCGCCGACAGGCGGACCAGGCGAACGAAGAAAGTGTAGTGACAATAGTGTTTGTGATATATGTGAAGTGTGCGATGGATTACTTGCGGTTCGGACACGGTAGGGTACGATTAAGATCTATTTTTTATGCCTAAGTGTTGTTTTACCCGATGTTAAATTTAAATGTATAACAATTGTGGGAATAGGCTCCAAGTTTTGACGCCTTAAAATCAACATTTTGAAGAGTTAAATTGATACCTCGCTTGTAAAAAATTTTTTTTCGGCCTGTGACATTTATGGGGAAAAGTCATCTTGAATTCTTCAGTATGGTCTTGTTCGAATCGGGGCTTAATGATAAGCAAAATTTTTGTTATCGTCCTCCACTTTCATATGTTAAAGAAACGGTCGTTAACTTAGTCTATGAACAAATCTTTAGAACTAAAATGAAGCATTTCAAATGTGACTAGAATTTTGAAAGATGGTTGGTTATAACTTTCCATCCTTTTTTGTTTGTTACATGTACCTGACAGACAAAGAGACAGATGCAGTACAGTTATGTGATTACGACCATAAAATTAAAAGAATACACTTGGTAAACAAACTTAGGCGGGCGGCGCGGGCGCGGCATTCGTTGCGATACTGCTGCTTTGATAACTATTTAAGTGTACTAACTCGCCATAATCTAAAGAATGAAAAGGTGGACCAGCAAACTAGATAATGGCTGGTAGAAACTAATTAAATAAATTGTGGGAATATCCCCAATTGCCGGATTTTACTTGATGGTCCGTTGACTTCAGCGCACGATCGTCCTTTAACTAACTATGTACAGGCAGTCATTAAGACTGCCACTGTGGCTCAGTTACATTTGTCCTTACGATGAATGCGGCAGACGAACGCCTCTGTTTATACTTAGTCGTTCACTGCATGTAATTAACTGATGTCTACGTGACAGCTATCAAAAAGTATATTATAGATTTTGTCAATATTATCTATAATTATAGCCGTAATTATGATTATTCAACCGCAGAGTACAAAAAATTGGTCACTAAATTATACAACCGTAGTTTGTATGTGGTATATTTTGGAGATGATTGACCGAATTAAACGATAATGTGACTTATCAATGGTGGATAAAGTTCATTCATATCCACAAGGACTAGAAACACGCACTATTCAGAATGTAAAGTAGATCTGTGTAATTTTTTCCTATAATGAAGGAATCCTAGGTATAAAAATTAAAGAAAAATACAAAAAAAAACTATTATTTAGACTATGAAAATTTTTTTTTGTAATATGCTTCCTTATTACTGGAAGAAGTTCAGTTACTTTATATTCTGTGATATGGGAAGTATTAACTTCATGATGCTATTACGGATTTTACCAAAATATTGTAACGAATTCTGAGCAGACAATGTTTCCTTTGCACAAATTATTAAGCTCGATTTATTTGATAAAAAAAACGTTTAATTTGAAAGAGTTTGTCTATTTTAACAAAGGCTTTCAAATGCGTTGTAATTATTTTAGTCATGCCCCTTCCAAAAATTAGGCTTAATTAGCTTAGGCTTCCACCAATTCTGTACTTTCTGTTAATGCAACGGCAAATTATAGAATGTCTATTTACGCATTTGAATTCTAACCATATCATGTGTCTTGATCGAAGACGCTTTTGGTTTCATAATAATCAATATATGATAGTAGTAAGCATAATAAAGAGAAACTGTTTTACAATTAATTTGTGTGAAGGAATTGTGTCTTCTGCAACAGAGTGTTTTCCCTTCGTTATTTTATAGTACTTACTGGATATTTTAATGCTTTTCCCCAATGGAAACCTTTTATAGGTTATATTTTTTTAACTTATTATAAACATTGACATATTTTCTAGGTTTCGAATACAAAACAAGTGCCTTGAACTATAAAAAATTACTTAAAAAAAAACAAATATGTGATTACGTGTGCTTTTCCAACGAATTTAAGTAAGTAACAAAAAAGTATGTAATTTAATTAACTAATTTTATAGAAACAAAAACACATGTCCTAATATTTCTTCCATTTTATCTTTCTTTGTGATATTTGTTTGGAGAAAAGTAGGTAGTTGTAGTTTTAAGTATGTTTTGGATGCATAGTTATTAACACACTGGGCATAGGAGATTTGTTTATTGAATTTTGCCTTAATCGCAGATAATTAATGGATTGTCCATCAACTTGGGTGAACGATTGTTCCTGCTGACAATTGTACTATATTGTATTTACGTCGCACGCATGTGGCGACCAAATATATTCCATTAGTAAGCTGCTGCCCTCTAGTTAACCTCCTATGTTTAGCTTAGGTTAAAAAATTTTTTTGTTACGGAAACACTGTCCAAAATATTAGCAACACTAAGGCGGCTTTTCAGATATATTAATCTTTAGATATTTAACGTTTAAATGGAGAATTGTATGTAATCTAATATTTATAATAAAATAATTATTAATCGCGTTCTGTGTATAGGTGTAAAAAGAAGATTATTAATGTAGTTAAGGTTTGTGTAGGTTCTAGATATTGTTTGAGTTACTCTGGTCGCGCAGTGGAGTATTGACAAGCATTCGGTTTGTGTAGACAACGTTCCGTCTAATTGTTGTTATAGGACATAGACTTTTTTGACACAATCTCATCCAGCTTCTTATCCACAGTAATGGTGGAGGACTATATCATATTAGTGTGGATTTTTCTCAATGACATATGACCCATAGATTCTGAATAAACAGGCTGAGGGAATTTGTCAATTCATCAGAATTCTATTTTTATGTTAGCCTGCCTTGGGGTTGCAGTCACTTCGATACAGTAGGGAACTTTTGTGGATTTCCTCCTTTTATCATAAGTCTTGTGATACAAGACAGCATGCCCAGGTTCGGGGTTCCCTTACCCAGATGACGCATACGCAGCCACATAGATTGTATCCTCCATCGTTCCATGTTGCAGTAGAATTTTCAGCTAAGCCCAAAATCGGTCAAGTTTAGGCTACAAGTAAATAATAATAATATCCTTAGACATATGTACAGCCCCATCTAGTTTCACAGTAAGCAACTATGGGCTTGTGTTGTGGATACCAGATGGTTGATATACTACATAAAATACATTATTTTATTGTAAATAAATACTTATTATAAATGAAAACATCCATAACTCGGGTACACATGTCCGTATTCATCACACAAACCCGCGACCTTTTGGTGTAGTGGTCATAGATCTAACCACTACACCAAACAGGATGTTCACTGTTGAACATGGGCCTCCCCCCTAAAATCCAGAGCGACCTATTGGAAATGGAAGTTGGTTTGTAAGATAGAAATGTACATGCATACCACGGTTCAAATCCCGCCAATAATTTCAATTGAAACTAAACATGGCTACTCCCATGATTCATACACGCCAAAAACATAACCAAGGGGGTTAAAATAGGTGTTAGAATAGCTGTGCAGTCAATGAGACAACCATAAAATATGTTGAAGTAGATTGTCTCCGGGAGTCTAATCTTTACCGTACATTGTCAGTATGACTCCACTGTGCCGGTCAGAAAGCGTACGTAAAATTTAAGTTTTAATCACTTCTATTATATAAGCTTTGATTTAATTAACCGATTAACTTCTGAATTAATTTTCACATCTCACTCTCGAATTTTAACGTTACTGTATAATATTAATGGGTTAGTGCGTATTAATCTTTGTTTTATGAGTGCTCTGTTAACGTTTTCATGTGTCTAAAGTGGTTAGGGATTAACGTGGTGAAACAGAAAGTATATATCCAACCACTTAACAAGCAGATATGTTATTTGAAATTTGGCATGCAAAATTATTTATTTAGTGATGTTTTAGATTAGTGAATGAAGTACGTCGCGTTTTAATATGAAGGGTGAAATTTAATTCGTGTAATACCAGTTTATTAAAAAAAATATGATATTTTTTCATCCGAAAATTAACATAATTTACAAATTATTTTTTGGAAGAACATAATTGAGGGAAAGATTGAAGGAATGATAGGAAGGGGAAGACCTAGGCGTAATTACTTTGACCAAGTGAAAGAAAAAGTGAATGTCGTGTCGTACCAAGAGGTTAAAACGAGAGCGGAAAGTAGAGAGACGTGGTCATTACTCCACCGACAAGAGCATAGCTCTTAAATGAAAGAAGAAAGTTATAATTAGATATAATTCGTTAAATTTTTCATGCTCAAAAGGCAGAATGTAATGGGCCTTATTTTTAATTTGAAAACAGCCTTGAGTTCTAGCAAAATAAATAATTTGAAAAAATAAAAAATTTGAACTAAGGGTTTATTAGAACTAGGACAAAGTTGAGATGAATCTCAGAATGGTTTACTTTGTATGGGTAATCGAATTATTTTTAATTGAATTCGACCATGGTTCCTTGGGGAAATTGCTCGTAATCAAGCGTGGCCTCAACAGTTAATGGGAATTACACGAACTTAAATTCACCCTTCATAGACCCGTATTTGATATATTGAGGATGTGTACTGTGACTCGTACGGCTTTTGCTCCGGGCTATTGGGCCCAAATTTAGGTTCACTTCACATCCATGTTTATAGCTGGCACGGACCTAGCCTCTCACTATAATCTACCACGAGGGCCCTGTACAGGTTGGTGGATTTGTGTCAGACTGTGCCATCTGTCTGTTAGATTTTTCAAGCCACCCCTGTAGGCAACCGTGCACTCCGAAGCATACTAACACTCGTATTAAAATATCGCCTCTTACCGATTAAACCAGGCATTGCTTAACTTCAGTAATTAAAAACAGGAATACTTATAGACTCTAAGGCCCGTATTAATAAATCGTTCTTGAGATGGAGATCGCGTCTCAAGACCATTTTTTCTGTTGCTAAAAACAGCATCAGAAAAAATGGTTGCTTGAGACTTGAAACGCTTGAGAATCTGTTGCATATTAAAAAATAAGCAACAGATTCGCAAGCGTCAACCTGAGGCCATGTCAATCTTGAGAACGGTTTATTAATACGGGCCCAAATCCGGGACATAAATCATCTCAGTGCAAAATTTCATCCAAAGCCGTTCAGGCGTGATTGAGGGATTTACATCAGTGAGAACAGTGTCCGTGTTCATCACATAAAAATTTACCCCTAGCAGAAATCGAACGTTGATTTCGAAGGTGGGATCTGCCATCATCCACTAGACCAATTGGTCATCATATTTCATACTCATACGCATGCGGAAGGATATTTACGCATGCGTATGTAAACTGGCGCATGCGTATGTAAACTGGCGCATGCGTATGTATACCGGCGCATGCGTAAATACCATTACTCTAATCAAATGTCTATACTTTGTTATCATCAATCAGAAATTTTATAATAGCCTCTTGCACATAATTACCGTTTATTGGTGGTTTTAAAATTTAAAGACAACTTTTGAATGTGTATAAGTGTGATGTTATCTATCACGATAACTAAATATGAATTGTTTTTTGTCTGGATAATTGTCCAGAAAAGGCTCCAGACGGAGACGGTTTTCCATGAAATTTGATACTCTGACAGATTATCCTGCATTAGGATTTAAGGTGTCAACCATAGCAATCAGTTTTCATCAGTATTCGACCACATGTAAAAAAATATGCGATATTTTCTGTGTTTTAGTAAAAAAAAAATGAAGTATTTATTTTATTGTAATTGTTTCGACATTTTTATTTTTTATATGAAAGTAATAAATAAAAATAATCCCATTACTTACTTATAAATTCGCTTCGCCTGCTTGGAATAACTTTTATATAACGTTTATCCCGCGGGAATTACTCACTTTATAAGGATAAAAAATATCCTATATTTTAATCCAGGGTATGTTCTATCTATTTACCTAATTTCATCCATATCAATTCATCCCTTTCGCTGTGTCAATCACAGACAAACATCCAAACTTTCGCATTTATAATATTGGTTACATTCCGAAAATATCGCTTAGTTTTTTAAATGTGGTTATTATTGTATGAAACTTGGTCACTATAGTTTGCCCTTAAGGCACCTTTTATCTGGAATTTTCAAGTAATTTCCGTGACATAATGAAATCACTCCAATAAATATTCACCAGGACCTCAAACCAACAAAAGCCCACGATTCTAAATGCTTCTACAATATGTGATAGATGAAGAATCAATCTTCTGCCCCGTACCACGACATCATTTGCCGTGCGCGACGTAGGAGTGGGATAGTTGTATATTTCGTCCAAACGAATGAGCGGGACAGATATCTCGCGCGACATAAACGTTGATTGCGCCTGTCATATTCGTTATTATAACAACAATGCAAGTCAAGTAACTATCAACAGTTGAGTTTGTGATTCTTTATAAAAAAATTCTTAGATAACGAAACCCTTGGATTCATAATTTTTTTTACCTTTAGCACATATTGTACGTACGGTACATATAATACGTAACAGAGAAACGTTTGTTACGTTTATTAAATTAGAATATTAATGCCCGAAAACTCCGTCGCTTTAAAGTGACAGCATGATTTGAGGTGAAAGTCCGGACGTTTGACATATACGAATACGCTAACCTCACTCTCGCTAATACGAGGTTATATTTCGTATACCAAAAAGCGCTACACCCCAATTAGATAATATATTTTGTAATAAATATGGTTAGAAGAAGTAAAATTTAAATAAACGATTGTTGCGAATTCAGTTACTGTTTTGTCGCCGATTAGATAATTAAGAAAAAAAATATAATTCCATATTCTTAGCCAGAATCGAACGTCCTTGGAACTAATGTAACGCGCATGCACGAAAAGTAACTGTTATTTAGTTATGAAGTATTGTGTGCCCATCTCTAGAGCATGTAACTTCGTGTGAATTGTAATGAACTCTGTAAACATACGGGTTGGCCTGTCTTCGATTAATTGTAATATAAAAATCGTTTTTGGAATGAAAGGCGTATAATAAGGCATGATTTATTAATGCGACTGCTAACTCTAAATTTGACATCCCATCCCTTTCTTACACTTCCAATGTAAAAAGGATAGTTATTCCATTGTCAAATTTTGTTTAAATCAATGTTATTATAATACAATATATTATAATATCCATATTATGGATACTTTAATGGCGTCTGTAATTTTGTTCACAAGACACTAATATCTGAGAAGAAAGATACGGAAAGTACTAGATTAAAAAAAATGCAATCTACAATTCAGTTCGACGATATGTTACAATTGGAGCATTTTTGGCGTCTTCACTTTTGACGCTACCTCTTTATCAGTGTGTGAAGTGCGAGTTTTGCCTCGTTTTTAACTCAGAGGGCGGAGTGTGAGTTTTGTTTCGACTTAACTTTACTACCGCGTTCACGTTTACGTGACGATTTGTATGAAGAAATATGCAGCGCCTCTAGCGGATAGTTTGCAAAACGATTTTTTTCATAGGTACTTTTATGCGTAAACGCGAACGCGTTGGTAAAGTTAAAAACGAGGCAAAACTCTCACTTCGCACACTGTATGTAATATCATTGGTTTTTAAATACCTGCGTGGTTTTGTTGCAAGTCTCCATTCAATAGACAAGAATCAATTTGTAGGGACATATGTAAAGATCTGTATGACTTTGCAGAACACTGTCAAAATTGGTACATGCTATTTTGTGTTAATGGGTATAAAATACGTACATTTCTTTTGGTGGTGTATTAAATCAGCCTTTCTAGATGTAGTTTTAATTTATATGACAAACCTACATGGTGGGTTGTCTCCATTGATATAATTTTAGGTGTACGATCTCATTACTTCCTTTTTTTTTATTATAATGAAAACTATATGCGAAAGGAACTCCTTTTCTTTTCATTTCCAATAATATATTGTTAGTTTTTAAACAAGCAAACCGAATCAGCAGATTCAGTCATTTTTAACAGTTCGTCCGTTCAATTGGTACCAAACTTTATTACCCTTTTCGGTGTTTCCAGATTACAATTTTTAAAATATATTAATGTATCCAATAGTCTCGATAGATGGCGCTGATTCAAAGTCAAGTGTCAAAATGCAAAGACAATAATCCGTTTATATATTTGTAAACTATTTACTTGTCAAGTCAAACAATTTCAACTGTTTATTTTCACTTGACTTAAGTACAGCGCCATCTATTTTCGTTCGTGGTAACTTTCGGTTAATTATCACTGGCTGTGCGCCCAAACCGACAATCAGTGACAGATTTTTTGTAGGCAAAAATTTAACCTACCGATTTCAATATTGAAACGCACACGTCCAACAAAAAGTCGGTCACAATAGCTGTGATAATAGTATCGGGCAGCCTAATATAGTCCAGTAAAAATACGCAATTTTTGTGGTGTAACTTCTTCAGGAACTTATTCCTGATTTTTTGTAGAAAGAGTACCCTTCAGTAATAGCATAAAAATGTTTTCCAATCATTCTGTAGCTTGTTTTAGGTATAGTACGGGTATTTAGTTACAATACCTACAATATTCAGTTAAAGTCACCACTGTGAACTTCATTGCGCTGTAGAAGATGCTAAGATATTCTAAAACAATTTTCTAAAAAATTAAACGATGCTTACTTTATATTTTTAAGGTTGTCTGGTAGAAATCGCTTAATGCGATAAGACCACCTTCGACCTCATCTTCACTTAACATCAGGTGTGATTGAGGTCAAGTACGAACCCGTCGTGTAAAAAAGACCGCCTGGTTGTACAATTATTGTTATTTATGAAGCATTGTAGAATTTTTGTGCAATAAAGTGTACTTGATTGATTGATGTTCTAAAAATAGTTTATTGAGTCGTGATGTTTGCGCTCGGTGAAATTTTTCATACATATAAAGAAGGTATTGGTTTTTTTTAAATAGTTCAGGAGTTCTAAGTATATTCTTCGACGCAATGAAATTCAGTGGTAACTTTAATCTAATAGTCGTATGTGTTATTACTATTTAGTAATAACACATACGACTATATCTAAAGCAAGCTACCGTTTTGTTTGAAAACATTTTTACTCAGATCCTTTAAAACAATTTTCTAAACAAATAATGGCTGCTTTTTGTTTTGTAAGAATAGTTTATTGAGTTTTTTTTTATAAACATTAATAAGTTATTGACTGTATCTCTGACGCAATGAAATATTCAGTGGTAGTTTTATGCTAAGTTTTATTACTAAATATGTATACTATACCGGAAAATAGGGCATCTTAGGTAAACATTTTTATTCTATCACTGACAGGTACTCCATCCATGTGCAGAAAATCACGGCCTTTAAGATTATTGGAAGTTAAAAGTGTAACCTTACTGGACTATAAAGAAAAATTGAAGCAAACTTACTCACTCGAAATTTGGATCATTCAAGAATTTTTTTGTTCAAACTAAATGTGCTGATTCGGGTTAGGTCTTCAATTGTTTCACCTTTTGACGTGATCTTATCTTACACCTTGCCCGCTATACACTATCAGAACACCATTGCCTTAGAAAAGGGTATTTCTTTTGTAACAATAGTTTTTAATCTATTTAATATAAATGTAAGTATGGATGTCATATAATGGTTGATTTGACCAAAGTTTGTTCTGAAGGTAGGCGGTGTGTATAGAAGTTTTTGTATATTATTTGCTTATTAAATGGATATTGTAATAAATGTGCTTGTTTCAATAAATATTGTTTTTATTTCTGATTGTTTCCCAAAATCATTAATTTATAATATTAATTATTTAACCGCCTCCGTGGCTCAATGTAAACAACATTGGGTTTACGATTCGGAGGTCGCGGATTGGATACATGTTTAAGTACAGTAAAATCTCTTTATTCGCGGGGTATATGTTCCATAAATATGCCGCGAATACAGAAACCGTGAATACAGAATGGTAATCTCGCAGAAGACCGACGTCTGAGTAGTGGCATTTTGCCACTGCGCTTCGTCCGGTGAGCGAGGGCGCCGGAGGCCCACCTTCCAGTCTCTCTCCAGAATGGTAGCGGTATTTAAAGAGTACCCAGGAGGGTACCAGCACTGCTGGAGAATCCCTCATCGCTCAGGTTGCCCTACTTATTCTGGGGTGGACACCTTCCTCAAAGGCCGGCAACGCATCTGTGACCCTTTTGGTGTTGCGGGTGCCCATGGGCGGCGGTGATTGCTTTCCATCAGGTGACCCGCATGCTCGTTTGCCGCCCTCTCATATAAAAAAAAAAAAAAAAAAAAAAAAAAATTTATATGGGTTTATAGGGGATACGTTCCTAGGTGCCAAAATAAAAAACACAAATATATAAGTAAATCAATTTTATTGATGTTATTGAAATGAAATGAAATGAAATGAAATTACATTTATTTGCTTGGATTCTGGGTACATTATAAGTTGGTATTATCTCTCCGTCCCTACAAAATCTGCCTACTAAGGCGTGCAAATTTTCAAATAATTAATATTTACATTTAATTAAAAAATAATATTAATTTATGTCACATTTAAATTCATATTAAATTACTTATACCTACATCAATATATTATTATAAAAAAACAACTTATCCATATAACTTCCCTGTCAATACTTAAATGATGTCGTATTCTAATTCACATTGAAATTCTTATTAAATTAATTAGATATCAATATAATATATATATATATATGTATTTTACAGCTTATCCACATAACTTCCCGGTCAATACTTAAATAACAATTTAATACCTCAATAATTTACAATGTCAATCTCTACTTTGATCAATAAATTCATTTATGGAATAAAAACATTTCTCTATAAGCCACTGAATTAGTTTTGTTTTAAACTGTTTCCCACACAATGTCCTAATCTCATCTGGCAAAGTATTATATATCGTTATCGCCATCATGTGTGCATTTTTTCTAGTCAACGTTAGTCTACATGTGGGAGACTCCAATTTTTGCGCTGGCCTTGGCCGTAATTGTCTTATGTGAGTACTTTCCTTCAGTGGGAAGTATTCAGGGTGTTCCCTAACAAAAAGGCAAAGGTGTTTTATATAAAGACCGGTAAGTGTCATTAATTTTAGTTTTCTAAATAGGGGTCTGCATGATTCTAAATATCCAGCGCCACATAATGATCGAATACACTTTTTTTGTGTCCTGAATATCTGTTCTATGTTCGAACTGTTACCCCAAAGTATGAGTCCATATTCTAGTACAGAAACCACATGTGCGTGATATGCGTGTAGTGCTGTTTCGACCGACGATATCTCTCTGAGTCTCCGTAAAGCATACGCGAACCTTCCGAGCCTATCACGCACTGCCGCAGCATGTGAATTCCATCCAATGTTCTCCTCTAGTACAATACCTAAGAATTTTGTCGATCGTATGTTATCAATTATTTGTCCATTATATTTTACACTAAGATCTGGTTTGGGGGATTGTTTGGTGTGAAATTGCATTAATTTAGTTTTCTCAATATTTACCTTGAGATTATTAGCATTTAGCCACTCAATAACACAGTCTATAGTATTATTTATTTCATTTTCCAAATCGGATTTCTTGAAGTCTGGTTTTTCATTGCCTTTTATAAGTATCGTAGTGTCGTCTGCGAACAGTATGGTGTCATGCTCAGTTATTTTTGGCAAATCATTTATGTATAGGATAAATAAAGTAGGACCTAACACGCTTCCTTGCGGCACTCCCCACTCATTCAACCTATATTCAGACCGGTGTCCAGTTTTCTTGAAACAGGTTTTGGATGTCCTCAATGTGCGAGTTATTTCAGTACATTGATACCTGTCTCGTAAATAGCTGGAAAACCAGTCATTAGCCGTTCCTCTAATGCCATATCTATCTAGTTTCTTAAGTAATCTGTCATGATCAACAAAATCAAATGCTTTTGTCATGTCGAAGTAGAGCGCCGTTATAGGAATACCTTTGTCCACACATTCTAAAACCTTTTTAATTAAGTTAAAAACAGCCAAGGTGGTGTTTTTGTTTTTCCTAAAACCGTATTGTTCTTTTCTGATTATATGGAACTTGTCTATAAACTTAGTCAAGCGAGTCTGAACTACCTTTTCTATTATTTTTGATAAGATCGGAACTAATGTCACTGGTCTATAGTTATTTAGATTTGTTTTATCCCCTTTTTTATATAGCGGTTTAATTACTGACAATTTACATTTTTCAGGGTAGATCCCTTGGCTGAGCGACAAATTTATTACATGACTGAGCACCGGAGCAATCGAGGCAGCAATGAATTTTATAATTTTAGTTGACAATTCATCATATCCCACTGCGTTCGTATTTCTAAGAGCCATTATAATTCTGTAAATCTCATCGCTACAAGTTGGTTGCAGGAAGATACTAGAACTACAGGCTTCGCACGAAAAGTTTGATTTGGGATTTGCATGAATTTTCTTATTAGTTAATTCAATAAAATAATTATTAAAGGCCTTGGCAATTTCCTTTGGATTGTTGACAACTTCATTTTTATATTGTACTTTTTCAACTTCTGTCTGTTGTTGATAATTTGCAATGTGAGTATTGATTACTTTCCAGACAGCTTTGCATTTATTTTCTGACCGCACTACATAATTCCTATTACTTTCTTTTTGTAAACTCCAAATATAACGATTTAAAGATTTTGAATACATTTTGTAATTGTGTTTAAACAGTAATTTATCTTCTTTCTTTGCTCTCTGATATCTAAAATATAAACTTCTCTTTACCCTGCTTGACTTTTTTATGTTTTTATTTATCCATCTACATTTATTTGACTTCCTTGTAATTTTAACGTTTATTACCGGAAAGCAGAGATTAAAAAATAGTATTAATACATCATGTAGCTTAGAAAATGCTATATTGGTTTCCGTTTCTTGAAATATGTCCGAAAACGTAAGCGATTCTATACACTGTTTAAATTTGTCCATGTTGTTTTTGTCAAAGTCTCGCTTTACTTCAGTCCATTGACTTATCAAGTGCTTCATTTTTAGTTTAAATTCTAGAGTCTGACCAGTATGGTCTGATAGTCCTAAATTATGTACGGAGCCTTTAGCTGTTGGGATATTACTTATCATATGATCTATACATGATGTCAAACGAGTTGGAGTATTTATATGAAATGTCAGGTTAAAACTTTGTAACAATTTTGTCAATCTATTTGAATAAGGATTTGGCTTAGCTGTGTCAATATTTAAATCACCTACCACAATGACAATTGAACATTTTGATTAATCATTATCCTCAGGCTTAGGCAATGGTTTGAAGAATTTTGTTATTTTCTCTTGCTTGGCAGTTTTTAATAGCTCCGACAATTCAGATAGACAGATATATTCAGAGAAAATAGGCAAAGCGGCTTTTACCAAAGAACGGAACAGCAACATTTAAAAATATACTTTATTCCTTCAGAAATAAGGTTGCTTTCTTCTGTTTGTTTACATTTTCAAAAACGCCGACAGCGGTGTTTGCGGCAAATGCGACAAAGGCGCCTTAGGTCAAAGTGCTCGGCGGTACCATTTGACGGCACTTGCAAAAGATATTGCGTTAAACACCTATTGGAATTTTGTATGAAATTTTAGATCCGCGAATAAAGAAATTTTTTGCCGCGAATGAAGAAATTGGGTTGCATTTTTTTAATCCGCGAATAAAGAAAACGCGAATGACGGAAGCGCGAATAGGGAGCTTTTACTGTACTCTGTTTGGTTGTAGGGCATTTTAAATGTCCGCCAGGCTAGCTACCACCATCTTATCTATATCTGCCGCCAAGCAGCAATGTTGATAGCATTGATTGATTGCGTTGATTCCGGTTGTCAAAGATAAGACAGCCAGTCCCCCAAATATGTTGGGGTTCCGGGTCAGTACGCTTCCACCTTCGACCTCATGTTCACTTAACATCAGGTGTAATTGAGGTCAAGTACCAACCCGTTGTACATAGTAATATATGTTATATAAATAAAAATAAATACTTGAGAAGTTGAGTAGACCTCAAAATTGGTTTATAAATTAGCACGGAGCTTGAGATAGCGTCAACTGCTTAAAACGCATCTCGGTTGATACAGCCTCAAGACTTGTATTGAGATTGGTTTCTTAATACGGGCCCTAGTGTGGGGACCAGGGCTACCTCATTGCTTATATTGTAACTCTGTTTTTGACACAATAAATGATATTTACATTTTTTTTAACAACATGGATACCATCCTACTTGGAAAGGTCGTGACTTTATGTATATATTAGAGATAGATAAGTAGATATGGATGGTCAATGAGATCTCGTGTATTTTTAACATCAGCTGACTGCAATTTTCCTGTTTACGTATTACGTATTCTGTGGTTTAAGTCCAATCTTTAATTAAATCAAGAGAAATCTGTGGAAGAGCTTTTTTTCATTTTCTGTCACTACAGTAAAATACGAACTGTATTAGTACTTCTACTCCTCACTAGATAGAGCTACTGTGTTTTTATTTATAGTTCGTCTTTCCACCAATAGATGTCGCCTATCGAAAATGCCTTCGAAGAAAATAATTATATGTGATGAAATTGCCGGTTACTCCACCGTCCAACCATTCTAAAATATTCGTTTTTGATTATATGCTAAGTTAAGCAACGTATGTTGCGGTCAGTTCTTGGATGGGTGACCACTAGTAACATTTTCACGTGTTTGGGGCACTAAACTATACAATCCGCTCCGATAATTTTTAATTGAATGCAGTCGGTGTCAAAACATGTTGGTGGCCACAAGCCTGATAAATCTACTTAAAAAATAAGCATTCAACGTGGGCGGCGTAGGTACAATGCGACTAAGGGGCTTTACACCAAAAAACACCTAAATATAGACTTGTACGTTTGTATAAGTCGAAGGGTGAACCATGGGTGTTGTCTCAAACATGTTTGAAATATCCAAATGCTCGTTTGGGATATCTTTTACAACCCAAATAGGTTTAAAGGTCGTGCGTGACGTTATGCATGATTGTAGTATAAAGTGGTCAAAACCACCGCGCATATTTAGTCTGTGCTTACAAGCTATAAATCAGTCACATAAAAGTGAAAAAAAAAATCACTATATTGATTAAAAATATTAGTTTTACGAGTAACATTTAGGTATGTGTGTTATGCTTAACTCTCATGTTTTTTGATCGGTAACCTATCATACTTTCGAAACTTTCTTGCTCAAATTTCAATTGTTCGAAAACCGTATTAAGAAATTTCAATTGCCAGAGTGATTATTTTATATAACTTTTTTTCTCATAAATACTAGAAAAACTAGTTTTTGATGTTTGTCAGATGCTTTACTTACCATAATCTAAATTACTAGAATTACTTTATGTCGAAGTTCCTTAGTCTAGACAACCCCTATCTGTAGCGAGCAATATCGGTCGGATCACCCCGACACTGTTGGTTAGGTTCAGAAGGTTAACCTTCGATGTTAGGTTGTGTTTTTATAATATTGTTAATAATATTCTGAAAACCAAAACGTCTGGCAATAGATGCTTCGGCTAAACATTCGGTTGAACTTTAAAACATAATGTAAAGTTAAAAAAATCACATTTGAATATCGTACATTCGTACTTCTGTAAAATGAATTTCTGGTGAAATGAAACGTATAGAGAAGAAAAATAATGGGAAACGTTTTCGAACAATTAAAATTCGAAACAAAAACACATTCGTGATAGGTACAATTTGATCACTTAGCGCAGAAACCGTACTAAATGAAGACTCCCACACTAACCTACACAGAAACCAGTTTTAAAATAATCCTAAATCTACCATGACGCATTTGAATAAAATTAAACAACCGAAGCATAAAATCAGCCATTAATTACAGAGTATTAGATAAAATGATAAATATAAATGACAAAACCAAATCCGCGTGACAAAATGCAATAAATGGAAGCGGAACGAATTCAACAAAAGATGGCGTCACGTGCGCGCGTTCTCCCGCCAAAATGTGTGTCAACTGTCAAATGCATTCGTTCGTAAATCTTTACTGCTATTAAAATCTTCTTTCGTTTTTTGGGAGGCACGGTTGCGCGCTGGTGATATTGGGCGCCAGTTATTGGATGGTAACCTAGGCCCGTATTAATAAAGCAATCTCAATACAAGTCTTGAGGCTGTATCACCCGAGATGCGTCTTAAGAAGTTGACGCTATCTCAAGCTTCGTGCTAATTTATAAACCAATCTTGAGGTTTACTCAGATGAGATCACTTCTGAAGTATACGCCTCAGCGGCGAATGAATGATAGTCTTGAGTTTCGTTTGTCAAGTGAGTACTGCTTGAGTGTGCTCGTGCTTGTTAGGTCTCAAGTTAGGTTTATTAATCAACACGTTTACTTGAGACCAGTCACAAGACTGTTCTAAATCTTGAGAATGGTTTATTAATACGGGCCCTAGTTTCCGCGAGAGACTTTGTCCGCGTGGATCTTGAAATATAACTATATAAAAGAAAATCCCCGAGGACACAGGCCACGGGCGTAGGGGTTCAAACCTTAACATTAGATATTAACTAACCAAATATTTACACTTATTCCGCAGTAAATTATTTACTATTACAAATACTTTTGAATTCACCGCGTGCAAATGTGCAAATGCGTTAGTATTAGTTTAGAGAATTAAATCAATCTCCTGTTATTTTTTCGCATTTTTTTTATGCACAACGGGTTGGTACTTGACCGTAATTACACCTGATGTTAAGTGAAGATGAGGTCGAAGGTGGAAGCGTACTGACCCGGAAACCCCAACACATTTGGGGGACTGGCTATATTGCTGCTTATCGGCAGATTTAGATAAGATGATGGTAGCTAACCAGGCGGACATTTAAAATGCCCTACCACCAACCAAACCGAGTACTGAAACATGTACCCCACTGGGGATCGAACCCGCGACGTCCGAATCGTAAACCCAATGTTGTTTACATTGACCCACGGAGGCGGTTATTTGTATTTCGAAGTTTAGTGATCTCTCCTGTGCTCTCGTTGTTAATATAAAGGAATCAAAAAGCAAAAACTGGATGGATTTGAGTCGTTTTATTACAGAGTTCTTATGACCACCTTCCGGCTCCATCATCAGACTCAAGATATTTTTTACGATCAGACTGCTTATGATGACAAATCAACCGAGCTCAAACTTAATGGGGTTGCATTGTTTAATCACTAAGTTCGCATGACTACCTTCCTGCTCCATCATCAGACCAGCTCAATGACAACATAATATTTCTATGTGATCCAAATTACATATGTATGCAAAGTTTCAGCTCAATTGAACACTGGGAAGTGGGTCATATTTAATTTGTCAAAGTCAAAAATTGTTTATTTTGTAGGTACACAGAGTACACTTAAAATAGTCAATTTTACATTTTTGAAGCTACTGCTTGTTCAAAATGCCTGAGAAGAACAAGCAATAAACTGGAAGGGTTGCTCTTTTAAATTCAGGCTTTGATTTTACATAAAGGTTTTTATATTTCATTATTATTTGTGTAATAGCCTGGCATGCGAACAGCTGGTTATGTCCAGGGATGATTATCATCTAAATAGTCTGATATTTTATAATATACTTTGTTAATAAGTTTCTGTTTTTAAAGTTTAAATTTATTGAGAGGAAGATTTTGTATATCAACTAGAACCTTATTGAAAAACCGTATACATTATTATATAATAGTAGAAAATTAAATCACAACCGATTTTGTAAGACCACTCACACATTAATAATTGCATTCAAATCACAAAAATTGCCACCCATTGAAAAAAACTTACGTAAAAAGATAGTTTACCCTGTGCTTACCCTAGTAGGTAACTAATATAAATAAAATTGTGCCTATTAACTATTGTTTTGACAAGTCACCCCTTTGGCCAACTGTCCGTGTCGAATTGCTGTAATTGTGCGCAGATTTCAATGAAATAGGGAAGGGCACGTTGAACGAGAGATAATTTAAATTTGTTTGTGGCTGTCCCGTGAAATGATTCCGTGGAGTTGCCAGATAAAATTTAACCTATTATTACTATATTCTCATTTTATGGTCGTGTTTTCAGGAGACAGTTTTGGTCATGAGTGGGCAGTAAATCGAACCTTCATTCAAACCAAATATAACTCACTACGAAAGTTCTGTATATGACGGCGTTGTGTGCATGTCCAATTTGCGTACGGTTTTTGCATTTACAAGCTTTTATACACCGTGTAACGGTTAAGTGTAGTCATATTTTAAGGGCTTGTTCTACCCATCAATACGAACAACTTTTACTATGGGGGCAACTTCGAAATCGCGAAAAAAAAATGAGCTGTTCCATAGAAAATTTCAATAACCTCCCGATGCAATGTATGAAACAGCTGATTTTTTTTTCGCGATTTCGAAGTTGCCCCCATAGTAAAAGTTGTTCGTATTGATGGGTAGAACAAGCCCTTAAAATATGACTACACTTAACCGTTACACCCTGTATAGTTTCACCTGTCCCGGTATATAAATCTTACAAGTTAAATACCTACATCTTTGTTTTACAAAAACGAGCCGTTCGCGTAATTTATCAATTGAGACCTGCAGTGACACTTAGTGTGTGTAACATTCTAACCTTTTCGTCACAGTACATTTTTGAAAATCTAATGTATGTCAAAAAAACAAAACAAGAAATAAAGAAAAACTCGCAGGTCACATAAGTCGCCTCCGCAAAGTCAGTAGGTACCTAGTTCATTCAAAGGGTTATGTATACGCTTTTTCAATAAGGTTCCAGTTGATATACAAAATCTTCCTTTCAATAAATTTAGAGATACTATAAAACGGATACTTATTAAGAAAGCATTTTATAAAATATCGGATTATTTAAATGATATACATTCATGGACATAAACAGCCCGTTCGCATAACCAGGCTATTTCATAATTAATAATGAAATATTATAACATAAAATAATAATGTTGTAATATAAAAACCTTTTTTTTTAAAAGCAACCTCTCAAGTTTCATGCTTGTTCTTCTCAGGAGAAAATTGCCTTTTGAACAAGCAGTAGCTTTAAAAAAGTAAAATCCGACTATTTCAAGTGTACGCTGTGTACTGTCAAAATAAAGCATTTTTTGATTTGATTTGATTTGACTAGTACGGCTAAATCGGATAGAATAATAGAATAGAATAGAATAATCTTTATTTGCTAAAAATGTGGTACACAAAGTTGTTAATTATAAAATAAAGTATCACACATTTTACCACGAACTGGCATGCAGAATAGATTTCATAATAAAATAACATTTAAATACCTAAACAATTACAATCAAATAAAAACTTACAATAATAATCCATCAATAATAATGCTAGGTTATTTGTGATAATAATAAAATGTCAGTTAATTTAGTCTAATGTCACAATAATTCAGAATTTAAATATATCCGATGTCATTAAAATAACATTAAAGGAACCCTGTCGACAAAGAGTTAATCCTAATTTTTCTATGCGACAGTATGGTGTGTAACATGTGGTTACTAAGTGAAAAATAAAGTATTTGTAAACTGACGAAACTTTTCATTCCGCGACTGTATATTGTAAAACCACTTTCAAGTTATAGCACTATAACAATTTATTACAATCTAACTAATATTATCAATGCGAAAGTTTGGATGTTTGTTTGTGTGTTTGTTGCTCAATCACAGCGAAACGGTTGAACGGATTTGAATGGTATATAGGTAGAACATACCCTGGATTAAGACATAGGATACTTTTTATCCCGTTAAAATGAGTGGTTCCCGCGGGATGAACAATTTTCCGCGATAAAGTTATTCTAGGCAGGCAAAGCCGCGAGAGGAAAGCTAGTTAATTATAATTATTTACTACAGCTACATACAGGCCACCATAAAATATACGTTTTGTTTTTTAGGGTGACAATCCGAAACACAATTCCATGTTTTACGCACAGACATATTTTCACCCCTAGCGTAGTTGACTCTACCAACGCTCTACTTACCTACCTATACCTATAAATTTATAATAAAATATATTCAACTGTTAAGTTAATAGAAGATTTACTGGAAAAATAATAAATTCATACCATCGCAAGTCTTCTCAATCATTTCCGCTCCAAATACAAAAGAAATAAAAACATTACATAACCCCTTTTATAATAAACCGTAACTTAAAATGCGGACGAAACAAACTGACATTTACTTCATAGGAATTATGGCGCGTAATCTAATGTCAAAAATCGGGACGTTACGCCGGTTTGGCGGGAGCGCCATAGCCAATAACGTAAAGGGGTGTGGCTAATTTCAAAATTGGAACGATTTTTTTCTTCTGAGCGTCTCAGTTTCTCACGATGCTTTTTCTTTTCAGCCAGTCTTGCTCTGGACAGGACAGTTGACGAAGCGTGCGTTCTGAAATCTTATGAGATTAATGTTTATTTCAACATTTAGGTACATTTAAGCGTAAGTTGAGTATTGCCAATGACATTTGTAGCTAACGTATAGTTTGAGTCAACGGTTACTTAGGAAATACAAAGAAATAAAGGTTTTTTTTTCATAATAATGTGCATTGCTTGATGTAGCGTAAAGACATTAATGACACCCGTACTCGTAGCATGTCTACGATAGTTGTCGGCAAATGCTACGTTTCTTGAGGTTAATTAATCATTGAAATTATGAATGTATTTGATTCATAAATTAGCGCAGAGTTAAAAATGCAAATCGAATGACATAGTACACTTTTAATCAAATAACTAACGAAATTCTGCTATTATTCTCATGAATAACCATAATTAATTTATTACAAGCTTTATTATGCCCGTTCAATATTTGCAAGTTTTTTTTTTATTCACAACGGACTATACTTGACCTCAATCACACCTGATGTTAAGTGAAGATGAGGTCGATGGTGGAAGCGTCAAATTAAAACCAAATCAAATCAAATTATTTTATTTCATTGGATAAAATTATCACTTGAAAACGTCACTATTAATATTAATATTACATAGAAATTTACGGCTCATTCACAAAGCTGACTCCCCAGAGAAGAACGAGCAAGAAACTCTAGGGTTGCTCTTTTAAACAGATTATGGGTTACCATTTGTGATTTGATAGGTAATTATATGAATAATAAGACAGCTATGTCCATGCTTGCTTATCATTCAAATAGTCAGTGATTTTATAATAGCCTTTGCTAATAATTTCTGTTTTATGATTGATTTAAATTTATTTAAAGGCAAATTTTGAATGTCTACTGGAACCTTATTATAAAAGCGTATACATTGCCCTTTGATGGATTTACTAACTTTGTGAAGTCGGCTAACATAAACAGATAACTGGTTCTTATTCCTTGTATTAACATTGTGCCTATCACTATTTTTAGCGAATAAGGTTATATTTTTTTGAGCACATAACAAATTCTCATAAATTGCTTTTTACATGCATTTGCTGTTTACCGAAGGAGCTGAAATTTCGCATACTCGTTCAGTTCTCATGACAATACATTTATATTATAGACATGAGCTGATGCTGCAGCCAGGGTCGTCTCCTCACGAGGGGAACTCCTTAACAGTTAATGGCACGGTACGAAATTTTGCACACACTGCTTGTGTTGATAGTTAAACATGATTTTAACGGTGACCTGATGCTGCAACCAGGAGTGTCTCTCCAAGAGGGATCTCCTCTACGGTTAATATCACTTATACGAAATTTGCGTGATAATGTGTGATAATCATGATGGAGTATTATTTTTTTTTTATTATTTTAAGATTCCTTGTTTTTTGTATTACATCAGATCTTTTGTTTTTAATGTTTGTAAAATAGACCTAGGGTAGAATAGAAACAGGATAACCTAGCATGAAAGTTCACGTGTTAAACCATTCTATGAGACCAATACAAGCCAAATTAAATGTATACCTCAGTCAGCTGTATATACAGCGGTTTGAGCTGGCTATTTTTGAAATATAAAAAATAGATAATAATCCAGTTCAACTCAAATGACGAATTTTTAATTTTGACTCGAGCTGGAATAGTACCCATCACCAGGAGGAGTGGACTTACCTACCTATTCATAAAAAAATCGGTCAAGTGCAAGTCGGGCGCAAGCACGACGAGTTCCATATCACCATACAATGGAAAATAATCTAAATTTGTTTTTTTATAGAGTAAGTATGCATAGAAGAAGTTTGAAATTTGTATATTTGAAAGAAAGAAATAAAACATTCAGCTTACAATATAAATAAATAAATATCCTTAGACATACACACAGCGCCATCTAGTTTTACAGTAAGCAACTATAGGCTTGTGTTGTGGATACCAGATGGTTGATATACTAGATTAATACATTTTTTTGTAAATAAATACTTGTTATAAATGAAAACATCCATAACTCGGGTACACATGTCCGTATTCATCACACAAACATATGCCCCTAGCGGCATTCGAACCCGCGACCTTTAGGTATAGTGGTCAGAGTTGCTAACCATTACACCAAATAGGTCGTCAAAACAATGCGCATGTACATGAAAATTTTGAAATAATAATTCTAAAACATAATAATGCAAGCTGGTATACTTAGGTTCCAGCTCAGCATAATGCTGTGGCGTGAACCATATTGTAAATATTAATTCTGTGCCACAGCGCTGATTTTCAGCTGGCACCTTTGTAGGAGGTTAGGCGCTCATAGAATTTTTATCCTCTACGGCTTGACCAATGTTGAAGTGCAAAATGTCATTAGAACGATCTTGAAATAATCCAAAATGGTGGCTGCAAAATGCAAAATTGCTTCGGGTTTTTTTTTATTCCAGAGAATGGCTTGGGCTGTCATTGGTCATAACTCCTTTAGCAAACACTTACTCTAATAATTTTTTTCGTTTTATTCTCTCTTCAAGGCAAAGGCAAAGGGATCTAGCCATTCCAACAAAAAATAAGTCTTTTAAACGGCGATAGGCTCCACATGTGCACCTTTCGAGGTGAATCGTGGATGTTGTTTCAAGCAATGAACTTTGGGTCACACAATCGTTAATGTTTGGGATATCTCTGACCACCCCATTTGGGAAAATAGTCGTAACTTTATGTGTATGTATACAATTTCAGTATCATGTTTCTACAATCGAACCTGAAACTCCCCAGTGTCCGACGAAGCCTAAACACATATGTTTATCTATCATACATATTTGAACTATGAATAAAACGACATCAATACTATTGTCTTAATAATAGGTGATATGAGATGCCGATAATAGTTTATTGGAAAATGTTTCTTATTGCGTAGGCTTTAGGGTTGAAGGAAAGTGGAGACGTTATCGTGGAAGTGAGCAAAGTGACCAGGTTTACTTGAGCTTCGATGAACTAAAGTAATCCCCGCGTCTTCAGGAAACGCCAAGTTAAGGAATTGTGGGGGAGTTCTAGTTATGGTGGTTGAGCTCACATAAAAGCGAGTCTAAAAAGCCACCCCGTGCGTTCTAAAACCCGCCCCTTTTAAGAACCACTCCCTAAAGTCAGTAGTCGTTCAGACTGCGCACGGGACACATGCGCTGCTGCTCCGTTGAACATGGTGTGAATTTCCGAACGCACGCGAGATTCAATTTAAAATTAGAACGATCCGATTTGAAAATTTAATTTAGTGATGTGGTAAACATTCGAACGATGTTATTTTAGTAATAACGTTACTGATTCGTTGTTTATTTTTCGTTTTTTATCCGTTTTGTAATGAATGTATAATGTACCCAACGGAAAACAGACATGGACCATTGAAACTGAATCAGTTCGTAGCGAAAAATCTAGACAATAACATTATGTTGAAAACCATACAAAACTTGTGCTATAATAAAACAAATGCGAATCCCTTCAACATGACATCACCATTCTTAGTCGACAATATTTTACATCAACAGAAAACCGTAAACTTCCACAACCAGTATTTAAATCAGCAAATTGAGAACTACGTCCTGCAGAGGCAGAACTACGAACGCTCGCGGGAGAACTCCCCAGAACTGGACGATCCGAAAATGGCCGAAAACGAAGACGACGGCAACCGAAACGAAGAAGTCGAAGAAACAAAAGTCGAACACGACGATGATTCAAAGAGCCGCGACGAAGACGACACTTTCCATAACGTTAAAAACGAACAAGTGTTCTACAATAACGATTATTACGGACGAAACTCCGAGGAGCTAGTCCGAAATTCGGAAAAGGAAGTGTTAAACATACCTAGTTTAACCCGCCGCTGTCCGAGCTGCGGTTCCTTCGACTGCCCGCCGTTTTCGTGCAAGAAATCCGGGATAAAACGATTAGAGGAGTTAGAGAAACGATTCAATTTGAATTATCAGGAGAATTCTGGGGATGAGAGCGAGTTAGGGAAAGACGGGAAAGCGTTTACTGATGATATCGTGAGGAACTGTGAAGAGTATAACGAACAGAAAAAGCCGTTGTTGAAGTTTAGTGTCAGTGCTATTTTAGGCGATCGCGAGGACAGAGACTCCACGAAGAACAATAGTATTAATGGTAAGTCATTTGTTTGTGATAACTGAATACGCGTTTGACCATAATCTCACCTGATAGAACGTGACGGTGACCATTCAGCTACTCTTGAAGATACCAACGTAGGATTCAGGAAAGACGAATCGCTTAGCGCGAATGTTCAAATGTGCCAAAGGCTATTATAAAATTTCTGACTATCTGGATGATAAGAATGCGTGGACATGAACCGCTTAGCATTATCCAATATATTTTATCTTATTATTCTTTGTCGAATCATAAATTTTACAATTAGGTATTTCAAATTGTATTTGTAGGTATTGACTTATTTAAAAAGAGCAACCCCGGAGTTTCTTGCTCGTTCTTATCCGAAAATGGCCGAAAACGAAGACGACTAGTGAATGAGCGATAACTGTATGTCATGACGATTTCAAATGTTATTTCTTATAACTTACGAAATAAAAACATTTTTGATTTCGATTTTGTTCATATTAACGGCATACGTATTTATTTGTGTTTAATCCTAGACATTATAATAATACAAGATATTAACATAAAACATACTAATTAACTCCATAATTTCAGTTATTTCCATTGCATACTGACCTACGGCATTCTGTTGTGGGGAAATGCCGCGGACATAAATTGTATCTTTGTTCTGCAGAAACGAGCGGTTCCCGCGATTTACAAACTGGGCCCCAGAGTGTCTCTTAGGAATAAATTTAAAGAAATTAATATATTATCATTAGCATCGCAATATATTTACGAAAACTTAATGTATGTAAGAAAAAAGCTAGAATCGTTTAAGAAAAATAGTGATATTGTTGCGGGATGGTGCTTGAAACACCAAATAAAGAAAAAAATGCGGTTTATGGTATTGAATTATTTTTTTATGGAATTACATAATCTTATTCCACCGTCACCCTTCCATCTTCGGACCACTAGGCGTGGGGAGGGATTCCACCCGTATATAGTTAATATGCCGAACATTCGCACTAAGAAGTTCGATTCTTCATTCATCATCCGAACAGCCAAGGCATGGAACTCCCTTCCGGCGTCAGTCTTTCCTGAATCCTACAACCTTGGGATCTTCAAGAGCAGAGTGAATAGGCATTTACTGAGATCGCGTGCTTCATCTCCGACCACATCGTCACTTTCCGTCAGGTGAGATTGTGGTCAAACGCGTATCCAGTCAATCATAAAAAAAAAAAAAAAAAAAAATTGAGCCTAGCAAGAATTATAGTGGATCGGTTGAAAATAAATAAGGACTGTCGGAAATCGATAAAAGTGGACTGTATATTAAATTTAAAATGAGGGTGGATTCAAGGGTGCGGTTAACAAGAGGAGTATGAATGCACGCCTACCTTTCTGCAGATTTCCAAGGTCCCGTTCAGACAGCTTCCTAGTGATGACAGCTGGATCGGCGGGCTGACGAGCTGAAGGGTTTCCTGAAGGGTCTGCTGATGGGCAACTACCGGTAGTGCATGCGAAACTTCTCTATGATAATAAATTAAATATCGTCCGAACAATTCTCACTTTCTTCACCTTTCTTGAGGATAAAGGTATGAAGCCACGTGCTGGGTTAGTCCAGCAGACCAGGCTGCGCGGGTGCCTTGCGAAGGGTCTCAACACCGATGACAAACTGACCGGTTGACCTCTAAATCATCATTCGATGTCCTTCCCCACTTTCATTACCGCGTATGTATCGCATTAGCGAGCGACAGTTAAATATGTAGGCGTGCAAGTAGGAAAGGGATAGGATAATAGACCTACTATGTGATTTGAATTCAACCGATGTATTAAGTAATACGGCCAAAGAAAGATAGCGTTAACAGATATACATAATGTTAATACCAGATATAAAAATAAACTTGCTGTTCATGTCAGCCGTTTACACAAAGGTACTAAGTAATTTAAGGGGCAATATATACGCTTTTATAATAAGGTTCCAGTGGACATACAAAATTTACCTTTAAATAAATTCAAAACCATCATAAAACAGACATTATTTACCAAAGGCTATTATAAAATATCTGACTATCTGGATGATAAGCAAGCATGGACATAGACAGCTCGGCGATATTCAGTCTAATTGTACAATATAATGTAATTGTAACCCAAACTTATTTTAAAAGAGCAACCCTTGAGTTTCTTGCTCGTTCTTCTCTGGGGAATCAGCTTTGTGAATGAGCAATAATGTCAAAAAATTTAATAATAAGATAAAAAATGTGACGTTTTCAAGTGATAATTTTTATTCTACGAAATAAATATTTCTTGATTTTGTTGTTTCATTAGAATCGGTTTATTCATTTCGAAAAATTTGAACCTAAAAGTTTGTATGGAATATCGTGCGGGATTTTTTTTATGCACAACGGGTTAGCGTTTGACCTCAATCACACCCTCTTAAGGTCTACTTTATATTTTTAGGGTAGGTAGGCTATACGACGTCTTGGAAGGGAGATCCTTTCGTGTCAAATTTTAAGAGTGTAAGCCTCCGGCAAATGTAGTAGGTTTCGATTATCTGTTTTGCGGCGGTGTGACAGCGTCGGTGGCTCAGTGGAGGAGACACAGTCTCCCAATTTGGGAGGTCCAGGTTCGATCTGCAGGCAGGCGATGTACCAATGAGTTGTTAAATTTAATTTAATTACTTATGTGCATTTATCCGACTGCTCTTAAACGGTGAAGGAAAACATCGTGAGGAAACCAATATGCCTGAGAAATTAAAAAAAATCGAATTCATGTGAAGTCCCCAACCCGCACTGGGCCAGCGTGGCGTACTATGGCCCATACTCCCTCAATATGAGGGAAGGACTATATCCCTGCAGTGGGATGTTTACGGCCTGGTGATGATCTGTTTTAGTATGTTAGTGAGTGGGACTTTTATATGAACACACGCTTTGAAAGGATAGATAGATAAATCGTTTATTTGTATCTCCAGTCACACACATACCATAAGTTCCAAAGCAATTGGATAAACATATTTTATAACAATTCATAAAAGTATCTAACATCAGGATACACTAGACTAGTGTGCTACATACGTCCTTACAAATGGGTCATAGCCAGTGACGGATTAAGACTACTTGATGCCCTAAGCAATCCACGCCTGTGGGCCCCCCTATCCGTATGTCAACTAGAATCGGTCTTTAAACCTTTACCGCCTAAAGACATTAGTTTTTTTGTAAAATAAGATGATGAAATAGATAACGTACCTTAGAAGTGGAGTGTGCGACAACCATAAAAACCAAAGCATAATTTATTTATTTATTGAAATGCGCCTTGCTGCTTTTCCGGGCAATGAATTCATGTAAGATAGTATTAACGTCTAACGTTTTTAAAATATCGGACTCTATGTCTAATATCGATAAATTATCGAGCCTTTCTTGAATCATCTTTGTCCTTTTTTCATTTTTTAATATTTTTAATTTTGAAAAAGAACGTTCCGCTGAGCAATTTGTAATCATAAACGATCAAAATATACGCAGGGCTGTTTCCACATTAGGGAAAGCTGATTCTATTTTATCGTCATGTATAATTTTATACAATTTGTGCGTGAGTGCCGTGTCGTGAGAGTGAGACGTGATGCCCTAAGGACGGATTTTTTTGTGCTTCTTCTGGTGCCCCCCCAGACGTGATGCCCTAGGCAATTGCTTAATTTGATTAAGGGTTAATCCGTCACTGAGCTCAATGTGTATAATTGCTCAGAGAGCAAAACATTTGTTTATCGCGCGGGAACTACTCACTTTATCGGGACAATAAATATCATATGTCTTAATTCTAAGTATATACCAAATTTCATCCAAATCTGTTCATCCGTTTCGCATGATTGAGCAACAACCAGACAAAATAACATCCAAACTTTCACATTTCACATATTAGTAAGATACACACACAGTTGCATACTATCTATTGCGGCTTATGGATTGAACTGCCCTTTGACGCTCTCCCTTTAAAGCTGTGACATAGGGCCCTTCAGGAGGCGTGAATCTCAAAGGTCGATAAAGTATTCGCAGCTCCCTTGATGTTTCAAATGGTTTAGGTATACATTACACACCGGATGAGTTTTTTTACCATAAGGAGAAAAATACGGCATATCAGGTAAGTGAAATAGAAGGTATTGGCTTAGTTGTTTTTTTTTTTTTTCTTCAAAACCATCATCGAATAAAGCGTTAATTGTATCATTTGACGTTGTTTACGAAAACTTTACTACTTTATTCCTAGGTATTACATTGGATAAAGGTCCACACATCGACAAGTTAGCGAAGCGCCTCAGTTCTGCAGTGTTTGCGATTAAAAAAATACGTTATTTAACCGATGTGGATACCGCGAGGCTGGTCTATTTCAGTTATTTCCATAGTATACTGACCTACGGCATTCTGTTGTGGAGAAATGCCGCGGACATAAATTGTATCTTTGTTCTGCAGAAACGAGCAGTTCGCGCGATTTACAAACTGGGCCCCAGAGTGTCTCTTAGGAATATATTTAAAGAAATTTATATATTAACATTAGCATCGCAATATATTTACGAAAACTTAATGTATGTAAGAAAAAATCTAGAATCGTTTAAGAAAAATAGTGATATACATAATGTTAATACCAGATATAAAAATAAACTTGCTGTTTATGTCAGCCGTTTACACAAAGTCACTAAGTCATTTAAGGGGCAATGTATACGCTTTTATAATAAGGTGCCAGTGGACATTCCAAATTTACCTTTAACTAAATTCAAAACCATCATAAAACAGATATTATTTACCAAAGGCTGCTATAACATTTGTGACTATCTGGATGATAAGCAAGCATGGACATGGACCGCTCGGCGATATTCAGTCTAATTATACAATATATAATTGTAACCCAGACTTATTTAAAAGAGCAACCCTTGAGTTTCTTGCTCGTTCTTCTTTGGGGAGTCAGTGTGAATGAATGAGAGTGAATGAGCAATAGTGTCATAGTGTAATAATATGTGATTTCCAAATAAATTTCGCAGGACAGGAACCCTGCGAATCACGCCAGTCGCATATCAATATCCGAACGGCGCGTGCGATTTTGAAAAATAAAATTAAACTACCTATGCTAATAACTTCTATTTCATTTACCTAATATGCCCTATTTTTTCCTTACGTTAAAAAAACTCATCCGGTATGTACAGTTATATATGTAAAATATACTTTCTGGATAGTAAAAAAAGTAACGTTTTTATTAACATTATAATTTGCATAATCTGTTAAGGTTTTTCGTGAATGGACAAAAATTTTAAATGTTTGTCGATCAGTATTTCGCTCGTAAATTGCTATAAGACAATAGAATCAATCCTCCTATTATTTATCATTCAATAGAAAGTTAAAAAGGCTTGATCTACGCTCGAAAAGCCTTTAAAAATATCCAATAACTTACGGTAAAAATAACTCATCCGGTATATACTGCCTGTAAGGGACAAGTCGACATTCCTTAGGTGGTTACGTACCTCGATACTCCGGGAACGGGCCTCCCCTAGTAAGGGGGGAAGATCGAGGGGGGACCTAGAGCCGCTTATGCGTTCCCAGGTCCTCCCTACTGCCGATGAAGGTCGCCGCGGGGTTTTGGTGGGTATGGGTTTTGGCGGTATGGGAGGGCAGTCCCACATAACCGTCTCGCCGTCGCCCAGGCGAGCTTTATGCACAACGCATTACCCTCGTGAAAAAAAGGGTCCTTAGTTAACTTTAGTCGATTTTTAATGTTAATATTAAAAAAAAAAGTAAGTAATTTTTTCAAACAAATTAATTACTTATTCTAGTGTAAGCTTCCTCTTAAATGCAATTGATAAATTGGTAACGTTGCATCAAGATAAAGAATGAATTACGCCATCTACTATCCAGTCAGTCAATAGCCCTGTATATTTGTATAGTGTGCGTTAAGAGTAATTTTCTTCGATTTATTTGGATATTTATTTACGACCGAAGTAAATAGATATTTTAATTTAGATTTCAGATTCAGATTTAAATTTATTTTGAATATATATATAGGGGCCCATAAAGGGAATGTCGGGTTGTCCCTTCACGCAGTATAGTTGGACAATTTTGAATATTAAAGCGGTACGGTACGTATTGTCTTTTTCCTAGATCTTAATTTTTTTTAACGATGTTTTGGTACGGTAGAATTTGAAATTCAATGTCTTAAATAATAAATATTATTTTAATAAAACATTTTTGTTCTTCTGAATTCTGAACACAACATTGTTGATTGGCGGCTGACTTAGATAAGACGGTAGTAGCCTAGAGGATATTTAATAATGCCTTACCATCAACCACACCGAGTACTAAACATGTACCCCGCTGAGTACCCCGCGACCTCCCATTCGTCAACCCTATATTGTTTTGAATGAGCCACGGAACCCCATCTTATTTGGGGGACTGGCTATCTTATCTCTGACAACCGGACAACGATGCTATTAACATTGCTGCTTGGCGGCAGATTTAGATAAGATGGTGGTAGCTAGCCAAACGGACATTTAAAATGCCCTACCACCAACCAAACCGAGTAAACATGCACCCCGCTGGGGATCGAACGGCCGCTCGCGCACCGCTACGTCTTCATTCTACGGCTCGTAGGCGTATCTACGCTTCTCGTAGTACCAGTATCTACTACTCGTAGCGCTTTCGTCCATGATATTCTATTTGACCATGATTTAGCAAGGTCAGTCTCTTGATGGGTGACCATTGGTGGCATTATTAATTAGTCTTCCAGTGCTTTACGGTGAATTTGAATTCGTATAATACCCATTAACTAGTGACGCCTCTCCTGATTACGATCAATTTTTGATATATATTAGATTTTCACAAATGTACTGTGACGAAAAGGTTAGAATGTTTATAATGTTTAAACTTATCTTTTTTTTTAATTTTTTTTTATATGAGGGCGGGCAAACGAGCATGCGGGTCACCTGATGGAAAGCAATCACCGCCGCCCATGGACACCCGCAACACCAAAAGGGTCACAGATGCGTTGCCGGCCTTTGAGGAAGGTGTAGGCTCGTTTCTTGAAGGTTCCAATGTCGTAATCGTTCGGGAATATCGCTGCCGGAAGTCCGTTCCACAGGGTGGTCGTACGTGGTAAGAAGTTTCTTGAGAAACGTACAGTGGTAGACTTCCACTCATCCTAAGTGACACTGCAGGTCTCAATTGATAAATTGCGCGAACTGCTCATTTCTGTAAAACAAAGATTGTATTTATAACCGCGGCATTTCCCCACAGCATGATACCATAAGACGTCAGCCTATGGAAATAACTAAAATATACTAATCTAGCAGTATTTACGACAGATATTTGTCTAATTTTTTTGACTGCATACGCTGTAGAGCCGAGTTTCTAATACTCATACAAAAGTAAAACATTCTGAAACCACCTTTAGTATGGAAGATCAACAATTTTCGGCTGATGACTCCACACCTGATTACTATCAACTTGTAACCACAGCAGTGTTCAATCGAAAATTGTTGGACTTACTAGATGTTTTCAGAATGGTTTACTTTGTATGGGTTATCGTTTTTTTTTATCAAATTCGACTATGGTTTCTTTTATTTTTATGGTTCTGGATACGCATTTGACCACAATCTCACCTGATGGGAAGTGATGATGTGACCGAAGATGAAGCGCGCGATCTCAGTAGATGCATTCACCCTGCTCTTGAAGATCCCAAGGTTGTAGGATTCAGGAAAGACTGACGCCGGAAGGGAGTTCCATGCCTTGGCTGTTCGCATTATGAATGAAGAATCGAACCGCTTAGTGCGAATGTTCGGTATGTTAACTACATACGGGTGGAATCCCACCCAGCGCCTAGTAGTCCGAAGATGGAATGGCGATGGTGGAATAAGAGTGTGTAATTCCAAAGCACACTCACCGAAGTGTATCCTGTAAAAGACTGAGAGACAGGCGACAGACAAGGTTTCTTAGGGAAAGTTGTTCGGAACGAATAGTGGGGTCGCCAGTTAATGGGAATACACGAATTCAAATTCTTTTTTTTTTTTATATGAGAGGGCGGCAAACGAGCATGCGGGTCACCTGATGGAAAGCAATTACCGCCGCCCATGGACACCCGCAACACCAAAAGGGTCACAGATGCGTTGCCAGCCTTTGAGGAAAGTGTAGGCTCGTTTCTTGAAGGTTCCAATGTCGTACTCTTTCGGGAATATCGCTGCCGTAAGTCCGTTCCACAGGGTGGTCGTACGTGGTAAGAAGTTTCTTGAGAAACGTACAGTGGTAGACTTCAGTATAGCTTTAGTATAAAGACCACGTTTCAGTACAATAAGTTATCAATGTTATCTTTCAGCATTGTTCGTCTAACTGCGTTTTTCTTTCGTTATTAAAAAAGCAACAGTCCGAACCGTTATTAATAACACGGTATTGCCTATAACGATTTTCTCTAACATCTTAATTTACTAACAGAAAGTCACAGTATGGCTGCCGAGTTTTTCAATAAAACTGGCAACATCTGGCAAAACACTTAAGCTCGGGGGCGTGATAGAGACAACGCGATGTCGGCTCGCGTTGGCCAGAACGGGACGGAGAGAATAGGGGGTCCGAGGCCGAAATTAATATGTCCTTTTCTTACATTTTCGTTGAGGGTAACTTGCTTTATTTATTATTGATGTTGGAGATCATATTAGTTGATATATTTTTTCGTTGTCTGTTTAGGTGTTGGAAGTAATTAGGAATTATGAAAGAGAAACGAGGGATCGTTTAGATATAGTGGTACAGAGACAGATCAATTGGGTTCAGCATCTGTATGTATTTTTATAAAGGCTATTATAAAATTTCTGACTATCTGGATGATAAGAATGCGTGGACATGAACCGCTCGGCATTATCCAGTATATTCTATTCTTATTTTTCTTTGTCGAATCATAAATTTAACAGTTATTTCATATTGTATTTGTATTGACCTTATTTAAAAAGAGCAACCCCTGAGTTTCTTGCTCGTTCTTCTCTGGGGAGACTGCCTAGTGAATGAGCGATAACTGTATGTCATGACGATTTCAAATGTTATTCTTATAACTACATTTATGTAAGTTGTCGGTTTCAAAATTTTCAAAGCATTTTTCTACCACTAACTGGTATCTGATTGACCTGAAACTTGACATATTTATGTCAGTCCTGTGACAATGCAATATTATGGTACCATCGAATCGATCTGATGATAGAGCCAGGATGTAGGGACTGGAACTCCGTGATGGCAAATGCCAAGATAGTCGAATTTGGGCTAACTAGTTTACTAGTATATTTTGTTGCCATGAGCACTTTCCGACGAAGGTCTGAATTTAGAATAAGAATAAGAATAGTTTATTATGAATATATTAGGTAGGTACAATAGAAATAACATAATATTTACATAATTACAAAAAATGTATCGCGTCCAGCTCTCCCACCTGGGGCATTGTCCCCAACACACTGGCTGCATTGCCCCGCTGAATAGCTAGGCTTAATCTTTGAGCGAAAAAAGAGCCCGCCCTTATATCACCTGATGCCGCAATTAGCTTATCAGACACCGCCTTTACGAATTTTTTGGTGTCTGAAGACCAGGGGCCCAGAGTCTCGAAGGCAAGTGCCGCAAACTCATAATTAGCAGATAGAAATGCGTATTTGCGGCACTTTGCTATCTGGGCAAGATCGGCAGCAGCACCAGGCTTGCGGGCAGAGCTCTGCACGTAAGACGGGGCCAAGGTGTCAACACATGTGGCATCCCATACCAGAGAGCGGCCGAGTCGCCAAGGCACCAGAGTGCAACCGTCAGGTCTCTTGCCATCCACAGATGACATTCCCGAGGGTTCCAGTGTTGAGGGAACTGAGGCAGAAGCAAGAGACCGACGAATGAGGTCATTGAGGGTACAGTGCCTAAATACACGACCGGCACTTCTGGAGCACGAAAGGCCATGACGACCAAGATTGTCCACTTGCTGGCCACAAATGCAACGATGCGTTGAACAAACATTGGCCCCGAGCCTAAGGCAAACAGCAATACGTAGTGAACTGGGGTCCAATACCGTCCCTAAATTGACAGAAGGTAACGCGTGCAACCAATGCCCGGATTCCTTCTCGGAGACTGCCAACAATCTAGCAATTTCCGAGGGGTTTGGACAATGCTGGATTAGGGCAGAATGCTTAGACTTAATAGAAACTGAATCCCAAGCACTCTGAAAACCCTTTTCAATAGGCATACTCCCATGAGGATTAGCAACACACCAAGCTGACTCCGCCTCCAGCAAGCCCGACACCCGCAAGTCAGCAAGATTAGAAACGTTGAGAATCTTGCTGATGAGGGTAGAAGTGCTGTGGATGGAGGAGATAAAGCCCGGCAGTGCCAAATCTGAAATTGTTCGAATGCCCAAACCTCCGTATTTTACAGGAAGAACCGCCTGGGCCCATGACGACGAAGTTAACTGTACATTTAAAATTTTGCATACTGATTCCTTCAAAACACAATCAATGTCAAGCATTATATCATTAAATTTCCAAACGGGGCTACAGCGGATCAAGTACAAGAATTTAGAAGAAAAGAGACATAAACGAAGAACAAATATTGCCATATGGGGTTTTATTTCAAAAAGAAGTTTCGAAGTGTTGTGAAAATTATTTAATTTTGAATTTAGGACGGAGGGAACAGCGTCATCAAAAATAGGTGCTCCCAGCAAAGTGAGCGTGTCACGTGTGAGAACTGAAATATTAGGAGTAAGGATATTGAAACGGTTGATTATATCTGTTTTATCCTGAGAGTAAATTGAATCGGAAATATAGATCTCACACTTATTAAAATTTAATGTCAAACCTATTTCCGAAAAACGACGAATTATGTTTTCAAGGTCGCTGAGAACACTTGAAGCTTTGCCTGCAAGAGAACCATCATCTAAATACCAAAGGTTAAAAGATGAAGTTAAACTGGAAATGATAGGATTGATGGCTAAACTGAAAATAGCGGGCCCAAGCGGATCCCCTTGTTGGCAGCCTACGCAGGATGAAATTTCATTATCGCCAAACATCAATTTTGAAGGTGTACCATAACATTGCCACAAATATTTATAAATTTCTGGTATTTCTTTTAGAATTTCTCTTAGGAGGGTACCCCTGTCAACCGAATTGAAAGCATTTTTGACGTCAATTTTAATAAACACATCATAATTTTGATTGGCCAAATAGGTCCTGGCTGAGTGTACAGCAGCCTCACAGCCGCCTCTGACGCCAAAGCCTAGCTGTTTCGGGTTGAAATTTTCCGACAATCGCGTGTTGAATTCCCGACAGCACAGCTTTGAAGCCAAACGACGTAAAGTACTGCCCACGGCGATGGGCCGAATACCCCCGTCTTTTTTCTTAAGGGCGACCAGATTTGCACCATATAAAATTGGGGTGACATAAATAAAGACATACATCGTTTATTATGAACGCCACAACACGATACAAAAATAAAGAAGTAGTAAATTATAGCTAAAATAGAAATACAATTATGAAGAAGATCCCGACAATGCTGTCATGCACAAATCCCGACAATGTTGCGGCGTGCACAAATGGGTTAGCATGCTGCTACAGCTGCTGCAGCTCAATTTGGAGCCAGAAGATTGCCATTGGAACTCTTTGATGGACTTTATGTTACTTACTAGATTAATATGTTGATAATAATAATGATGGAGTATTTAAACCTTGTTTGTTAAATTATTTTTAGTAACAACTTATTTTTGTATAAATTTACCCATATTTTCATCAATTTTTATCCGAATTTCATGATCGTTTTCCGAAGACAAAGTGGAACCTTACTGAAGGCGGTTGTATTTAATTATTCAAAACCATAAATTTATTAATTTAAGTAATAAGACCAATATAATATACTAGAAACAACAAATTTATAAAACACAATTAAGAATATATATCTTATAGAAAAAATACGCCGTCCAACTCTCTTCCGTGAGGCATAGTACCTAGTACGCTAGCGCTATTGCCCCGCTGAATGCATAAGCTCAGCTGCTGAGCAAAGTAGGCACCAGCTCTTACATCTCCAGAGGCCTGGTCCACGCCTCTGGAGATGTGAGAGCTGGTGCCTACTTTAACTTTGGTCTAACGGATAAATTATTTACAAATTGTTTCGTGTCAGAAGACCAAGGGCCCAGTGTCTCAACTGCAAGCGAGGCAAACTCGTTGTTTATAGAGATTGGCGCATATTTACGGCGTTTGTTACTTTGAGCTTGTTCAGCCGCGGTTCCAGCTCTTTGCGCAGTTCCTTGTATATTATTCAAAAGGTAAATAAATATTTTAAATGTCCGCCTAGCTAGCTTTATTTTTAATTCAATTTATCAATTCATTTCACCATCAGCCCGCAAACATCCCACTGCAGGGATATATTGGATCAGATAAATGCACATAATTAAATTAAATTTAAAAACTCATTGGTACATGCCTGGGAATCGAACCCGGACCTCCTAAATTGGGAGACCGCGTCATAACTACTGAGCCACCGACGCTTTTTATTTACCTTTTTTTTATGCACAACGGGTTAGCACTTGACCTCAATCATACCTGTTTAGTGAAAGCATACTGACCCGGAAACTTCAACCTATTTGTGGAACTGGCTATCTTATCTCTGACAACCTGGCCACAACAATGTACTATTAACATTGCTGTTTGGCGGCAGACTTAGGCCCGTATTAATAAACCATTCTCAAGTTAATCTTGAGAACTGTCTTGTGACCCGTCTCAAGTAAACGTGTTGATTAATAAGACCTGAAACGCACGTGAATACTCAAGCAGTATTAATAAACGAAACTCGAGACTATCATTCATTCGCCGCTGAGGCGAATACTTGAGAAGTGATCTCAGCTGAGTAGACCTCAAGATTGATTTATAAATTAGGACGGAGCTTGAGATAGCGTCAACTGCTTAAGACGCATCTCGTGTGATACAGCCTCAAGACTTGTATTGAGAATGAATGGTTTATTAATACGGGCCTTAGATGGTAGTAGCTAGCCGGACGGACATTTTGAAATGTCCTGCCACCTACCAAATCGAGCACTAAACATGTACCCCGCAGGGGATCGAACCTGTGACCTCCGATTCTTAAACCGCTCAGGCGGTTAAAATGTTACCTCCTGTAGTCTAAACATCGATTTCGAATTGCATGTTGTCGTTAGATTCGTCTTGATAACAGGACTGTCATAGGATACATTTTATGATAAATAAAATCCTAGCGCCCGTAAAATGCAAAATATGCTGTCGGGTTTTTTGGTTTTTATCAGGTATCAAGACGAATCTATCGACACCATGCACTTCGAAATCGGTCCAGCCGATTAGACTACCGGATGCACCAAAAGAACGAACATACATACACTAGAAAACCATTAACTTCCCTCCTTGGCAAGTCGGGTAAAAATGGGTTCTACCAAAAAATAAAACCTACCAACATAAAAGTCCAAACACAGAAACGCTGTACTTAACTTGAAATAGCGCAAAAATCGACATCTTGCGTTATAAAATTATGCATATCGGTCCCCAAGCTCGTATTAACATGTCATTCGACGCCATATTGCGATAATATTCGAATTCCGAACGACTCGCTCCGTTTCGAGCAGTTTCCGCGCCAACCGAATTGGTTTTCCCGAACGTTCACTTGGACCTTATTTCCTTATAATAACGAACGGAATGTTACCAAAGAGATGTACAACGAAAAAGTTTATATTACTGAGATTTGGCGGGTACTTTTTATGGGTAAGCTGTAAAGATGGAGTCCGGGGAAATCCGATAAATCGTTTAGGGAAAGTTTCTTTCGATTATTGGATGACTGATATAAAATTAAATTACTCGGTTATGAGGCAGTATTGTTTTGCAGGTGGATTTAACCGGAATTCTGTTAGTGAGGGGATCCCTTAATGAGTTTTGCACAGACTTATGAAGAAGACCAAATATAAGGGATAAATAGCGTAATCAATTTTCATACTAAAGGACAAGTTACATTTAGGGCCGTATTAATAATTTGATCTTGAGATTGAGATTGCGTCTCAGTCTCAATACTGTTTTTTTGATACTGTTTTAATATGCAACTGTTTTAATTGTCAAGTGTCAGCCTAAACTCATCTCAATCTTGAGTACGATTTATTAATACAGGTCTAAGAAATTGACGTACCGGGAAACGTCTAGAAATTGGGTATATTGTCTAGTTTATTAAATTACAACATACAAACAATATTTTAATTAATAGTTTTAAATTGATGGAAAACTCACGGAAATATTGATGGAATAATTGATTATATCGTGTAGACCTAGACTACAATATAGTTTAAAAAGCCATATATATCTTCGAAACGGCTTAACCGATTTCCACCAAACATGGCTATGATCGTATCTCCGGATTTAATCTTAAATATTAAAAAAATTAGAAAATCTTCGAAAGACTATGCATCATTGAAATACTCTCAAGGACTGTTTTGAATGCTAAATATTTTCGAAACGGCTTAGAATTTTAATCAAACATGGCTGAGAACCTAGATACGACCGGACAAAGACTGGACACACACACACAAAACGCCGTCAAGCTTAACAACACCTTAACCTGCATAGGAGGCGTCGTCGCCATGGCGTATGTATATGTATAGACGTTGCAGTAAATATGATGTTGCATTGTTGTTATTTCTTGAAATTTGTGCATTCCGAGTTTTGAAGTTTAATAACTGCAGAAAAATGTACGACAAAAGTCAGTGATGGCATACAAGTGAAGGAAAGGGTAAATTAAAGTGCGTAATGAAGCTTTCAGGACCACAAGACGCCGCCAAAATATGCCGTAAATCATTCTGTCACTTTACTGAAGAATATTAAGGAAACCCACAGAAGATTAGGCTGTATGGGCTCAGCTCCCTTTTGTCTTCCAACATTGTTGAAGATATGAAAAAATCAAATTTTTGATAAAAACCTCCACTTTTTTCTAATCATGAATTCTGGAAAATAACCGCCATCAAAGCTATTTAAGTATTACTTATAAATAGCTTTTAGGCTTCTCGAGTGCAGGTCAGACCGATTTTTTTTATTTATTCTGTATTTAAAAAGAAATAATTTATAAAAAAAAAAAAAAAAAAAAAATCTCACCACAAATGACGCTTTACAAAGTGATTTTAGGACTAGGTAATACATAGAACACATTTGTGGGAAGACTGGTGCCTGAAAAGGAAGAACCAGAATTACAGGTCACCAGGCCCCCCAGCTATGGGCATAGTGTATTAGAGCAGAGATATGGTGATTGAGGAAGAAACACTTAAGGAAAGAAACAAAATAGAAGGAAATCACGAAACATAAGACCTGGTTTTTGGCGTGGAGTTGTAGTGTTGTGCACTCTTTTTAACCCCCGACGAAAAACCGCGGGTGTTATGTGTTTATATTGTAATTTATCCAACAAGGGTGACATTGAACGGAATAAACCCTCTTAAACGCTGATGTTTGGGATGTCTCTGACCACCCCATTTGGAATAAAGGTCGTGACATTATTTATTGTATTACTCTGGGATACAGACAAATAAACCAACATCCCATTGAGCAATGTACTCTCACTATACGACACTAATTCACTACTATATGTACTACACCTGTTAAACCGTAACATGCGTTCTAATTTCGAAACAGTATACTCAACGGTTAACACAACCGCAGACGCGTTCTGAATTTAAACGGCCCAATAGGAGCGGCGAGTTAACGCGGGTGCGAGGGGTTTTCAAATTTCGAATTTGCGGATTGTGGCGGTTTTGCGGGGTGCCTTTTATATTTGTACACAAAATGGATACCCTTAAAATTGTATATTAAAGTAAACTAAATAAGTACTTCTAATTATATAGTAGGCATCATTGTATAATGTAAATTACAGGTAGATCTTTCACTCCTTCGAATTTAATACCTATTTACTACAATCAATTCGACCACAGACGTATAAATATTAGTAGACCGAGGATAAAGATTTAATGGCGTAGCCTGTTTTCATACAAACGGACCTGCGAGATGAGGACATCCGCAGGAGAACCAGGGTGACCGATGATATAGCTCGAAGAATTGCCAAACTTAGGCCCGTATTAATAAATCAATCTCAATAGAAGTCTCGAGGCTGTATCAACCGAGATGCGTCTTAAGCAGTTGACGTTATCTCAAGCTCCGTGCTAATTTATAAACCAATCTTGAGGTCTACTCAGCTGAGATCGCTTCTCAAGTATTCGCCTCAGCGGTGAATGAATGATAGTCTTGAGTTTCGATTATTAATACGCGCACCTCTCAAGTGAGTACTGCTTGAGAGTGCACGTGCTTTTCAGGTCTCAAGTTAAGTTTATTAATCAACACGTTTACTTGAGACCGGTCACAAGACTGTTCTCAATCTTGAGAGTGGTTGTGGGCGGGGCACGTTGCTCGTAGGACCGTCGGCCGTTGGGGCGGAAAGGTTCTCAAGTGGCGACCACGCTCTGGGAGACGCAGCGTGGGCAGGCCCCCCACGAGGTGGACCGACGATTTGGTAAAGATCGCGGGAAGCCGCTGGAGCGGGCAGCGCAGGACCGATCCTTGTTTAGATCTTTGGGAGAGGCCTTTGTCTTTCGCCTGATATGATATGATGATGAGGCTTTGAAGAAATGTCTAGAAATGGGTTCTATCTTATTTATATTTGTCTATATCTATCTTGATCGCGGATATGTTTAATTTGTGTATCCCGCGGGAACTACTTACTTTATCTGAATAAAAAGTATCTCATGTCTTAATCCAGGGTATATTCTACCTACGCATATACCAAATAAAAAGAATCTGACATTATTAATAATTAGTTAAATTGATATATTGTTATGTATTGTTATTTAATTGTATTTGACACAACACATATGAGGTAAGATGATATTAATTCAGTTTAAATGTAACATTGTAATATTTAAAGTTATTCAGGGTTAACACAATGTTGTCGTTTAGCGTGTCTGCTTATAATCATTGCATGATTTTTTAATTCTATTTTTATATTTTAAATATTTGTACGCCATAACAGGCAGATTTTGTTGGACTACCTATCTACAAAATAAGACCTTTATCTGTATACCCAAAATCTAACAAATAAATAATTTTCTTTCTTTCTTTCTTTCTTTCAAATTGTACCCCATGTGCTTATGTCATTCACGACACTTTACCCGACTAGCCAAGAAAGGAGGTAATGTTTTTCGAGTGTATGTATGTATATATTATTATGTATGTCCGTTCCTTTGACGCATCCTGTGGTCTAAACGGCTTGACGAATTTCGAAGTGCAAAGCGTCGTTAGTTTCGTCTTGGTACCCGGAGTATCAAATTCAACATGGCGTCCGAAATATTTAAATAGTTATCTAACTAATATTATAAATGCGAAGGTTTGGATGTTTGATTGTTTGTTGCGCAATCACAGCGAAACAGATGAACGGATTTGGCTGAAATTTGGTATATGGGTAGAACATACCCTAGATTAAAACATAGGATACTTTTATCCCGATAAAGTGAGTGGTTCCCGCGGGATAAACAAATATCTGCGATAAAGTTCTTCCACGCAGGCGAAGCCGCGGGCGGAAAGCTAGTTTATATTATTACTTGGATGGAGTACCAAAGGTTTCAAAATTTTTAATTTTAGAAATCATTAAATCACTAATCGCTTTACATGTTGTAACACTGTGTTGACACTCCATAGTTTTCGTTGTTAATGAACACCCTTTAATGGTAAAACACATGGTAAAACATAATAATGTCACTCTGATACCATGCGTGTTCACCGCAACGTACACAGTATATTAAGAATAAACAGTAATCAACACAACATGGTCAATGGTTCTGATGGCGGCGCGTTCGACACGATCGACGTTTAGTTAAAAATAAACAAGTACAAGTTGTCTTAAATTGTCACAATGATAAGTAAGTTACATACAAGCATGATATATACATGTCGGAGATTGGTGTGGGCGTTGCTAGCGACCGGGACGGTGCCAGTCGTATGGTAAAGGATAGCTCGGGCAATGGTGTCGATTCGGATGTACACCAACTAAACTAAACTAAAACCAGTTTTAGAGTAGTACTGTTTCTTTCTCCCTGGAACAGTACGATACAACGGCACCACTCCAAAACTGGTTTTAGTTTAGTTTGGTTTAGTTGGTGTACATCCGAATCGACAGCAATGGCGATATTATTGCAAGCTACTATAGGCGAATAGGATATCAGAATGGCACTAGGAATTTTACAGAACGAGGTAATGGTCTACCTCTGATGGAACACGAACCAGATTACTTAAATCTTTAGAGAGGCAATTACAGACCATTTACTCGAGAACAACAACATTAAATTATGATCATGAAACCTGAGAACGGAAAACATTTGCATGGCCCTCATTAACATGCAACCAGTAAATTAATGCAGTCTGTGGAATTCAACCTAGATAGTCTACAATTTCTCCTTGCTCAAATTTCATGATGAACTTCTTATTAGGTAACGACTCACCGGATTCTTTCAAGCGTCGGTGATAGTAGGTAATCAGAATCACTCACAGAGTCGTTGTTGTGTTCAGTGGATAGCAAAGTCCATATCATTTTGGATGTGCAGATCTAATATTACTGTTAAACCAGAAAATTGCCTTTTGAACAAGCAGTAGCTTTAAAAATGTAAAATCTGACTATTTTAAGTGTACAAAATAAAGCATCTTTGACTTTGAAACATAATAATTTTATTGTTAACTAATTTTGCATATAAGTTACTAATAATAATGTGTGTCATAAAATTCATGCAATAATTGATAACAATGTCATTTTATAATTATGTATGTCATACATATTAGTCATTCTAATGATAATAGTCAATATAATAATATTTTTCATAGTTACACGTTTATGCAAAGTTCACGACGATCTTGAGAACGTTTCATTAATACAGGACATTGAAAGGGATAGAATGTTTGTAAGTTGTGTTACTGCTGTCTGATTACGTATGACATGAATGTAATTTAAACGGAATTTATAGTGTGTTACATCGTTGTATTGAATAAATAAACTACACTATAACGACGGCCCCGCGGCGTTACTCGATTTTCTCAAATTTGTGGAGGGTACATGCAGGAATAGGGTTGCCAGATGATAATTTGAAAAAATGTAGTTTTAAAAAAAAGAAAAACGGTAGAGCTCCGCCATCCATCTCCTGGCTCCATCATCAGACCCTCGACACTAAGTGTAATATATTAGAATCGTCAAAACGAATCATATGAGTCCAAACTCTACTGTTTACTGTAGCCACTGAAGAGTTCCATCATCTACCTCCTAGCCCCATCATCAGATGAGCTCCAAGATACCAAATTACTTATTAATTATAGTATATGTAAGCCCCACCAGGTTCACATCGCGTAGTTATTCGACCGTCCTAATTACAAATTCCGTCGCTAATTTATGCTATCCGGGTAATATAATAATAGAAATAGCTTGTAATGACATTGTACATAAGCGCAGTGCCCTCATAAATTCGCTGTGCCCTAACAGGGCGACTAAGTGAGCAAATCAAATCAAATCAAAATATTTTATTTCATAGGATAAAATTATCACTTGAAAACGTCACTATTTTTATTATTACATTTAAATTTACGGCTCATTCACAAAGCTGACTCCCCAGAGAAGAACGAGCAAAAAACTCTAGGGTTGCTCTTTTAAACAGATTATGGGTTACAATTTGTGATTTCGTAATTATATGAATAATAATAAGATAGCTATGTCCATGCTTGCTTATCATTCAGATAGTCAGTGATTTTATAATAGCCTTTTGCTAATAATTTCTGTTTTATGACTGCTTTAAATTTATTTAAAGGCAAATTTTGAATGTCTACCTTATTATAAAAGCGTATACTCCCTTTGAACGATTTACTAACTTTATGAAGTCGGCTAACATAAACAGATAACTGGTTCTTTTTCCTTGTATTAACATTGTGCCTATCGCTATTTTTAGCGAATAAGGTTATACTTTTTTTGCATATAACAATTTCTCATAAATGTATTGAGAAGTCATTGTTAAGACATTAATTACCTTAAAGCAGCATCACTTATCATAATACACTATTATTATTCAAATAAATAATCCTAAATGCAGAGACTAATTTGGCATATACATTGCTGGTATTGCCGAATTAGTCTCTTCATTTAGGATGGTGTTAGCGCACTTTAAAAAAAAGTTCTGACAAAGGTCGAACACTCCTACACACATGGACCCAAAGTTAAACTCACACACAAAACACTCGTCGTTTTTCGTCTGGGATTAAAAATATTGAAGCAGATAAATACAAAAAAACCTGTTACCTAAGGTATGAAAAGGTTTCCAAACGAAAATAAAATTAAAAAGCCCATCAAAAGTAATATCCAATGAACCGAGCGGGTCCCCTCTGAAATCAATTATTTTCACACTTTCCCGCGCAAAAATTGGCGCCAAATCGCCACGACACCCGGCGAGCAATAACGGCTCAATCGTTATCCGGACAACAGTTAATTAAATAACGTTATTGCGATGGTATAACCAGTTTTGTTATTGTTCGTGTTATTTCATTGTTTCTAATAATAAAGTATTATTGGTTGTATTTTAGTGTGTCTTTTTATTTTGTTGACGTACTTAATTAATTCTTACCGATCTCACTTATTGACTAATAGTGGATTTGAAATAAATTTATTGTTTACCTTAATTTATAATTGTTTTTTTATTATGGATGTTTTATTATTATTTTAGACGACCGATTGGTGTGGTGGATAGTGACCCTATCAGCCAAACCAACGGTTGCGGGTTCGAATCCCGCGAGGGGTAAATGTTTGTGTGATGAATACGAACATTTATACCCGAGTCTTGGATGTTTATATAAATATTTATGTATGTTTATCCGTTATCTAGTATCCATAGCACAAGCTTTGCTTAGTTTGGGACTAGATGATTGGTGTAAGTGTCCGAAATATTATTATTTATTATTATTTATTTATTATTTATTTTATGTATTTATTTACAAAAACAAAATTTATTTGTGTAGTTTTTTATGCACAACGGCTTGGTACTTGACCTCAATCACATCTGATGTTAAGTGAAGATGAGGTCGAAGGCGGAAGCGTACTGACCCGGAAACCCCAACACATTTGGGGGACGGGCTATCTTTTCTCTGACAACCGGAACACAACAATGGTATTAACATTGCTGCTTGGCGGCAGATTTAGATATGATGGTGGTAGCTAGCCATGTATTTGTGTTTCATTTGAGTGCGGTTTTATTTTATACTAGCAGCTGCCCGCGACTTTGTCCGCGTAGACTACATGAATCAACACTTTATTACTTTCCCACGGGAATACATTCAGCAGAAAAATTACCATGTAGAGTTTATCTCAAACAGGAAAAGACCCTGGGCAGATAACAGGTATGTGGAACAAATGGCATTTTCGTAATCAACGTCCCAAAAAACCTAAATAATGACACCAATATTGACTTTTTTGGTATCAACCCCCACCCCTATCTCAATCCTAGAGGGTTAACTTAAAGTAAATGTCATATTCATAATCAATATCCCATAAAATCTAAATAACGACACCATTATCGATTATATGGTTTTAACCCCCATTTCACACCCCATGGGGTTGTCCAATATAGACTTTTTTGGTAGCAACCTAGGGGTGGGCCCTTTTTTTTTTTTTTTTTTTTTTTACCAGGAGAAACGCTCATGCTTATCCGCCCTCCTCGGGGGAGGGGGGCGGATTATGTCGGACTCCGGCACAGAAGGTGCCGGCCTACCGACTACAAACTCCTGGGTGTTCCTTCGCGCGCGCCTGTGCGGCGTGGCCACGGGTACCATCTGGTATTCGTCCGCAGCCACGCCAGCGCGATGCCCGCCGCCGAACAACAGCGGCCCCCCCGAACAGAGGGGAGGGGGGGGGGGGCTTCCCACGACCTCTCGTCGACGGCCGCAGCCCTAGCTGCAGTCGTCAAGGAGAGGTCGCCCAAGTGCTGCAGACGATTCCACGGCGTCCCCTGCCCAGATGGGCATTCCTCAGGGAGCGCCGCTTCCTCGCCGCAGCCCGCTGTGGTGGAATTTGCCATCCACCTTCCCTCGTCGTTCCACTCCCGAAAACGAATTTTCGGAAGTAGAACGACGAGGGCATTCGGCGCCGAGGCGGGCCTCGGAGCCGAAACTTGGGCTGGTTTTTTATAGAGGTTTTCCTTCCTCGCGGTCCGGGCGGTTAAGCCAAGACCCTCGGTCCCGGACTGCAGCTGAAAGCCGCAGTCTCGGATTACGAGCCCGGCGGTGGCAAGGGGTAGGAGGTTCCCCCTAACCTCCTCCCCAGGCCTGCTCGGCGGCAGTGCGAGTGCACACCGAGTCCACCCTTACTCCCCCACTAGGAGGGGAGCGTCTCCTGCTCCATCCGCAGTGCCCTCTGCTAAACCAGAGGGACACGCGGAGGAGCCCACCCCGTCAGACTATTAGCCATCGGTCAACAAGAACCCTTAAAGGGAAGTTGTTGACCGACGCCCAGGGTGCACCGGCCCAACGACTACCGTTCCCCCCAGACGTATCCAGGGGGACAAGTAGCCATCAGGCACACGAGGAGGTTGTCTGACATCGCACCCCAGGGGTGGGCCCTATCTCAACCCTAGAGGATTAACTTAAAATAAATGTCATTTTCATAATCAACATCCCATAAAACCTAAATAACGACTCCAATATCGATTTATGGTTTTAACCCCCATTTCACAACCCAGAAGGTTGTTTTTCGAAAAATCTCAAAACGCGTATTAGCTTATTTGTTCCTAGGAGTACTCTTGCGAAGTTTCGTGTCGAAAATAGTCGAAATGTCCAAGTTATACTGTTTGTTCATACATACTTCCCACCCCTGTTTCACCCCCTTAAAGGGTGAATTTTGAAAAATCCTTTCTTAGTGCTCCCCTAGACCTCGTAAGAAACCTACGTGCCAAATTTGGAAACTCTATTCACCCCTTTGACTATGACTATGACTTTGACTAAAACTTTGAATATGACTTTGACTACGACATTGACTACGACTTTGACTTTGACTATGACTTTGACTATGACTTTGACTATGACTTTGACTATGACTTTGACTATGACTTTGACTATGACTTTGACTATGACTTTGACTATGACTTTGACTATGACTATGACTATGACTTTGACTATGACTTTGACTATGACTTTGACTATGACTTTGACTATGACTTTGACTATGACTTTGACTATGACTTTGACTATGACGTTGACTATGACGTTGACTATGACTTTGACTATGACTTTGACTATGACTTTGACTATGACTTTGACTATGACTTTGACTATGACTTTGACTATGACTTTGACTATGACTTTGACTATGACTTTGACTTTGACTAAGACTTTGACTATGACTATGACTATGACTTTGACTATGACTTTGACTATGACTTTGACTATGACTTTGACTATGACTTTGACTATGACTTTGACTATGACTTTGACTATGACTTTGACTATGACTTTGACTATGACTTTGACTATGACTTTGACTATGACTTTGACTATGACTTTGACTATGACTTTGACTATGACTTTGACTATGACTTTGACTATGACTTTGACTATGACTTTGACTATGACTTTGACTATGACTTTGACTATGACTTTGACTATGACTTTGACTATGACTTTGACTATGACTTTGACTATGACTTTGACTATGACTTTGACTATGACTTTGACTATGACTTTGACTATGACTTTGACTATGACTTTGACTATGACTTTGACTATGACTTTGACTATGACTTTGACTTTGACTTTGACTTTGACTTTGACTTTGACTTTGACTATGACTTTGACTATGACTTTGACTATGACTTTGACTATGACTTTGACTATGACTTTGACTTTGACTATGACTTTGACTATGACTTTGACTATGACTTTGACTATGACTTTGACTATGACTTTGACTATGACTTTGACTATGACTTTGACATTGACTATGACTTCGACTATGACTTCGACTATGACTTCGACTATGATTTTGACTATGACTTTGACATGACTTTGACATGACTTTGACATGACTTTGACATGACTTTGACTTTGACTTTGACTTTGACTTTGACTATGACTTTGACTATGACTTTGACTATGACTTTGACTATGACTTTGACTATGACTTTGACTTTGACTATGACTTTGACTATGACTTTGACTATGACTTTGACTATGACTTTGACTATGACTTTGACTATGACTTTGACTATGACTTTGACTATGACTTTGACATTGACTATGACTTCGACTATGACTTCGACTATGACTTCGACTATGATTTTGACTATGACTTTGACATGACTTTGACATGACTTTGACATGACTTTGACATGACTTTGACATGACTTTGACATGACTTTGACATGACTTTGACATGACTTTGACATGACTTTGACATGACTTTGACATGACTTTGACATGACTTTGACATGACTTTGACATGATTTTGACTATGAATTTTACTTTTCGACTTTGAGTCTTCGACTTTGAGCCTTCGACTTTTAGCCTTCGACTTTGAGCCTTCGACTTTCAGCCTTCGACTTTGAGCCTTCGAATTTGAGCCTTCGTCTTTGAGCCTTTGACTTTGAGCCTTCGACTTTGAGTCTTCGACTTTTAGCCTTCGACTTTGAGCCTTCGACTTTGAGCCTTCGACTTTGAGCCTTCGACTTTGAATTTCGAATTTGAATCTTCGACATTGACTCTTCGACTTTGACTCTTCGACTTCGACACCAATTTGAATTTGTGATTTCAACCCCTACCACTATCGCAACCCGTAAGGGGTTAGCTTCAAAATAAATGTCATTTTCGCAATCAACGTCCCAAAAAACCTAAATAACGACACCAATATAGACTTTTTTGGTAACATCCCCCACCCCTATCTCACCCCTAGAGGGTTGGCTTAAAATAAATGTCATTTTCATAATCAACATCCCAAAAAACCTAAATAAAGACACCAATATCGATTTTATGGTTTCAACCCCCATTTCACACCCCAGGGGGCTGTTTTTCGAAAAATCTCAACTCACCCTTATCTCATTCTCTAACCCCAAGGGGTTAGCTTCAAAACAAATGGCATTTTCGTAATCAACGTCCCAATAAACCTAAATAATGACACCAATATTGACTTTTTTGGTATCAACCCCCACCCCTATCTCAACCCTAGAGGGTTAACTTAAAATAAATGTCATTTTCAAAATCAACATCCCATAAAACCTAAATAACGACACCAATATCGATTTTACGGTTTTAACCCCCATTTCACAACACAGGGGGTTGTTTTTCGAAAAATCTCAAAACACGTATTAGCTTATTTGTTTCTAGGAGTACTCTTGCGAAGTTTCGAGTCGAAAATAGTCGAAATGTCCAAGTTATACTGTTTCTTCATACAAACTTCCCACCCCTGTTTCACCCCCTTAAAGGGTGAATTTTGAAAAATCCTTTCTTAGTGCTCCCCTAGACCTCGTAAGGAACCTACGTGCTAAATTTGGAAACTCTAGACCCAGCGGTTTGGCCTGTGCGTTGATATGTCAGTCAGTCAGTCAGTCAGTCAGTCAGCTTCTTCCTTTATATATTTAGATTACTAAAAAAGTAGTTCTTAGCCATGTTAAACGAAAATCAATTAAACCGTTTCGAAGACATTTATCTTTTAACACAGTTTTTCGAAGGTTTTCTATTTTTTTTTATATATTTAAGATTCGAATTGGCTGAAGGTTGGATGAAAAGAAGTAGAAATGTATAAATTTAACTATTATCTATGATACGTATATTATAAGCATTAATTTGTGTCATTGTTAACTAATAAATTCAAAACCATCATAAAACAGACATTATTTATCAAAGGCTTATTATAAAATTTCTGACTATCTGGATGATAATCAAGCATGGACGTCGACCGCTCGGCGATGTTCAGCCTAATTATACAATATAATATAATTGTAACCCAAAACTTATTTAAAAGAGCAACCCTCGAGTTTCTTGCTCGTTCTTCTCTGGGGTGTGAGCTTTGTGAGTGAGCAAAAATGTCAATAATTTTAATATTAAGATAAAAAGTGTGACGTTTTCAAGTAATAATTTTTATCCTAGGAAATAAATATTTTTTTGATTTGATTTTGATTGATGAATATCGATGAAAAGGAAGTTGGTTGTACTAGGTGTGTACCTATAAAAACTTATATAAGAATGGACGCTTACAAATAATTTGTATCATATTTATATTAAAAATAATACTTATTACAAACTACTGTGGGATCAAATATTACAATAAACAAAACACGCCCACAGATAATAGAACGTCCAAACAATGAATAACCTAACATTATTTTAATGTAAGCCCCGCTGCCAAAGAGGGGTAACTTAAAAATCATAAAAAGTAAAGCCATCCTATTGTTAACAAATCATAACTTGCTAACACCGTCAGTTCCGACACAGTGTAGATGATGTAAGTTATACAGTGATGCAACTCGTCGAAAACTGTCGTTATAATTGACATTTTTGCTGTGAATCTCATTTTTAACGACTGTTTGGTGTAGTGGTTAGAAACTCTGACCACTATACCAAAAGGTTCGAATCCCGCTAGGGGCATATGTTTGTATGATGAATACAGACAAGTGTTCCCGAGTTATGGATGTATTTATTTCTAAAAAAAAAACAAAAGGTACTTGTGTAGTTTATCAACCATCTGGTATCCATAACACAAGCCTAGATGCTTACTGTGGACCTAGATGGCGCTGCGTGTTGCGAAGATATTTATAATTATTATTATTTACAGAGAGTTTTCTTCATAAATTAACAAGGAGATAGATAACAAGTCAAGTCAAAAATTCTTTATTTTGTGGGTACACAGGGTAGATATACTTAATAATGGTTAAATTTTATATTTCTAAGGTACTAGCCTCTTTAAAAAGCAATTTTCTCTTGAGAGAAACAAGCAAGAAACTCGATGGGAAACAGGTTTTTATATTACAAAAGGCTCAAACTATTTTAATTATTAATTGTGAAATAGCTTGACATGAACAAACTGGTCGGATATAGCGTCATTTCTTTCATCCAATACTGAGTCACTCACTCACTTACAATTTAATGTGTAAAATATAGCTCGAATAACTTATTAATTACGTAAATCTGAAACAAGATTATTATTAAGTATAGTTATCGAGGTAGATGAAGCACTTACACGGTTTTATATTATTGACAACAAATTATTCTTTTACATAAAAAATAAGTACATATACCACTGGTACTAACTACACTGTGGCTTCATTTTTTACAATATTTATCTTTAAGGATTACTTATTGTTTGCTTTTTCATTATGAAATAGATTTTATTGGGCAATCCCCATTGTTAAACTGTACCAAGTAAGGATTTATCTTTTTTTCGCTCGCAAATGTTTTCTCAAGTGTCCGTTTTATTAAATTCTGGCGTTGTACATTTGCGGTTGCGGTTTAATAGCGCGTAAGATTTGTAAGGGATAGTGAGCAATTATGCCCAATAAAAACTTAGTAAATTGTACTTATAATAATATTAAAAAAACTAAAACTTTAAAAAATAGCCCAAAAACTTTGAATATTCCAACATATATAACGCAAAGCCACGATACTCAACACTTGTAGAATTACCAGAAAGTTTCTGACTTCATCTATTATCACTTCTTCAGCTGAACCCGCCACACTTGGTTGATACCCGTCTGGTGCGGAAATTACCTTCTTCACTTTGAAGAAGAGAAATACGTTGTATATAAATAAATAATAATAATAATAATAAATATCTTTATTGACATACTAAATTGTTACAAGCTCCTATGAAGTCTCTGACACCTAAACTAGGTTAAATAAACCTGTGTCTCAGGAGTCAGTGGCTTCTCCCAATTTAAACTTAAAACAAAGATGCCAAAAAAGCCTATTATCTAAATCACAAAGTTTACAATTTTGATTATTGTTTACCATTTTTAGTTTTTATTTTATAATGAGTAACAGATTGGTATATTATAATACTATAATAGAATGTAATACTGTGGTAATAATAAATACAGTATAGATAATATGTAAGTACGCATATAATATATATTAATAAATATTTTGTTATAATAAATATATATTTAATTATTGATAAATATATTAATATACATTACTTAATTAATAGTGATAATTTAAAACTTATAATAGTGATAATTAAAAAAACTGAAGATTTCAAAATTATACTCAAATAATTTATTACAATTCTTATGTTTTGTTTTGAAGATATATTATGGAATATATCTTCAAATTCATTCCATATATTCCATACATTCCAAATATATTCCATAATATATCTTCAAAACAAAACATAATACGGCATAATTTAATTAAAATAGATACTGCTTTCTTGCCGTGACGTCCACAGAGTGACTAATCAATTTAGCTTAGCTAAGCTAAGTAGATTAGCTAAACTTAGCTTAGTTTGCCTTGCGTCAGTTTTAAACGCGCGGGCGGTTTCTGGTTTGTTCTGTATTCTGAGTTTTAAACTATCGCCCGGAACTGAACAATCAGGTCACTTCAATTAACAGTTCATAAGTGTCAAAAATCACGCCTAAACAAAACTTCACGTTCGAAAGTACCTACCATCTACGCTTTCATTATCCAAATTGGCAATTAAACGCTTCTACAAATCGGAATGATCGTCAAAGCTTTATATTAATAATATTAAATGCTGTAATCGTACAACAACACCATTATAAATACAATACCGGGAGCATATTCTCAATCGTTTGACGCTGGTGGAAGCGACGAGAGCCGAGCGGAGCTGTAAAAATAAAAAATCGACTTCCAAATATTTTCAGACATTCGTATCTAGAAAAAAATAGAAAAGTAAGAATGGAACACTTATAAATACGATACTTTGTTGTCCGTCTATCTGTGTACTTGCGATATAGTGTATTTTTCTAGAAGCCTGCAATCTTGATTTTTTTTTTAAATTTGTGGCGCAAATGCAGGAATATCAATAACCAATAAGCTCCAAACCCCAAAAGACAATTTAATAATAGTTCTTTAAGGATGAAATTGGAGATTTTTTCTTCGTTAATCATAATGTACCAACTCCTACGATTCTATAGCTATTTCCAAATTTGTTTTTTATTTGGAAAATGAGATAAAGATTGTCAAGGTTTCACATGAAATATTTTTTAATGCCTGGGCTAAGTCACATAATAAAAAAAAAACTTGAACAGAGCTCTTTTCATGTGCTTCCCATATTATTACTTAGATTCGATGAAACTTTTATAAAGCGGTTACTTTTAAAAATTAACACTGCCTATACTTAACTTGATGTTATCCGATAATGCACACAAAGTTTAGCTAAATTCGGATTTGCCGTTCCCAAAATATTTCAAAAATGTTTGTATGGAGAAAACAGTCTTATTGAAATTCTTCATACAAAACGCCAATTTCATAGGTAAGGACCTAATATTAAATTGTCTAAGTAATTAAATAAAAAATTTAAAAAAATATTTACGTTTGTCAATGGTGATATTATGCCAGGAACTTATGGAAGGAAAATATTATGTCTGTGTTTATGCAAGTCAGTATTTGATCAAACAGACCTGATGGTAAGAACGTGAAAGAATCCGAAAGTGGAAGCACGCTCATCCGGAAACCCCAACTTGTAGCTAGCCAGGTGGACATTTAAACCAACCGAACCAAACCGAGTACTAAATAACCTCGCTGGGAATCGAACCCGCCACTTCCATTTTGTAAACATTATATTATTGTTTACGTTAGCCACGGAATTAAAATGTTAAAATGTAAAATTGTGCTCCTTATTTTTAAGTGGTAATGTCATACTATAAATTATTTAAGAATTCAATGTAACTAACTGATTTTGAAGTGTTTACATTTTTGTGGAGATTGATCATACTTTGTCAATAGAATTTAATTTATCTGTGACATTTTATGGAAATAATTGCTATTTTCTTTTAATCTAAGCTAACCTAGTTTAGTTGATAGATAAAGCATTTATTTTAGGCACTGTGTTTACACACATACATACAAATAAAAGTAAAAGGAAGGTAATACAAAGAGCTTATCTTAATTAATAGTTGTATAAAATGTCTAAATAGTATACACCAAAGTCGCTATCTGAGTCTGTCTGTTTGTACGCTTAGTTGTTCTAAACTTAGCAACGGACTTTGACAGTTTCACTAAATTTAGAGAATTTCTTCTGGAAAGTTTATAAATTATAAAAAAATAGCACACCTGCGCGCAAAATAAACCGCCAATTCAACAAAAATAGTAATAACACAAACTGTCAAGCGCTATAAAATGTCATTAGCACCTGACCTAAAGCGATCCTTTGCCTGTACGTATTTATATAGGCTTCATAGATATGGCCGTACCAGCAAATCTCTTCGCGTTTAAACGACATTGTTTGTTATTACTTAAACTCCATGCTTGTTTTTACCCGACTGACCAAGGAACGCGGCAATGTTTTTGTCACTTTTCAACTTGGTGCATTTCACCACGCAACTCGGCGTTTAATGCAATTCGTGAACAAAATATGCGAAGTCATTGACGAAGAAGAAAGTCATTGTACACAACTTAGAAATATATTTCTAAGTTGTGTACAATGACTTTCACAACCACCACCACCACTTTGACACCAATGTATACATTGGTGTCAAATTGCCATTTTGTTTGTTTCAATGACCCTGTCCATACGCAGTAATATATCAGACTGTCTGTACGTAAGTAAATCGTCTTTTCTCAAACATGCATGGAAATATTGTCATTACTTTCGAAAAAAGAACACGCCAAGTATCTAATTTACGGACAGCGAAAAACAAATCCATTGCAGGAGCGTTTTTTGAATTTGGAACATTACAACGCTCCAGCAATGTTGTATGAAACGGCATGCTGGGGTTATTATATACCTACTCTTTGATTGGATCTCTTTATCATTCTTGGCATACCAAAATCTCCTTTGCTCAGTGTGCGTAGTGCTTAGATTATGTACCTGGCGTAGTGTGAGTTCTGTCTCGTTTTTAACTTTACCATCGCGTTCGCGTTAACGAAAAAAGTCCCTATGAAAAAAATCGTTTTGCAAACTATCCGCTAGAGGCCCTGCACATTTCTCCATACAAATCGTTACGTAAACGTGAACGCGGTAGTAAAGTTAAGTCGAAACAAAACTCACACTCCGACCTCTGTACGAATTGCGTTCACGTGGCTGTATGTGTAAATGCGTTTGCCTTTCGGCACAGATGATAAATAGAAAATCGGCGGCAAAGCTGAAAATTCGTCATGATTTGTTATTTAAATATTTATTATTTCCCTGCATTCTTTTGAGAAAAGCACTATATATGCCTCGGCGGAAATGGGAATTGCCTGTCTCGTATTAGTGAAGTCCTCGCCTACGGCTCGGCCTTCAGACTCATACTCGACCTGCAATTGCCTATTTCCCGGCCTTTGCAATAATGTACTATTATCCTACAACCTCTCATAACTTACACCACAATCCTAACACCCCAGCGATTTCTTACCACCCCGACTGTCAAATCCACACCGCCCGTAATATATTGTATAGCCTTTGTAATTCCATTAATCACACACCGAGCCATTTTGTTTTTGACTTTCGTATTAATTTAAACTACAGTTAGATAGGTGGGCTGTTTTACTTGTTCATAATTAACTCCCGTTTATGTGGTAATGAGAGTCGTTAAATTGAGATTAAAGAGAGTACAAAATCGTTATTATTCTTTTATACTTAAATGAAAACGAGAAGAATGTTTAAATAACTATTTAACTTACAATGTTAAAGTGAAATAGGACTCCTCTCAGCAAAAACAGAACACCGAGCATAGAACACGCACGCAGCTAGCGAATGCAATCTCGGCCATATTTACCGAGATTGATCTCGGCTGAAAATCGAACGAGAACTCGCGTGATTAACGAAACTGCAAGGAGCGTGAATACTCGTAGTGCACTGGCACGCTGATTGGCGAGCACGCTAGATAAGTATTTTATGCTTTTTACGAAGCTACTTCAAAAATTTTAAGAAATAATCTTCATTAAATTACTTAATTATTGGTTAATTTTCATAGAAAAAAAGGAGACTAATTAATAAAAGTTTTACCTATTAAAAGATTAGTAAAAATAATATTTTTGTTAATTAAAAAAAAAACAAACATGTAGAGTACAATGTTTGTTATTTTTTGTTCTAAACTTAGCAACGGATTTTGACACTTTCACTAAATTTAGAGAATTTCTTCTGGAAAGTTTATAAATTATAAACGATAATTGCACACCTGTGCGCAAAATAAACCGCCAATTCAACAAAGATTGGCCTCTACTCTGGCCTCGTGAGTACTCGTAAATGGTGAGATCTCGCTAGATTGATCATTCTGATCTCGCGAGATCTCGGCTTCTCCAAAATCTCGCCAGATTTCGTTACCTAACTACAGCATCGATTGGAATATTTGGAACATTCTGCGGTACAGTACACTCCTGTGTTGCGTGTCGCACAGTGTAATATTGTACAAAAGCCAACCAAAGTTTTAATTATAGTGTTTTTTAGTATTATAAATATTTTGTATTATTTACATTATATGTATGTACAACAATTATAAACAACTTATTATAATATAATACAATTTATTATTAAAAAAAACAATATCACAAATAAAAAACTAGCCCCAAGTCTCTGATTGGTGGAAAGGTACCCAGAAGGCTGGCCGCATTGCCTCGCTGTACAGCGAGGCTGATTCTCTGACCAAAGTATTGGCCAGCCCTCCGATCGTGGGATGCATCAACCAGACGCTCAGATAACTCCCTAAAAAGAGTGTGAGTACCCGGTCCCCACGGCCCAAGCGTTTCTACACCAAACGGCGCAAATAGGTGATCTCCACTGAGACCGGCATATTTGCGCCGTTTAACGCTTTCTGCCGAGGCGGCAGCGGAACCAGATGTACCGCTTGTTCTTGGAAGATGGGAAGGAGCAAGGGTATTGACGCAGGTTGCATTCCAAACCAAAGACCGTCCCAGTTTCCAAGGCACGAGCGTCATACCGTCCGGCCTTTTGCCGTCATCCCTCGCCAGTCCATGAGGTTCCAGGATTGCGGGGGACCCAGCCGTGGTAAAAGCCCGGCGGATAACGTCGTTTAATTCCGCATGACGTGGAAAACGCCCAGCGCTCCTGCAGCATGACAAACCGTGGTGGCCGAGTTGCGACACCGCATGTCCACAGCTGCACTCATGAGGGGTCACGTAGGGGGCGCCTAAGCGAAGGGCCGTGGCGACTTTAAACGTGGAGCGATCCAGTAGCGTACCGATATTAGTCGATGGAAGGGCCTGAAGCCATAAACCCGACTCCCATTCGCCGACAGCTAGGAGGCGAGCGCGTTCTGCGGGGTTGGTTGACGTATTAATAAGGTTATCCCGCACCAACCTGCACAGCGGCTCGTCCCACAATTTCTGTGACGAAGGAGCAGTCGGAAACTCAGTCCTCGGGCAGGCCAACGTCCATGCATTCCTGGCCTCAAATAAGTATGCCACCTCGCAAACGTTGGGACTTGAGCTCAAGATTTTACTTACCAACGTTTGCGTGCTGTGAACAGAGGATAGGAATGCAGGTAATGAAACACTGGAAATTTTGCGGATTCCGAGACCCCCAAACCTGATCGGTACGGAGGCCTGGGTCCATGTATTGATTTCGAAATTCGTATTGAACATGGTAACTAGCGACTGTTTAATGGTGTTGTCGAGTCGATAAAGTAAATCATCGTGTTTCCATAACTGACAGCACCGTAAAACATACGTAAATTGTGATACGAAGAGACAGTAACGGAGGATGGTATAAGCTATATGGGTACTGATGTGCTGAAGGCGATCCGACGCTTCTATAAAATTTTAAATTTTGAGGTCTATAAAGGAGTGTTATAGTGTTTTAGAAGGTTACAGTTTACAATGTTACATTGTAAAATTTTACGTTTTTAACTGTCACCTTCCTCATCTTCCTTGCACGTCAATAAATACTCAAATTGTTATTAGCTGTAGTATTCCTAAATAAATAAATAAATCTATCTCTGCTGTTTATCAAGCATTAATTTTGTATTTTCCGGTAGAATAGAATGCACAAATTTGTTCGTCGACCATGATACAAGTTTACTAATTTCTATTTAATAAGATTTGTCAAATCGTGTTAGAAAAAGACAATATTTGAGACGATAAACTTGTCGAGTCGAGATACCACGTCACCTCACATAAGTTGGGCTAAACCTGCTGGAGAGACTACGAAAGATCACTGTTTGTAGAACATATTTTTGAATGTACCTTCCTTATTTAAACAATAAAGCGTATTTGATTGATTGATTGATTGATATGTTACAAATTTAAATGCATTTATTTGTAAATCATCATCAGCCCGTAAACATCCCACTGCAGGGATATAGGCCTTCCCTAGGATACGAGGGAGTATGAGCCGTAGTCCAGCACGCTGGCCCAATGCGGTTGGGGACTTCACACGCCTTTGAATTTTTATTTCTCAGGCATGCAGGTTTCCTCACGATGATTTCCTTCGATGTTTTAGGAGTAGTCGGATAAATGCATATAATTAATTAAATTAAATTTAAAAACTCATTGGTACATGACCTGCCAGGGAATGGAACCTGGACGTCCTAAATCGGGAGACCGCGTCCTAACCGCTGAGCCAATGACGCTCTCTGTGAAACAACAAATTTATAAAACACAATTGAAAATACTTATATCTTATAGAAAAAATACGCCGTCCAACTCGCTTCTAACTATCGCCTTCTACGTACCTAGGACGCTAGCGCTATTGTCCCGCTGAATCTACTACTACTGATGTGAGAGCTGGTGCCTACTTTGCTCAGCTGCTGAGCAAAGTAGGCACCAGCTCTCACATCTCCAGAGGCGTGGACCAGTCTCACGGATAAATCCTTTACAAATTGTTTCGTGTCAGAAGACCAAGGGCCCAATGTCTCCACTGCAAGCGCCGCAAACTCGCACTTGTTACTTTTCTAGAAATACAAACGAATAAGGGAGATAGTCATTTATCTCCCGTAAACTCCTAAAAAGATGTATTATACACCCCCCCCCCGCCCACACACACACACACCCTGATATTATCTATCAAAAACTACCTGGTTATAACTTTTAAATTTTTCTAGTTAAAACTATTCTTATTCTAAATTACTTATAACATTTTCTCCCTGTCTGAGCTGTACGTCCGGAAAGTACATCTGAGGTAATGGTGTCCTAAAGCACAGACTACCGCCTATTTTAGGCATCAGTCTTCACACGTACTCACCAGACTTAAGTAACACTGTTACATTTCTCTATAGCTTGAGTTTGTGAAGAACCAATAAAGATACATTATTATTATTTTGTAATTTACTCGGTTCCTTCACGTTTATGGAGTTTCTTCTTGATTGATGACATCTTTTATTAACGTAACAATTCTCCATCGATTTATTCAGGTCTCATTGCTGGCCGCGAGGAAAAGATTACCGGTCCACTCGGCTCAAAAAAGTTCCATTCTCTCTCCCTAATATAATAATTAAAATCACTCTCTCACGTAAGTCGTTAAGACTAGAGGGCGTTCCGGTGTGACGCCTCGGCATCCTTTAAATACTTCCCCGGAAGCCGGGAGGGCGATATTTATATTAGAGGGATCCACCAAGTTTACTTCGGAAGCGTTGAATGATCATGCGAGTTAGATTTAAGGAAATTAAAGGGGTTACTAACATTTCTTTTTTAACCGACTGCCTCAGGAAACGTGGTATTGTTTTTAAAATATATGGGGAAGACATTGTTGTCTGTAACACAGTTTTTAACTACCACAGACAACCAAAGCTTCAACAAGTTGTGTAATTTATTTCGGTTCAATAAAATATTGTTTATTTATTTATAATTTATTGTCTTTACGGTGTATGTATGTGTTAGCGACGCGCTCAATATAATTTAAAGAAATTGGTAAATTTCAAAAAGAGGGTGTTTATTTATATTTTATGTAGTACCCGACTTAAGGTGATGTAAATAGGGCGAGGTCAGTCCGCAACTAACCACGAGCACGATCGCGCGCGACCATTGTGATTTTCTATACTTTTTGAATTCGCAATAAACCCATACTATGTTAAGTTCACGTTTCATTTTGAGAACCACTTCACACGCTACAGTATGTATGTAGTACTGTGTGGTTAGAACCCGTCCCTTCCCGTGTATGTCGCAACTAAGGGACCTTCCACCAAAAAACATCTATAGATTTGCATGTTATAAATAGTCGAGTAAAAATACGCAATTTTTGTGATATTTTTTTATGCACGACGGGTTCGTACTTGACCTCAATCACACCTGATGTTAAGTGAGGATGAGGTCGAAGGTGGAAGCGTACTGACCCGGAAACCCTAACACATTTGGGGGATTGGCTATCTTATCTCTGACAACCGGAACACAACAATGCTATTAACATTGTTGCGGCAGATTTAGATAAGATGGTGGTAGCTAGCCAGGCGGACATTTAAAATGCCCTACCACCAACAATTGGAATGGACGAACGGGGAAAATGACAAACTGGGAAATGGACGAACGGGGACCGAGTATAGAGTTCTTCTTCAATTTAAGAGTCTTGTCTTGTCGGTGGAGTGACGACAATGTCTCTCTACTTTCCGCCCTCGTTTTAACCTCTTGGTACGACATGACATTCACCTTTTCTTTCAATTGGTCAAAGTAATTACGCCTAGGTCTTCCACTTCCTCTCTTTCCTTCAATCTTTCCCTCAATTATGTTTCCTCTTTATCCTCTTCGGTTCTCAACTGTGGCTAACAGGCATCTCTTCTCCTTTACCATTCCTTTAGTACCTATAGAGTTAAATGTTAAAATAATCTGACATCGCGCCCGGAAAATTAAAAATATTATAGTTTTTTGGTTAACAAATACCTAAATTGTTATATATTTTCGACACCTACAGATATATGACAGAATTTTTGGTGTATTTGCAAAATTTGCCTACGAAACCCCTTCAAAAATTCGCTTACTTATTCTTTCAACGCACTGACCAATCTCCTTGTATTTCAGAGTATCGACAACCAATGATGAGTAATCCCTGGCCGATCGCGAAGCCAATCGCAAGCAGGCCGATACCAGTGCAGCACCAGCATTTGCAGCATCTCCTGGCGCATTGCCACCATCCCTATTTAGCTGGTGAGTGGTAACAGTTCCCGGTAGAGTAAAGTAGGGCCTATAAAAATTCCATCATCTACGCTGCCCCATTTCACAAAGACATCCTTGTGACTAACTATTTATGGGACTTATATATTACTGTGGGACCTATTTATGCACAGCTTTTTTGAGTTTTTTACCGTACGAAAACAATAGAACACATTAGGTAGGTGAAATAGAAGTTATTGGCATAGGTAGTTTAATTATTAAAAAAAATCGCACGCGCCCGCATTCTTTTTCTATACAGGGTGTAATCGTTAAGTGTGCACAGGCGATTATTCCGTAACTATTATAGATATCAAAGACTTTAAACTGATATCGAAAATACTTTACCTAATGAGTAAAATGACATTAATAACTTTTTTTAAATAAAACGAGAAATATCCAAAAAAATTACATTAAACACTCCCATACATTTAGCATGAGATAGTAGATTTTAGTTTCCTTATTTTAAGTGGAATAGTATCAACTCATTTTACCCTTATCATTTTATAATTATGTATTATGATAGTGATGAATTTCAAGTAGATACACGTGTAGGTTAATTATCTTACCACTTCAAATTAATAATAAACCTTGTTTCAATATCGCATTGATTTGAACTGGCTCAAAAGCAGCATACTAAATAAAAAAATTATACTAGGTATTTGGTGTTCGTTCTAAATTCAAATTCTTTATCGCGGATTCTCGTTCCCGCCAATTTATTGCGTTTTTTCAATTTGCGTCAATAATCGTGATTGTTGCATTTATTAATTAAAAAATGGCATATTCCAATACAGAAAAAAGGGACATGTTAAACATGTACTACAAACATGATTGTAACAATAGCGCAGCCATTATTGCCTACGGAAGAGAGTACCCAGATAGAGAAGTACTGCACAACGAGGACGTCACTTCGAACATCTGCTTTGAATAGGCACAACATTTTGTACTTACTAAGAAATAAAATGTATGGGAGTGTTTAATATATTTTTTTTGGATATTTCTCGTTTTATTTTTAAAAAGTTATTAATCTCATTTTACTCATTAGGGAAAGTACTTTCGACATCAGTTTAAAGTTTTTTGATATCTATAATTTGCATTAGCGTTCTTTTTAGAACCTCTGGTCTGGTGGTAACAAATACCTAGTTCTTCCTCTAACCAAATTGAATAGACATCGAATTCGACACTATAAAACACTATTATTAAATCACAAAAACGTCACATTATTATTAAATCGACATCCAACATTTATTTTTCAGCTTAACAGAACAATGCGACGCAGTCTTTATATTTGGCCATCAAATTGGCCGTATGGGGGGTTTAGCCCTCGCCTCTTTATATTTTATCTTTTATCTGTGGTAATCTGTTTTTTTTCTGTTGTTGTAACGTTTCGTTGCAACAGTTTCCAACAATTGTATTGGCTTTTGAACCTTGCGGTCGTATTTAGGAGCATCTTTTATATTTTTTTTTTTGGATTGCATTGCTCTTTTTTAAGCTATGGCCTTTGACAAAAGCGTAGGTGGTGCGATGCAGAAATGCTTGTTGCAGGTGCAGTGATTAGAGACTCTGACTGCTATACTAAAAGCTCGCGGGTTCGAATCCCACTAGGGGTATATGTTTGTATGATGAATGTAGGCGTTCCTGAGTTATGGATGTTTTTCATTTATATATGTATTTATTTACAAAAAAATATCTATTTATGTAGTTTATCAACCATCTGGTATCTATAATACAAGCCTAGTTGCTTAGTGTGGAATTAGATGGCGCTGTGTGTATGTGCAAAGATATTTATTATTGTTATAGACTCGTTAAGAAGACGAAGTAGAATTATGACCACTTATTACTAGTATACTATGTTTAACTCGTGTAAAAGGCGACTCATAATATAATAATAATAAATAATAAACGTTTATTCATATACAAAAGTTTTTTTTATGCACAACGCGTTGGTACTTCCTCAATCACACCTGATGTTAAGTGAAGATGAGGTCGAAGGTGGAAGCGTACTGACCCGGAAACCCCAACACATTTGGGGGATTGGCTATCTTATCTCTGACAACCGTAACACAACAATGCTATTAACATCGCTGCTTGGCGGCTGATTTAGATAAGATGGTGGTAGCTAGCCAAGCGGATATTTAAAATGCCTTACCACCAACCAAACCGAGTACTTAAACATGTACCCCGCTGGGGATCGAACCCGCGACCTCCGAATCGTAAACCCAATGTTGTTTACATTGAGCCACGGAGGCGGTTAACTTTACCGATGTGGAGACTGAAGCTGGAAAAAATGAACTATATAGTGCGCTATGAAGTATATGTAAGTGCGATCGTAAACCCATTACGATTCGGAGGTCGCGGGTTCGATCCCCAGCGGGGTACGTGTTTAAGTACTCGGTTTGGTTGGTGGTGCTGTTCGGATGATGAATGAAGAATCGAACTTCTTAGTGCGAATGTTTGGTATATAAATAAACATATACAGGGCGTCCCAAAGTTATGGGACATGAAGGGGAAGTACCTTAAATATTGTAGATAGTGAATTTTGCTCAAAGAAGACTTTATGTTATTTTTAAAAGTTAGTAATTCTGCATTCATAGATTTTCTAAAAATTACTTGCTTCGGCTGGGAATCGAACCGACTTAAATGTGAAAAAAAAACACCCTACTTTTATGATGCCAATCGAAAGAATAGCTAAAAAATAATAACTCTGCCTAAGTAACATAGTATTTTAAAAGAAAGGAACAACATAAAATGATTGAGTCAAAACAAAAAGCGATACGAGAACGTAGGCGAGTTGCAAACAGAATTGTGCCATATCACATCGAGTGTTCACCATAAAATGATTAGAAAATCAACAGGCAGCGGGCTCATTAAAAGATTGGCGATTTGCGTAAGACAAGAGGGATCACATTTTGAGCATTTAATTAATTAATTTACAAAAAAATACCTACTTAATTGACTACGGCAGTTTCATGTATGTTTTTTATTTGATTAAAATGATTAATTTCACGTTGTTCCTTTCTTTTAAAATACTATGTTACTTAGGCAGAGTTATTATTTTTTAGCTATTCTTTCGATTGGCATCATAAAAGTAGGGTGTTTTTTTTTTCACATTTGAGTCGGTTCGATTCCCAGCCGAAGCAAATAATTTTTAGAAAATCTATGAATGCAGAATTACTAACTTTTAAAAATAACATAAAGTCTTCTTTGAGCAAAATTCACTATCTACGATATTTAAGGTACTTCCCCTTCATGTCCCATAACTTTGGGACGCCCTGTATAAATAAATAAATATCTTTGCAAATACACACAGCGCCATCTAGTTCCACACTAAGCAACTAGGCTTGTATTATAGATACCAGATGGTTGATAAACTACATAAATACATTTTTTTTGTAAATAAATACATATATAAATGAATAACATCCATAACTCGGGAACACCCACATTCATCATACAAACATATGCCCCTAGCGGGATTCGAACCCGCGACCTTTTGGTATCGCAGCAGAATTTCTAACCACTACACCAAACAGGTCGTCAAGTCAGGTAAATTAACTATATACGGGTGGAATCCCTCCCCACGCCTTGTGGTCCGAAGATGGACGAAGATTTTGAAATTTAATCACCCTGTATTATGTTTGTTGCAGTGAGACCGGCGCAAGCGCACACTCAGGTTTTCCCGCTGCCCGGTGGCTTTCCCTGGGCCCACAGTTCAAGAGGTAAGGCCATTCCGACTAGCCACGTACCTTGTTCGCTCTAGATTTGACCAAGGTTCATCAACTCAAAACAAGAGCCTTACATGCAAACTACTGGGGCAGTCCTCCTTATAGCAAAATTAACCAATGTCTGGTCTGAAGGACCACAATATCATTATTTACTGATATTATATACAGTTTCTATAACATGTAGGTTTGTTTATATAATAGGGTGTATTATTGTTAAGGAGATCATTTTATTATTGAGAGAAAGAGATGTATACACGTATGTATCCTCTCATCGCATCTTGCTGACTACTCCTATTAATTGTAATTGTTATTTGTATGTACATTTGTCGACGAGGAATTATAAAACAAGCGAATAAAAAAAAACTTTGTGACTGATGATGACATACTGTTTTAATAACTTGAGCGGTATGTATTACTAAGTGAGTGACTACATTACTAAGTGAACGACTGGACATACAAAGAGGGCAACTAAAGCATAACTGCACCCCGACATGGTTAGGTTAGGTTCGAAGGGTATGGCGCAAGCGAGCCGGACGAGTGTGAGCGAAGCGAGCATGGGAGTTCTTGGCACACCGACATGGATAGGTTAGGTTCGCTCTGCTCGCCCGGCTCGCTTCCGCCATACCCTTCGTGTTAGGTTGACATGTAAGAATTACATTTGCCAAATATTGAAAAAATACAGGACGTAACGTTGACACTCAAACAAATATTAGGTCGCTCCAATGTTATGAAGCTTCTCATTTTGTTTTTTAAGTAACTCAAATTAATGTTTGTAAGTTGCTGTTCTGTTGATTTCTCGTCACTCGCAGTCAGTCGCTCACTTAGTAATACTATAACCTAAATTAATTAATTTTGAAACTTCAAAATGTAATTTACAGTCACTCGTTTTATTGCTACCCTTTGTTGACCTCCACTGAAAACCAGCGGTGTAGTGAACGGCTACAACCCATGCTGAGTTGGAGACCTTTTTGACTCCACCTTGCGACACCGACAATTAGATGGCAAACGCAATGTTATTTTTTGCATGTGTCTCGACTGTGTAATATTTGTACCTGATTGTTTGTGTCATGAGATGGGTTTAAATAAATTTTTTTTTCTTTCTTTCTTTCAATACATATTATTGCACGGGGACGGGAAATACGGGAAAAATTCATGGTAATGTAAAAAAACCACATAATTTCCACGGGAACGGGAAAATAATCGATAATTTACTGTTCACATTCAGAATAATAAGAAAAATTAGAATAATCTCAAGTATCGTCATTAAGTTTGTCTCAGTATTGGGATAGTTTTATTAGTACGAGCCTTCTTTCGTGTGTCTTATAGGACTAATTGGAGTATGGTAATCCACAGAAGTGCATGGGTATCACCGGCTCCATCTATTTTGATTTATCAAACACTTTTCTGTTTATGGCAAGAATCGAGTATTATTCTAAAGAATTTACTGCACAAGAATAAAATATAATTTACATAAAAAAAGAAAGTGTTCAGAGAAGTCGGGGCTGTGGTTGTCCGTGCACTTTTGGGATCCATTGCACATAGGTTCATAATAATAATTTTTTTTGGCATCTCGATGTATTTGTCGATGTCTCTTATAGTTCTGGTGGTGTTAAATGAATATGTTTTCTGAAAAATTTTATCTGTGGACACTGTTTGTCAAAGAATTATTATTTTACCAATATGTTTCTTGCATTATGCTTTGACTGTTTGTGTTCTTAAAATAAAACGAAAAATAACTGTATAGCTTATATTTATGTGTCTGTGGAAAATAAATGATATAAATAACTTCGCAAAAGACACAAGGACAAACTTAACAAAGAATCCGCGACAAGAACTCCACGCGTAGTCCAGTAAAGATGCACTATTTTTGTGGTGTAACTTCCTGGCCCGTATTAATAAACCATTCTCTAGATTAAGAAGTCTTGTGACTGGTCTCAAGTAAACGTGTTGGTTAATAAACCTAACTTGAGGCCTGAAACGCACGTGAATACTCAAGCAGTACTCACTTGAGAGGTGCGCCAAGTTTCACGTATTAATAAACGAAACTACTATCTATCATTCATTCGCCGCTGAGGCAGGTCGAACACGCGACCTCCGAATCGTAAATCGAATGTTGTTTTCATTAAGCCACGGAGGCGGTTGAAACTTTATATTTCCTATAAATAGTTTGTGTTTTGCACTCGGTGAAATTTTTCATAAATCTAAAGAAGTTATTGATCGATTTTTTTGAAAATAGCAACAGAAGTTCTAAGTATTTTCTCCGATGCAATGAAATTTGCGTCGGAGAATTTGAAAAATTTAGCCTTTGGTGGCAGCAACTACTCTACAGGGGGGGGGACTGAAAATCAGCAACACTGCTGAGTCCCTACCCATTCATCACAATACTGTGGTTCTCGATTCTATGTATGCTTGTGTTTTTTTTCTATTTCGTGATGAATATATACCTTTTATTATTATTATTAAATTGACAGTGGTAATTTTTATCACACAGTCTATATTTTATTACTAAATACCTATTATTATATTTAAAGCAATTCTTTCATTGACAGGTACTCTATCCATGTGCAAAAAATCACGGCCTTTAAAGTTATAGGCAGTTAAAATCGTATCCTTACTGGACATCGGGCAAAGCTTCGGACGGAACGACCACGACCTGTTTGGTGTAGTGGTTAGCAACTCTGCAACTCAAAAGGTCGCGGGTTCGAATCCCGCTAGGGGCATACATTTGTGTTATGAATACGGACATGTGTACCCGAGTTATGGATGTTTTCATTTATAATAAGTATTTATTTACAAAAAAAATGTATTTATGTAGTATATTAACCATCTGGTATCCACAACACAAGCCTATAGTTGCTTACTGTGGAGCTAGATGGCGCTGTGTGTATGTTTAAGGATATTTATTTATTTTTATTAACGCTTCACTGAGATACAAGCAACAGGCCTAAATCCTCCCATTTTATTAAAATAAAACTTATTCTTCGACAGGCAAACCTCGTCGTGGCATGATGCGTAGAGCTGTCTTCTCAGACCTTCAACGCAAAGGGCTGGAGAAGCGGTTCCAGGTGCAAAAATACATCTCCAAGCCTGACAGGAAGAAGCTGGCCGAGAAACTCGGGCTCAAGGATAGCCAGGTGAGTTTTATGGAATTTAAAAACGACCGATAAAACTTTTGTACTTGTCGATTTAGTGGTACCATTAGTCGCAAAAATATACCGGATGAGTATTTTTACCGTTAGGAATATGTAATATTAAGCAAGTGAAATAGAAGGTATTGGCATAGGTAATTTAATTTCTTTTTTTCAAAACTATCATCGAATAAAGCTAAATAAGCGAAAAAATATAATTACACCATTTTGTTTTTAAATAATTAAATAAATATCCTTAGACATACACACAGCGCCATCTAGTTCCACAGTAAGCAACTATAGGCTTGTGTTGTGGAAACCAGATGGTTGATATACTACATATATACATATATTTTTTTTTGAAATAAATACTTATTTATTATAAATGGAAACATCCATGACTCGGGTACACATGACCGTATTCATCACACAAACAATGCCCCTATGTTTGATGTTTTAGCTTGATGATTTAGCTCAGAAATTAAAAAATATTTCATGTGAAACCTTGAAATAATATTCCATTTTCCAAATAAAAAACAAATTTGGATATAGCCTTGAAAATCGCAGGAATTGGTACATATGATTAACGAAACAAAAAACTCCAATTTCATAGGTAAAGACCCAATATATTACTAACCCGTTGATAACGTGTATCGTTCTCAATGAATAAGGTTATTCTATTTGCGACTTGATTAAGAAAAAGCCTATTTTTTTCTAAAAATACCAAAACAAATACAGAGCTGTGTGGGCGTCGACACACGAGTATAAATATAAAGGCGTCAACACACGTCACACGTCACACGATACTACATAACGGATAAACATACATAAATACTTATATAAACATTCATGACTCCGGAAAAAATTTCGTATTCATCACACAAACATTTACCCCTCGCGGGATTAGAACCCGCAACCGTTGGTTTCGCTGACGGGGTCACTATCCACTACACCGATCGGTGGTCGAATCAAAGAGTAGAATAATACAACCGGGGTCGAATGAAGCTCACTTTTACAATGTCGTATGTATGATATAAAAATTTCTTCTTCTTATTTTTGAGGATGGCAACCAGTCAACCTCACTGTCGAGGGACATTACTGCCAGTTTCGAGTGAAAAATTTTATTTCTCTTATTTCTTCAGTTTATAAGTCAGTCATTCAAAACAAGTAATTCGTCGTATACTTGGCGTATACAGAGTTTAATCACGGTCAAGTCATTCTTCAGTAAAGTGGCAGAATGCTTTACAAAAGATTTTGGCGGCTTCTTGTGGGAACCCGAAAGCTCCGTTACGCTCTTTAATTTACACTTCCTTTCACCTGTACACCAACACTAACGTAAGAATTATAAAAAAAAATGCAACTTCACTCGCCGAGATCCCGCCAAAAAGCGATTGTAAAAATTTACTTAATAAATCTAAAATATCTATGTCACCTAGTAGCCCAGCTCTTATTATGGGTTAACAAAACACTAATAGCATTAAAATTCGAAAAACGTATCGTACAAATATTTACGTATTTATACGCGAAACAGTTAAGAGAGCTGTGATTTTAAAACCACCCCTAGGGGAGTAGCAGAGGGTGTAACAAAAAATTGCTACCCCTTAGGGCATAATAGCGGGGAGGGTCTGTCAGATGCAGCCGTTAGGGAGGAACGCCCCTCCTCGAAAGAGGTTTAAAACAATTACCGGTCGTGAATTCGATATTTGGAATTTGAATTTTCGAACGTTGATCGTTTTGTTTGGCTGTTTGGGATGGTATGCCTTTGCCTTTTTACACCTACGGTTATTCGGTAATTAAAATTGGAGCTTGGGTGTGCTTTTTTCGTGAAAATGGCTGGATACTTTGGCGGTATTTTTAAAGCCTGACGCAAAAAGTGGGGTGTTAAGTTTGAAGTATGTCTGTCTTTTTTTCAATTTCCAAAAGTTAGGCCCAATTAATAAACAGTTCTCAAGATTGGCATGGCCTCAAGTTGACGCTTGAGAATCTGTTGCATATTAAAACAGCATCAGAAGAAATGGAGACGCGATCTCAATCTCAAGAATGATTTATTAATACGGGCCTTAGTGTTTGTGAGATGGGTGTTTTTTTTTAATAAAAGTAATTTAGTACATCATCAGACACTCGGTCCGTGCTCTTTCTTGGATATGTTTTAATTTGTTAACGCGATTTTTATTTATTAAATTACATTTAATCTCTCAATTATATGTATTTATGTAGTATTTCAACCATCTGATATCCACAACACAAGCCTATAGTTACAAGTGGAACTAGATGGCATTGTGTGTATGTCCAAGGATATTTATATATTTATTAATTTTGTTAAAGAAGGTTTATTTCGTCTAACGCGATTTTCATTCCTAAATTACATTTAATCTCTCAATTATATGTATTTATGTAGTATTTCAACCATCTGATATCCACAACACAAGCCAATAGTTGCAATGGGACTATATAGATAGCATTGTGTGTATGTCCAAGGATATTTATTTATTTATTAGTTTTGTTAAAGAGGGTTTATTTCGTCCAGTGGCGCCCTCATTGGACAAATTAAGATTTCTTTTTACATACAGAAATTTAAAAAAAAAATCGCTCTGAAATGCAATCGAAAAGCCTTAAAGTTAATTATAAATAATACATAAATAACTCTCATTACGGTTTATTTTTGAGAATTTCAAATTACTGATAAAAGCGGCAACTTTTTATTTATAATCGTGAATTTTGGAAAATGACCCCAGCTATTTAGAAAGAAATCTTAATTTCTCCGATGATTGCGCCACTGGACGGAATAAACCCTCTTAATGGAAATCGGTTAAGTTGTTCCGAAATTTTTAACAGAGGTGGTATGTTTATCAGGTTGTCAATTTACTTAATACGAGTATAAGACGGGTTAGGGACTTCCGATGCCTTTTTTTTATTATTTCTCAGTCATGTAGGTTTCCTCATGGATCAGTCGGATAAATGTACATAAGTAGTCGTTCGTTTTCTTCTCTGTCCAGCTGATACGTTCCATTCTACTCCAGCACCACATCTCAAAAGCTTCCAATCTTTCTTTGTCTTTAAGAGTTAATGTCCACGTTTCACACCCATACAAAGCAATGCTCCAAATGTACACTTTTATAAGCCTCGATTACGATTATACAAAACCATTCTGAAACCAACGTTAGTATCCTGGTAGTCTTATAATTGTCGGCTAGTGACTCAACTCCTAATTATGAACAACTTTCCACTAGGAGACGACTTCTCAAATTACTATAAATTACTATAAAATTCGGTCGGTGGCTCAGAGGAGGAGACACTATGCAGCAATGAAAATGTATATTTAATTAAATATATCATTGCTGCATAGCTTTCAATCTTTCGAGATGTGGTGCTGGAGGAGAATGGAACGTATCAGCTGGACAGAGAAGAAAACGAACGAAGATTTTAAATATAGTAAAGGAAAAAAGGAAATTGTTGGGAGTAAAGAATAGAAGAGGGAAAATGCTGGGACACCGTATACGACACGATGATTTCATCAAAACTATAATAGAAGGAAGAATAGAGGGGAAAAGAAAAAGAGGAAGACCGAGAATAAGCTACATGCAACAAATAAAAGAGAAGTTGAACGTCGTGTCGTATCAGGAGGTCAAGAGGAAGGCGGAGAGCAGAGAGATATGGAAAAATCTCCACCGACAATAGCATGGGTCTTAAATCAGATGATGATAACAGTAATCGTATATATATATATTTAGTTTTTATTCTTATAATGCAAACAAATCGTCTATAACCGGGCCTCCGCGAACGTTTAACCTCAAAAATGTTTTATTTCATAAGTTATATTATAACATTTGAAAACGTCATAAACATATAATTTTATTTATCTTTATTATTTTTTTATCGCTCATTCCCATAGAGCAAAGAGCCAGAAACTCAGGGATTGTTCTTTTTAAGTAAGTATTTTATAATTTATGATTCGACAAAGAAAATAATAGACTGGATATCGCCAAGCGGTTTATGTCCATGCATTCTTATCATCTAGATAGAAATTTTATAATTTTATCTCATCTTCACTTAACTGCAGGTGTGCTTGAGGTCAAGTACCAACCCGTTGTGCATAAACTAAAAAAAAAAGCCTTTTGTACATAGTTTCCGTTTAATTATGATTTTAAATTTTTTTAAAGGGAAAATTTGATTGTCTACCGGAACCTTATTATAAAAGCATATAGGTATTTCTGATGCACTATTCTGAAAGAGTCGTTTAGACCACGGAAGGTATTCATAGTAAAAATATAAATCAGGAAGACATGTTATTTCTGTTGAACAAATCCCCCACAAAACCGCACCTTTAACAATTTAAAGCTCGAAAATATTTCATAAACTCCCTGAATTTACCGGATAAAAAAATTGCGGAAGTAATCGGTTTCCCGCCCTATTCCGTTTTGTTTTTTTTTGTTAAATTGATAAGGTGAAAGCTGGCAAAGGCATCTGGGTGGGGTTCGAAATGATTATTTTTAAAAGGGTTGCTTTGTATTCTTGATGTTTTCTTATTTCATTGTAGAGTAAGCTTTTTATTGTAAACGTTTCTTTGTAGGGCAAAATGCTATGGAGTTTTAGATAGCATTTATAATCTAAAAAACCGACCAAGTATGCACGTCGGGCTTGTAGCGGTTCGTATACCTAATGTTCAATGGAAAGTATATTTTATATGTTTTTCGACTATTAAGGTCATAGCTCATTAGACCCACCCGGCACGCACTCCGCACCGCCTCGCCTCGTGAGGTTAATATTCTTTATATGGACTTATATGGGTATGCGCTCACTACATCAACTCCGTAGCGTCACCGGATCGCCTTAGTCGTAAGCCCTCCACGCGCGGACGGCGAGTGGACCACTCGGTGACAACTCGTTGCTCGCATGCTTACCTTGCGTTGACTGCGCATTGCCAACGCGCGGGTCCCGAGTGGACCGCGCGCTGCCTAGACTACTCGTAAATTCGTAGACCAAGCGACGTCCACTCGTTGACCACGCGGGGTCCACTGGTTGACGACACTAGGTCCGCTGGTTGACCGCGCGACGTTTATTGGTGATAACGCGGCGTCCACCCGTCGATCACCTGTTTACAACGAGTGGACGCCGTACGACGAGGCGGTGCGGAGTTAACTCATTAACTAGTAAAATTTACTGTAATAGTTTTCGTTTTAACTTCATTATACCGGATGAGTTTTTTTAACGCAAGGAAAAAATATTAGGTAAGTGATAAAGTCAAAGTCAAAGTTAAAAAATATTTATTTCGTAGGATAAAGATTATCACTTGAAAACGTCACATTTTTTATCTTAATATTAAAATTAATGACATTATTGCTCATTCGCAAAGCAGATTCCCCAGAGAAGAACGAGCAAGAAACTCAAGGGTTGCTCTTTTAAATAAGTTTGGGTTACAATTATATTACATTGTATAATTAGGCTGAATATCGCCGAGCGGTCTATGTCCATGCTTGCTTATCATCCAGATAGTCAGAAATTTTATAATAGCCTTTGGTAAATAATGTCTGTTTTATGATGGTTTTGAATTTCTTTAAAGGTAAATTTTGAATGTCCACTGGAACCTTATTATAAAATATAAAAGTTATTGGCATAGGTAGTTTGATTTTTTTTTTCTCAAAACCACCATTAGCCCACGAGCCAGCCGGAGATATTGATATGCAACTAGCAGGATTCGTAGGGTTCCTATCATATACGATTTGGAACTCATATTTGCTCCAATTTAAGATGTAATTATGTAGAATAGGCTACAAACGCGACAGTCAAATGACACGACGCTTTATTTTGATTTATGGTATTGAAAAAAAAAGAAAATTAAACTACCTATATCAATACCTTCTATTTCATTTATCTAATATGCCCTATTTTTTCCTTACGGTGAAAAAAAAACCAGTATTCAGTATGTTTACGAGTAAAACTAGGTCTTAAATAAATATTTGTGACGACTCATCCGTTATAAATCCGTGTCTAGATTTTACAAAACTATTAGTAGTAGCCTCAATACTTAGTTAATATATCATTGTTTATACGGTGAACATTCCCTCAACAATATACATAATATATTATACTCTCTAGTTATTATTTCACTACCTTATAACCGCAACTTGGCACGGAACTGCTCAACCAATCAAATCAAAGCTAAATAGAGGTAAATTTAGATTAATAAGTTTTTGTTTTACTGTTATTTTATTTTAAAGCTTTTTGCATAATGTGTTCACCAATAAAAGGTTGTACATTTAAATTTAATACCAGCTACATTAATTGTTAAATGGACTATGTACTAATGTAACAACTGTTGGTGATTCTAAATAAATAAATAAATAATGAAGCTAAAAATTGCATATACTTATATTTACTACTATATAATTTTTTCACGTATCCAAAACCAGCCGTTTAGCGTTTAAACTTTAAATACTTATTATAAATGAAAACATCCATAACTCGGGAACACACATGTCCGTATTCATCATACAATACATATGCCAATTCCAACCCGCGACGTTTTGGTATAGTGATTAGAGTTTCTTACCACTACCACAGATTACTAATAAGTTACACCACTACACCAAACAGGCCGTCAAAGAATACCTACACTATATCTAAAGCAAGCTACCTATTTGATAGAAAACATTTTTATTCTATCACTGACAGGTCCTCTATCTATGTGTAAAAACTCACGGCCTTTAAGATTACAGGAAGTTAAGTGTATGCTTACTGGACAAGTTCCCACCCATCCAAGTTCTGACCGCGTCATTCTTAACTTGGCTAATTGACCTGTCCTCAATATGCTGATGATAATGACGGCCTCTTATGCCCGTATTAATAAACCATTTTCAAGATTGAGAACAGTCTTGTGATCGGTCTCAAGTAAACCTAATTTGAGACCTAAAATGCACGTGGATACTCAAGCAGTACTCACTTGAGAGGTGCGCCGAGTTTCACGTATTAATAAACGAAACTCAAGACTATCATTAATTCACCAGTGAGGCAAATACTTGACAAGTAATCTCAGCTGAATAAATAAGCACGGATCTTGAGATAGCGTCAACTTCTTAAGACGCATCTCGGGTGATACAGCCTTAAGACTTGTATTGAGATTGGTTTATTAATACGGGCCTTACACTCAGATGTGATTGACATAAAACAACACTAACATAACCTCAAAACTCAGGAATTCAGTGTAATAAAAATCGTAGAGGCACCTAAATCGCTTAAGGGGGCGACAGCGTCGCGCCGCTCAAATTAATTCGTGGGGGAAGGGGACGGATAATTGTTGACGTTTAGCGAATTATATCCGACGTTGAGGCGATCTCAATCAGTAGTGTACTGAAGACAATGTATTTATTTTATTTAATAAAGTAGATACAGTAACAGATAACAGATTCACAACTTAAAGCGATATCACTGACATTGGTGTCTATTCGGATGTACACCAACTAAACTAAACTAAAACCACTCCAAAATGGAGTGGTGCCGTCGCATCGTACTGTTCCAGGGAGAAAGAGACAGTACTACTTAAAAACTGGTTTTAGTTTGGTTTAGTTTAGTTGGTGTACATCCAAATCGACACCATTTGAAACAATATAAATCTAAAATCCTTTTACAACTATACCTAACAGGATATTGAAAATGTTATAATAGAAATAGTCAGGTTGTATGCAAATAAACTTAAATATTCAACAAGATAAATTTAAATTGAAAAGAGTATTGATATTAATAAAGGACAAGTGAATTTCCTATATGAGGCAAAAGAACCCAAACTTGTCTACCCAAAGGTTGTCTGGTAGAAATCGCTTAATAGCGATAAAACCGCCGCCGATAAAAAATCTAAAAAATTATAATCGTACAAACAATAATAATTTTTTTGAAGCTATATTTATGAATAAATAAATATATAAATATCTATGCACATACACACAGCGCCATCTAAGCTCTTTTGTTGTAAATAAATACAATTGTAAATGAAAAACATCCATAACTCGGGAACACATGTCTGTATTCATCATACAAACATGCCCCTAGCGGGATTCAAACCCGCGACCTTTTGGTATAGCAGCAGAGTTTCTAACAATGCTGTCAAACATTATTGCTTGGCGGCAAAGTTAAACCAAGATGGCTGTTACCGCCAGAGAGACATAAAAATGTTATAAATACCAAACAATATTGCATAGCAACAGTAATATCTACACACAAAAGCAAACTCATTGTTAGACTACAGTACAGAGCACAATCTAAATTGCCCGCCAAAACCATTCCAGCCCATCGTTTTCAACTCAATAAAACGAAAAGAGAAGAAATGGCAAACAATAAAAAAATATACAACCAATAAAATATTATTTCAGAACGTCTTGAGGAGACGCGACCCTCGTTTTCAGTAGAGAGAACTATACGACTTACATTTAAGCTAGAGAGAGACGGCCGTATAGGTGGAATTACGTCTTATAACGCGTTTCTATTGGGCGATTTGTATCGAATATAAGTTTAGCGGCAACTGTATTGGTTGGTTGGGATTTTACTTTTTTTTTTTTTGGTGCGTTCAGGAACTGTGTGTTGATTTTTTATGATATCTGAATTTTATAGGGTGCTTGTAAACAGATTTGAGCTATATTGAATGTTTTTGGAGTTATTTAGTCGTTCGTACGAATGTTTGGGTCTTCTGGTTCGCGGGAATAGCATACTTTCTTATTTTAAAATTTTATTGGGGCCATTGCTGATCTTAAGCTGTGTGTACAAAGTTACGAGCAGAAATTTGAACGGATTGGTAATTTATACGTTTGTCTATCGGTTTTTAAAGCCCTAGGTATTAATTGAGTCTCACTCTACCGTTTTTGATATTGTATAAATACGCAACAGTATCTCGAGTGTCAACTTACGTTGTTATTATATTATATATATTATGTATGATTGTATGTATTTAATTAACGTATATATTTATATGGGTGATTTATTTATTTTATTAAAATTAGTTTACCGCGCACGCTACCTATCATGTGCGTAATGCTTCCTAACCCAAAGGTTGCGTGGAAGAGATCGCTTTTAGTGATAAGGCCGCCAAATTGTACTATCCCCTTTTTCTTATCTATCGTTGTTACGCTTCTTATTGTTGTACAATAAAGAATATTTTGTTTGTTGTTTCTTGAGATCGATTTACAATTACGAGAGTAGGAGCCGTATTCATAAAGAAATTTTAAGTCCGTATGAATAAACCGTTCTCAAGATTGAGACGACCTTAAGTTAATGCTTGAAAATCTGTTGCACATTAAAATCTCAAGATCGATTTATTAATACAGCCCTGATTGATAGCAAGGCTCACTCTCTCACTCAGCTTTGTGAATGAACAGTAAATTTAAATGTAATATTAATATTGACGTTTTCAAGTGATAATTTTATACACACGCAGACACGCACACACACACACACACACACACATGCACAACACACACACACACACACACACACACACACACACTCCTCAAACACATAGACACACCCACTACAGTAAGTATTCTTATGTGTGAGTAATTTTAAACATAAAGGCCGATTTAATTCTTAAGTGGATTAGAACTACATTTCTATTTACTGTATTTATTATGGATATGGAGGAGCGTGTCCTTCTGATACAGGGGTGTACTTCACTTTATAGAAGATCACAAGTACATTTTGATTTTTTTTTATTGTTTTTGACGGGTTCACTCCCATCCCGTATACATTTTTGTATATTTCGTAAGATGCACTGTGGGTGTTTTTATTTCTTATAATTTGTCCATTCTGAGTTTTGAAGTTGCATTGATTAATTGTATGTTTTAGACACAGGCTTTTTGGCGGGATCTCGGCGAGTGAGGTTGCATTTTTGTTTATAATTCTTATAATTTGTGCATTCTGACTTTTGAAGCTTAATAACCGCAGAATATTGTACGGCTAAAGTCAGTGATGGTGTACAAGTGAAGGGAAGTGTAAATTAAAGTGCGTAATGAATGTTCCCACAAGAAGCCGCCAAAATCTTCTGCTAAACATTCTGCCACTTTACTGAAGAATGACTTGACCGTGACTGTATAGACTCGGAGTGGTCGGTGGCTCAGCGATTAAATAAAAATTCTAAGTCATGTGAATTCCCCAACCCGCAATTGGGCCAGCGTGGTGGAATACGGCCCATACTCCCTCATTATACGAGGGAAGGCCTATATCCCTGCAGTTATGTTTACGGGCTGAACATGATCATGATGATGATACGACGAATGACTTATTTTCTAAGAAAAATAATATATCCATAATGCTCCGTAAAAATCATCCTCCTTAATTGTTGTGCCCGACAGGGTCCATAATGAACCTAATGAAAATGATTATTTTTAATATGACCACCTATACACACATTATAGAATGCAATAAAGATTTGAATTAAAATAAGATATGTCTGTATGGGGTTAGATCCCTTTGTCTTCTCCGAGAAGAGTGAATAAGCCGAAAAAAAAAACACTGCCTACGACACTTTCCTGCTTTGATTTCTATTATAAAAATTGCGTATAATCCATCATTTCCTCACTGATTCGCAAATTTCTAATCGGGTAAATCCGTTAAAAGTCAAATGAACCCGTCCCCGCCCCCTGCCCACATCTCACCCGCACAATCCCTCGTTAAATAAATTTCAGCTCGTCTCCCCTAGGTATAGAGTTAGGTAAGCGACAGACGTGATTAATTTATTGTTTTTACTTCAACGCTCGACATTTCAGCGAGTGATTCCGACTTTTTCGTCGCTTGGTTTTCAAAAATGAATATTATAATGTTAGAATTTATGAAAGAAATTATCCCTATCATAAAATGAAAAGTTTTGTAATGTTATATTCAGTTATTCTTTGAATAAATTCAAATAAGCCATATCAAGTAGTCTAGGTAAATGGCATTGTTATCTCTTTGTCAATTTTATGAAATTAAAATCGACGGTGCTGCTGTGAATAATATATACATATCTCACTAGCTTTCCGCCGGCGATTTCGTCTATGTCGAAGATTTTATCATAATCGGTTTAGCAAAAAAATTAGCCTACATATTAATCCAGGTCCTAATCCGTCTACCCACCAAACTTCATCCAAATCCGTCGAGCCGTATAGGCGTGAAGAGGTAACAAACTTACATACACACCCACAAATTTTCGCATTTATAATAGGATAAACAAAGCCTTAACAGGGAAAAAGAATGCCAAGCTATAGTTGATTTAGGTCTGGATGTTTCATAGTACTGCAAATAGTTTTGTATTTCCCAGATTATCTACACCGAAAATCGTTTTAATGATTGTAGGTTATCAGAGGTACCTACAAAACTGTTGGCAGTACTTTAAAATATTGGAATCAAAATCAACTACAGCTTGACATTCTTGTTTTTCACTGTTAGGGCGTTGTTTATGAGATATATAATCATTTTTTTTTATGCATAACGGGTTGGTACATGACCTCAATCACACCTGATGTTAAGTGAAGATGAGGTCGAAGGTGGAAGCGTACTGACCCGGAAACCCCAACACATTTGGAGGACTGGCTATCTTATCTCTGACAACTGGAATACAACAATGCTATTAACATTGCTGCTTGGCGGCAGATTTAGATAAGATGGTGGTAGCTAGCCAGGCGGATATTTAAAATGCCCTGCCGCCAACCAAACCGAGTACTTAAACATGTACCCCGCTGGGGATCGAACCCACGACCTCCGAATCGTAAACCCAATGTTGTTTACATTGAGCCACGGAGGCGGTTTTTTTATGTACACAGAGTTTTTGTTACTTAAATAAAATAAACTGAATCTCGTCTAAGACAGAGTGTGAAATTGTCTTGATACAAAAAATTGGATCAAGATTTGACTGAAATAAAAAATATACATCGCTCTTTTTTTAGACATATATTTTTGGTATCCAAATTAAGGTCTGTATTGAAAGACACTCAAATTAGAGTATTATTGCAATCTCCATTATAAAAATATAACATTCGTTATCCTAAATCGATTAGTTTTAATTAGACGTCATGGCTTGATCACGGTTCTGCTAATTGTAATTTGTGATGGACTTGGATTCTTTTAGATAACTAATGTTTTTTTTTGTTTTGCTATGTTGGCATTGTTATCTTGACCCTGTCTTGTTATTACCACTCGATTGTTTTGCCCTTCATTAACATAAGCTCTTTGAAAAAAAAATGGCACAATTTTTTTCGTATACTTTGCTAGCTTTTGTTCAATCTTCTTTTGTTTTCGAAGCAGACGAAGTCGCTGGTGGAGAGCTAGTATAATAATAAATAAAGACCAAGATCCGACATCCACGCAAAGGAGTTTTAAGAAAACTAGATTGAAATCGGATCTGTCACAGAACAGACAAATAGACAGAATTCTGAATTATGGTTTGATACTGTGGGGTAATTCAGTTGATCTGGATAGAGCTTTCAGATTGCAAAAGAAGTGTGTACTGGATTATATTTGGGTATTGGATAGCGCATGGTTTCTAGACAGCTGCAAGCCACTGTTTAAAAAGTTTAATATACTTCCCGTACCGTGTATGTATATATAAAAGCCGTCTGTCTCACTATCAAAGCCAATCCAAGCTATTTTAAAAAGCGAATCGAATGTAACGAAAGGCACACCAGAAGTCAATACAGAAACTTATTATATCAACCTCCTTGCCGCACATACATTTATAGTAAGAATGTTTATAATATGTGTATTTGCATTTATAATAAATTAATTACCTGACGAACTTAAATTAGAGAATAGCATAAATTTATTTAGAACGAAATTAATAAAATGACTTACGTCAAATTGTTTCTATAGTGTTAAGGAATATTTAGAATTTAAAAAATAATTAGATGATATTAAGTGATAATACGAATTGTTACATTAGTAATTAAACGGAACCTGAAACCATTTGCACACCTGCATGCAGGTTGAACTCATTGTGGACGAACTATACCTAACATCTCTTTTACTGTGTTCTGGCAAATAAACTATTTGTATTTGTATTTGACAGTCACACAGACAGAAGCTTCAAACAAAACACGTCTTTTTGTGTCGGATATTAAAAACAATGCCGCGTCTATTGGAGTCGAGTGCAAAAATCGTAAGCGGCCGCCGCGCGGCACCCAACAATTATTTAACGTCAAACGCAAGCAGCGCACCAAGATTGTGGATACGGAGTGCGGACGCGGCCGGAAGTGGGGGGTGTGCAGTCGCCTTTATGTGGTGTTCGATTTTTGAAATGTGTATTTTTTTAATTTCGTTTCGACACATTTCGTCATGGCCAGAAATTTTAAATCATGGGTCAGTGTATACACCTATAGCAAGCTACAGCTTCTAATCCTGATGGGTACAAAAAATTAAATCAAGTATAAACCTATACAAATCCTTCTACAATAAATGTAGTCTGACAATAACTCCATTTATTAAATTAATTATTCTTTGATCTTCTGTAATGTGATAGTGCCTTAAGGAAGATTTTTAGCGGCTTGTGGGAATACACGAAAGTCTTATATTCATATTCACACTTCCCTTCGCTTGTGCACAATCATGGACCTTTGCTGCAAAATATTCTGCCTTTATTACACACTAGCTGTAGCCCGCGACTTCGTTCGCATGGAACATTTCATCAAAATCGATTCACCAAAAAATTTGCCTGTATGTTAATCCAGGCCCTAATCTTTCTACCAACCAAATTTCATCCAAATCCAGCCGTTTAGGCGTGAAGAGGTAACAAACGTACATTACATACACACACACAAAATTTATAATATTAGTTGGGATTAGTTAGATCAAAAGACCAAACATATACAGGAATGTTAAGAAAAACGCAACATCACTAGCAGAATTCCCGCCAAAAAGCCTTTGATTTATATGCTTATATCTTTAAATTCAAATAAAACAGCGCCATCTCTTAGAATCTTCGAGAACTAATAGAACTGCTGAGAATGAAATATGGCCAAAATCACCAAAAAATTTTATAGTCTGTGCTCACAACCTACAAATCGGTCACATAAAAGTACAAGAACAAATTACAATATTGATTAAAAATATGACTTCTACGAGGAATACAGTATATTTGATATAATTAAAAGATACTCGCATGTTATTAGGTCCCTTTTCTGTGGTAAGTGCTGCATTTTTTTACAACATAGATCAGCGTTTGATACGTCAGTTCGCGAACGAAGTCGGTGTCTGACTGAGTTCCCATTGGTTCCAAACTCGCGTTTTAACACCAATGAGCTAGTGCCATTTTGATTGTTTCAACGGCTCATACGCATCAAGAAAACAATTGCTGGAATATTTTTATTGTTTTTATTATCTAACAATACAATTAGTATTAAGGCGACTCCACACGTTGTCTGTTCCGACAAAGGGAACCGAAAACTCCGAACGGATCGGCTGATATCATTAGTTGGTTATCATAGCCAGAGATGAGATTATTGTTAAATTATATTATTGTATTATGTTATTAATCATCTGTCTTTTAAGTTTACAAACAATGAAGTGGTGAAGATAATTTTAATTCATTAGAGAGGATTCACGTTTGGTTGTTTATGAACGCTTTATTGTACATAAAAAAAATACATTAACTTCACATAAATACGGAGTTTAAATACAACGACGGACTTAGCCCGTAGACGGATTTCTTCAAGTCAACCATGGGTTAATTAGAGAGTAGATTGGGGTTAAACAAATTGCAACAAAATTTAAACTAAAACAAAACCTACACACAATAAATGTACATGTAAAATATATAAAAAACATTACCGTACTTCATGGGGCAATCGAGTAAAACCAGTTGAATATTTTCGCAATTTTGTTAGTGAATTGCATTTGAAATCTAGTGTTCCAGTAAGGGATAATATCCGTAATAAAGCGGCACATGTGGCTCACCCCTTACCACCCAACCCCCAGATATTATCACTTACAATAGAAATGCTTAGCATCAAAGGCTCTTGGATCAGATTAATCTCTTATACTGACAATTAATTAACTCAAACAATTGTGAGTTAACTGTTATAGGAGATTAGGGAATGGTTAGATGCGGTCCGATCACGCTCAAGTTCGAACTTAGATAGGTGACCACTTGGAAGTAGATAGTAGTAATTTTTCTATAATTTCAACGTTTTTAATTTTTTGTAGAAGGATAGAACATGCCTTAGGCCCGTATTAATAAACCAATCTCAATACAAGTCTTGAGACTGTATCAACTGAGATACGTCTTAAGAAGTTGACGCTATATCAAGCTCCGTGCTAATTTATAAAGCAATCTTGAAGTCTACTCAGCTGAAATCACTTCTCAAGTATTCGCCTCACCGGCGAATGAATGATAGTCTTGACTTTCGTTTATTAATACGCGCACCTCTCAAGTGAGTAACTGCTTGAGTATTCACATGCTTTTCATGTCTCAAGTTAGGATTATTAATCAACACGTTTATTTGAGACCGATAACAAAACTGTTCTCAATCTTGAGAATGGTTTATTAATACGGCCCATGTTATCTCCTGTAGCCTATATATTTTTTTTTTTATGGTTAACTGGATACGCATTTGACCACAATCTCACCTGATGGGAAGTGACGATGTGGTCGAAGATGAAGCACGTGATCTCAGTAGATGCCTATTCACCCTGCTCTTGAAGATCCCAAGGTTGTAGGATTCAGGAAAGACTGACGCCGGAAGGGAGGCCTTGGCTGTTCGCATTATGAATGAAGAATCCAATCCAACTGATTTTACTCGACTACCCCATGACGTAGGGTAATGTTTTTCAGGTGTATGTATTAGTTTGCAATGTTCGTATGTAAGTTATCCGTCCAAAAATTGGCAAAGTATTTTTCAATCACTTGCTGGTATGTTTATAGTTTAAAGTTTATTTATTTTTCAAAAAAATAATTACAAGGAACAGTCTAATACTAAAGTGCTTATAAATATATATAAATATGATTGTGCTGAAATTTAAAAGTGTATCTTTACTGGACTGTAGATAGAGCGTTTATTTCAGGCTTGCTGGAGCCCCCCTTTTTAAAACACAGGGACTTTTACGATTATGATTATAATTTATATCCCAAATATCCATATAAGGGCGCATACGGCTGCAGAACCCTGAAGATATGATAGCTCTGAACTATCGGGGCATTGTATGATTTCTATGTAAAACTATCCCATAAGTTTGGCTTCTTTACATTGTACTAATTTGTTATAGCGATAACATGATAAGTTTACAACGTGAATGCATTGTGTCGGTCCGTCGACTCACGCAATCTCACTGTCTCTCGACTCCAATGAATCTGATTTCGGACGCGGACGCTTCGAAATTTGAAATATTCATATTTCGAATGAATATTCAAACGCGGTCCTGTTTACATTCACGGGGTTCCAATTCCAAATATTTGCATTTATTTATTTTGAATTCGGAACTTTTTCGGCGCGGTCCACGATTAAATATTTTTTTGGCATCGACAAAAGAGTTTTTTTTTATTAAGTTTTTTTTTCGAGTTTGATTGACAGCACATTTTGCATTCTGCCCATATCAAATTTTTACTATTCAAATATGCTGCGGTAAATGTAAACAGTGTTTAAAATAACAGTTACCCCTTGCATGACTTTTGTGATTTGACATTACTATTTGACTTTACGAACAATATATACAACTATTAGGGGCTTCAAATAAATTAAAACAAGCCTATCAGCTGATATACTTAGGATGGGCACTTAAATAATTTATCAAATGATTGAGGCTGGTTTAAAAATCCGCATAGATCTCATAATAGATTATGCATTGTTCATAGACCTCTAAGTAGAGATATAGGGTCGTTGAAATAATAAAAATGGCACCAGTTCAATAGTGTTAAAACCGGAGTATGGAATCAACGGGAACTCAGCCACTCATCGAATTTGTTGTAAAAAAACTGAAAAGTTACTAAAAACAAGCTAGTATCTTTTAAGAAAAAACAAACTATTACTCTAAAACTCATATTTTTAATCTATGTTGTATTTTTTTATTGCACTTTATAGGTTGTAAGCACAGACTAAAAAAACATGTTTTTTTGGTTGAGGCCATTTATTCTCAGCAGTCGTATTAGTTCTCTAGGATTCTTAGAGATTACTTTCTATTACAAGCTCTCCGCCCGTGGCTTCGCCTGCGTAGAATATCTTTATCGTGAAAATTTGTTTATCACCCGGCAAGTATCGCCTAACCTTAAGCAACGCTAAGTTATGTTGAGAATCAATTGTAACATTCATATAATTTGGAACGTAGTAGTTAGTAGTAGTAAATCTAACTAATATTATAAATGCCAAAGTTTGGATGTTTGTTTGTTTGTAGCTCAATCACGGCGAAACGGATAGATGACTTAAAATATAGAATATTTTTTATTCCGATAAAGTGAGTAGTTACCGCGGGATAAACAAATTTCAGCGATAAAGTTGATTATATACATCACTTATCACATTGTAAAGTTTAACCGGAAGTATTTGTAGTCAGGTTCGCCTCGCCATACAAAGATTAATAAATTTTACGTTTATTCTCAAGTATCTACTTACTCCAAAAGAGAAGATAAGTAAGATTTTATGACTAATTTTATAGATTTCAAAACTTACTTCCCTCAATTAGGTCTCGATTTCTCTACGCGCCGCCTAATACCGTATAATTGTAATAAAAGTGAATATGTCAAAAAGTAATTAATTCTGAGACGGTCGCACCCCTGTCTCTTGATAGGAATGTGCTAGTGTCGATAAAGTTATCGATTTAACAATATGTTATACAATTTTAATGCTTACGAATATAGAAATATATTTTTATATATCTATTAAATGAAGATTTGACTATACAAAAAATAAAATATATATATCTACGAAAACAATAGTTAATTTAGGTATGCAGGCAATCGCAAAAGCAAAATCAAAAACATTGTGACCATCCAATCAAAATATTTCATTTCGTAACTTACAAAAATAACATCTGAAATTGTTATAATGCTGTATCGTTATCCATTCACTACTGCCGTACACGTAGCAAAATTTATGCAAAACATAGCCTAATTTTTTAATATATGCTTAGATATGCTATATGTTTAGATATATGATTAGTTTTTTAATAGTTTTAAATAGTTAGTAATTCATAAAAATTAGGTAATGTAATTCGTAAATTGTAATGTATCATATGTTTTAATTTGCGAATAAATTATGTACTTTCAAGATATGATATATATAATTATTATTTTTTATGCACAACGGGTTGGTACTTGACCTCAATCACACCTGATGTTAAGTGAAGATGAGGTCCAACCTCAATGACCCGGAAACCCCAACCCATTTCAATTTTGGTGACCTTCGCCTAGTTTTTATCAACCGCATTAGCAAAATTGAAACGCCCTACATTTAATTTACTTGACATTTTAATGATATGTCGTTCTAATTAGCACTAAGTGTGGCTTCTGATGCTGACTACATTCACAGTTAAACATCGCCAATAATTTCAAATCTTCACAGTTGTTTGGAACTGCTCTAAACAGTTAATAACTAGGTCCTTCCAACTTCACAGTTGGTTGGAAGTGACTTAGACAGCTTCGTCTGCGTTAAATTAGTTAAATTTCTTATATTTAAAAGTATTTTTTTTATCTTGCAGAAACTATTCACTATATTAGGATATTCTATGTGTACATAGGTCTTCTGTATAACAATTTGTAATAATACTGTTGATTCTATGTTAATAAATAAGTAAATACCAAATTTTATCGAAATCGAAACATTCTCATTTCTCATTTGTGGTGAATGAAATAAAGATTTTTTATTATTATTATTATTCACATTTGTAATATTAGTTAGATTATCCACAAGACATTTATTTATGTTTTTTTTGGAGCTATATTTATGAAGTGCATTGTAGAATTTTTGTGCAATAAAGTGTACTTGATTGATTGACATTTCTCTGAAATACTAAAAAATATTGCAAATAAATTCAGCTATCGATATAAACACGGGCACATCACTAACCCCTCAAGACCCCGAAAAGGGCCCGGGCGTCAGCTGCTGGCGGCATATTGTCGCTAAATAGCGACTGGCAACCCTCGGTATGTGTCGCCAACTAATCCCAACACTAGCGGTCAATATGGACCGTGTTTATTGTTTTCATTCAATCTTGTTTCTTATATTATGTTATGAAGACTAGTAATTTGTGTTTAATTTATGTAATCTGTGTCAAAATGGTCAAAATCCTTTACGAAAAGGATGATTCCTCATGATTTCCAGAGGATCGGTCACACGTTGCGTTTGCCGGTGTGTGTTCTACACTCTAGGATTTTTAAGTGTGCTTCAATGCACTAATCCACTGGGATATCTCGGCAACTCATTCTTCTATAAATTTCTTAATTCAGCAAGCGAAAGATTGTTACTTCCTATAATCTGTTGCAATTTTTTTGCATATGGATAGAGTACCTGTCAGTGATAGAATAAAAATGTTTGTAACAAATCTTTAGCTTGCTTTAGATATAGTATAAGTATTTAGTAATAAAACATAGGTAGGCTAATAGATTAAAATTACCACTGAATTTCATTGCGTCGGTGAATACACTTAGAACTCCTGTGACTTTTAAAAAAAAAAAATCGATCAATAACTTCTTTACGTTTATAAAAACATTCATCAAGGGCAAATATCACGACTATTTTTTTTTTTTTTTTTTAATTTTTTTTAGCAAACAGAGTTTTGCCATTCATAAATTTTAAGAAATTGTTTTAGGAGATCTTATCATCTCCTACAGCGCAATGAAGTTCAAAGTGGTAACTTTAATTTAATATTGTAGGTTTTATAACCAAATGCTTATACTAAGTATACCTAAAGCAAGCTACAGAATGTTTACAAAACATTTTTATTCTATTACTGATGGGTACTCTATCCTTCTTCTCAATAAATTTAAAGATACTATAAAACAGAAACTTATTAATATCCATAGATAATATATTCCCGTAGCTATTGCTTTTCACAGATTACAAATACACCCAGTGGAAGAGTATCTATAAACGTAGGTATTTTCGCAGGTATTTTCGAAAATATGACAGGCGCGCCGAGATACTTGACCCTTAGACTTTTTGCGTGGGAACGGGCGACAGAGAGATTAACAAAGCATATTATAATTATTTTTTTCTTGCTTTTTCTTCTCAGGGGAAAATTGCATTTTGAACAAGCAGTGGCTTAAAAAATGTAAAATTGACTATTTTAAGTGTGCTCTGTGTACCTACAAAATAATGCATTTTTGACTTTGACTTTGACTTCTACAAAATATCAGGAACTTTAATATTATAGGAAGTTACACCACAAGAATTACCTACGTACTTTAACTGGACTATTTTTGATTCCACCTCGTAGTGAAACGTCCAGCATCGCTCTTTCCATAGCTCATTGCGTGACCTTGAGCGTTCTCATGACGTCCATAGTGAGAGACCAAGTTTCAGGGTCATACGTCATAACTGGTAACACATATTGATTATAAAGGCAATAAATTAAGCAGGAATACGAGTGATTCCGTGCTACGGAGGCACGTTAAATAGTCGGTCCCAGTTGTTTTTAACTCCCGACGCAAAAAGAGGGATGTTATAAATTTCACCGCAGTGTGTCTGTGGCACCGTACCTCTTAAACGTGTTTTGGTGCTGTTTATTTGAAAGCAGACTTTCTATCTGGGTTTCTTAGACATGTTTTATCAAAATCGGTGCAGCCGTTTTGCTTTAACCGCTTCTTTTCTCAGAGGTATTTTAAATTTTCAATTGAATTCAGGCGTTAAGCCAAGTCGGTGGCGCCCTGTAGGCGGCTTAAAAACACTGATTCTAATGTACTCGTATATGCGTCGATTTTCGCAGTGGCTGTTTAAATTTGATGCATTTACATAAACTTCAAATGATCGGCGCACCAGTATATATAGAATATTTAACTACTCAAAGCAGTCCTTATTCTACTCGTAGCATCTATTCAATATGTCATCCGCGAAACATTTTTTATTTTTGCAATAAAAAAAACCGACACAGTACTGACGATTCAATTAACGGAACAATTTACGCGGAGTGAAAAAAGCAAAAAGAAATTCGAATTTTAAAAGTTTGACAAATGAACGCGCGCGTTCGATTATGAATCGGGCGCGAGAACATCGATCAATAGGCGATTGGTTCCGGCCAATCGGTGAGCACGATTTGTCATTCGAATTCCAAAAGTTTTCTAAACGATGTAACGTATTATTTTATACACGGTAATAGCGTTCCGTACGCGAAGATTACATCCGTCGCAATCCTATTGATTGTTACAATGTTGTCCATCCGTTTAGCTAATCGATAAGAGACGAGGTAGATTACCTTCAGCCTTGGCCCAAAGATGACAATTTATAGATTTAAAAGAGGCGCTCTAAATAAAAAAAGGATATTACTATTCTGTCAAGAAAGACCGCCTCCGTGGCTCAATATAAACAACATTAGGTTTACGTTTCGGAGGTCGCGGGTTCGATCCCCAGCGGGGTACATATTTAGTACTCGGTTTGGTTGGTGGTAGGGCATTTTGAAAGTCCGCCTGGCTAGCTACCACCATCTTATCTAAATCTGCCGCCAAACAGCAATGTTAATAGCATTGTTGTGTTCCGGTTGTCAGAGATAAGATAGCCAGTCCCCCAAATGGTTGGGGTTTCCGGGTCAGTACGCTTCCACCTTCGACCTCATCTTCACTTAACATCAGGTGTGATTGAGGTCTAGTACAAACCCGTCATGCATAAAAAAAAAAAACCTTCGGCCTCATCTTCATTTAACATCAGGTGTGATTGAGGTCAAGTGCTAACCCGTAGTGGATAAAAAAAAAAAAGAACCGGGAAAAGGTCAATAACACACAAAATTTTAGTTATTCATCCATATTTTATCACCTTCAAAGTATGCTCCTTCAGACACGACGAATAATCCAATCATTAAAACATTTTTTTCATTTCCTACATTGTCAGTTCTCGCCGCGAATTCTCCTTTATATCTTCTACCGAAAGAAAACGGCTGCCACGAAGTGGTAATTAGTATAAATTTAAATATGGGTATATATTATATGTATTATTTTTTATATATATTATGTATGTAATTATTCAATTAACGTATGTATTTATATATTTATTTTATTAAAATTAGTTTACCGCGCACGCTACCTACATATCGTGTGCATAATGCTTCCTAACCCAAAAGTTGCATGGAAGTGATAGCTTTTAGTGGTAAGGCCGCCAAATTGTACTATCCTCTTTTTCTTATTTATCGTTGTTATGTTTCTTATTGTTGTACAATAAAGAATATTTTGTTTGTTTGTTTGTTTGTAATTTGAGTTTAGGAATAAGAAAGAAATCGGCTGGAGCCATATCTGGTGAATACTCGTAAGGTGGTTGCTCGGTGATTTTTTATCAAAAATTCGTTCACAATGATGGCCTTGTGCGAGGGCCTGTGTCTTCTATCCACAAATTTCGTAAAATTTTTCGAAAAATTTAAAAAGAGCAGCCCCTCGACTTTGTTGCTTAACCGGTTCTTCTAAGTCCATGGTTCTTCTCAGGAGAAAATAGCCTCTTTTTTTTGTTTTTTTTTTTTTAGACATACACACAGCACCATCTACTTCCACAGTAAGCAACTATAGGCTTGTGTTGTGAATACTACATAAATACATTTTTTTTATAAATAAATACTAATTATAAATGAAAAACATCCATAACTCGGGTACACATGTCCGTATTCATCACACAAACATATGCCCCTAGCAGGATTCGAACACGCAACCTTTTGGTGTAGCGGTCAGAGTTGCTAACCACTACACCAAACAGGTCGTCAAACAAGCCTCTGAACAAGCACTAGCTTAAAAAAATGTTAAATCTGATTATTTTAAGTGTTCTGTAACATGGGTGTCAATGATAAAGGCTGAGCTACACATATTAATTCTGTTTATTAACTCTTTTAAAACGTATGACACGATGAAACGAATTGACATATTTTATATTTGATTTGGCAAATTAAAGTTTATTTGGATGATGCAATATAATGTATAAACATTTAATTTATTATTATATTTGTTATTGAATGTATGTAACTAATTTGTAGTACTTATGGCCGAAAGAAGTCTGAACTTTTTTACTTTTGACTTTTATATTTAATTTGTTTTTAATTTCATTATTTAGTAATTTAATCTAATTTTTTTTAATTTTAATAATTATTGCACGCCATAAAGGCAAATCATGGTGGTTCATTATTTATAATAGCTTACATCTTTTCTCTGTACCTATGATTAGGCAAATAAAGATTAGATTAGATTTATTTAGTTCACTTTTATACATACAGTTCCGTAAATTTATGATTTCTAAAGTAAAAGTGATTGTCAAACATAAAACAATAACTATACACATACATCTTAAAGATTTGTAGAATTACTAGATTATTTGTTAAGTCACAAAATGAACAAAATAAGATAGAAATTTAACATCTACATATTATTATATGTAACTGTAAATGAATTATGATTATGACATTGTAATATTATAAAATAGGGCGAACGGAGTAGGCTCTGGAGCGACGGTGCGAGCTCTCTCCTCCGAATCAAATTCCATTCCATCCTATTTTTTTTTAAAACAACGCGCCGTCTACTACGGCCAGCATCACACACCACACGATCCCAAGCGTTCTCCTTGGACCGTCTTCGCCACAGCACCCTGTGTATATACAAAATAAAGCATGTTTTACTTTGACTTATTACATTATGACTAGCTTGTAAAATTATTACAAAATGACAGATGTAATGTCAAATCACGCCCGCACACAGGCCTCTTTGATGAATCACACGATGACAGATTCTTTTTATTGTGTGACCAACCAAATAGTCGTTATTGCTGTAATGTCACGTGACAATTCAATTTTATTGGCGTCGTTGCGTCATTCATTATTTTTTTTTATATTCATCACCGTGATTTTGAACTTTTATAAATTAAAGCAATAGATATGTAATTTTATTTTAAAATTTAAAATTAATACAATTTTAATTATCTGTCGCTATTAAAAAAAGTTTTTTTTTTGCTTTTATGCACAACGGGTTCTCACATTAAGGCGGCCAACTTTATGATAAGTCAATGCGGGACACCTACCCCTATTCACAACAAGACTGAGGATTTGTTGGTGGTGTACTGTAGTAGGTATACTGAATTAACATTTATTTTTAAAGTCATATTTTTCACATGAGTGGCATTTTTTTTACTATTTCTGGGTTTTGGTTTAGAATGTGCAAAAAATTTTCACAGCTGCCATTAAATTTTATAATTAGCATTGCACGTAATGTTTCTACTTTTAGTGACGACTTTTCGGATGTCCATAAGCTATTGATTAAGAAAAATACTCGTTCCGTAGGAATGCGGGACATCCGGGACGCCTTAGACGATTTCCGGGACTATTTTATTAAATATTGCAATGCGGGATTACAACGGTCATTCCGGGACCGTCCCGCAGACCGCAACCGCCACCTTAACCTGATGTTAAGTGAAGATGAGGTCGAAAGTTGAAGCGTACTGACCCGTCTGGTACTGTGTGACTGGAAGTTATACCTGACATCGTCTTTAGTACCTACAAAGAAATTCAGAGGTTGCTTCTCAAAAATATGAGTGTCTTTAGAAAGAAAGAAATAAAAGTATTTATTTGGATTTCTGTTATAGAGTATTATATACATAAGCAGCATGTGTCGGTTTTTACAATTTGTGATTCGACATAATATGTAAAAATCACAGTAGGCTTTGATATTTGACGAACAGTTGACATTCAAAATTTGCCTTTAAATAAATACAAAACCATCATAACCCAGACATTATTTATAAAATTTCTGACTATTTAAATGATAAGCAAGCATGGACATGGACCTCTCGGCGATATTCAGTCTAATTATGCAAAATATTGCACATTTGTAACCCAAATCTACTTAAAAAGCAACCCTTGAGTTTCTTGCTCGTTCTTCTCTGGGAATTCAGCTTTGTAAATGAGCAATAATGTCAATAATTTTAATATTATGTTATCTAATGAGACGTTTTCAAGTGATAAATTATATCAAACAAGATAAATATTTTCTTGAAATTGAAAAAAAAAATGAATGAATGTCGTCCAACGATTAATGTATAATACGTCTAAATAGTCAGAAATTTTGTATAAAAGCCTTTTGCCTAAAAAATACCTATACTTATTAAAAGTATATACAACACTTTTAATATACGTAAAGCCACCAGGATTTAACTGACAATACTCAAGGTCTTTTTTACCTTTAAATAAACTAAAACCAAACAAATCAAAATAATCGAAATAAACGCGGTAAAAATATCACACATTTTTCTAAACACAAAACTAGGCGAAGGAACACCCGCGTTCAGCCACGCCCCTCACCATCAATAAAACGCGATGTCACCAGCACAATACGGACACCGCGTGTTTATTCCAGAAAATTGTTGGATTTCACAGAAAAAAATGTCCAAAATGTGTGGAAAATAGTTAATGTGATTCGGCCCCTATCCGACTATAATTTTAACGATAATGATGGGTTTTTATTTGTTAATTCAAATATTAGGGCTCAGGCGATTGTGTTTTGTTGTGCTATTTATTATTACTTAACAATAATATTAATAAAAAGGTATAACAATCTCTTTTATTGCAAAGCCGCCTTCGTGGCTCAGTGTAAACAACATAGGGTTTACGAATCGGAGATTGCGGGTTCGATGTTTATTTGGTGGTAGGGCATTTTAAATGTCCGCCTGGCTAGCTACCACCATCTTATCTATATAAGTCTGCCACCAAACAGCAATGTTAATGGCATTGTTGGCAGAGATAAGATAGGCAGTCCCCCAAATAAGATGGGGTTTCGGGTCAGTATGCTTCCACTGACGGCTACGTCTTCAATTAACATCAGGTGGGATTGAGGTCAAGTGCTAGCCCGTTGTGCATAAAAAAACAAAAAAAATGGATAAGCTCTCTTCCCTTCATCGACTTTTATCCCAAATATTCCACAAGACAAATACGAAGCATCGTAATTATACCTCTGACGTTAGAATACACAGAGTCAAATTCAGCTATTTTAATAATGTCAAAAAATAGTGCTCAAATAGTGCCTAAAAATAGTGCCATTTTAGTGAGTATTCTAACGTTATGTGTTGGTGGATTCCTCATATTTGTTTGATTCATCATCATCATCATCATATGAGCCGAAAGACGTCCATTGCTGGACAAAGGCCTCCCCCAAAGATCTCCATATTCCGGAAGCCGCTGGATGCGGGCAGCGCAGAACCTATCGTTGTGGAGTCCTTGTCGGTGGAGTCCCTTCTACACTTCTCTACGTTTCGCCTTTTCTTTGACTTCCTGACTGACACGGAATTGCCTAAATAGTGCCACTGAACCACCAAACTTAATATATCCCAAAATTACCTCCAGTTTAACACGTTTTCTCTTCCACAGGTAAAGATATGGTTCCAGAACCGACGCATGAAATGGCGCAACTCAAAAGAGCGGGAACTCCTAGCTTCGGGCGGTTCCAGGGAGCAGACTCTTCCCAATAAGAACAATCCCCATCCTGACCTATCAGACGCCGAGGCCGACAAACCGAAACTCTCACCGTCACCAGTCAACGATGAGCAAGCTGAAGACTTAAAAAATAAAATATTCGCCACAACCTCCAATTGTCAAAGTGACTACAGATACGACGAAAAAATGTCCGGAGGTTCGTTATTTAACCGCGAATTTTCAAATATGGAAGAGGGAGACGACTACGAAAGCGATGCAAGCGCATCGGACGAGGAAATAAATGTGACATGACGTGTTTTTGTAAATTTTTGCGATAGGGTTTCGTCTGTAAATAACTTAGAATGGTTTTGTTTTAAGTTTGTCCGAATTCACGATAGATATAGGGAAATATCGGGTTAGGATTGTTCTTATGACGCAAAGCGACGTGATCAATATTGCATATATTTGTTTCCAAATGGAGTGATGCGATGCAATCCAACCGATTGCGCCAGTCAACTTGAACACGTTCAATCGTAATCATGTCAAGTGGTGAGGACTCGCACGAAAACTTGTTCGAGCGCTCACACACCCAATACATCAAGGCAATTCATTATATCGCAATACTTAGGAAGGACGTTACCAATTCGATATCGAGCAGATTCTCGGACGCAATCGTTAAGCAATATCTGACCGGTACCATAAATCGATGCTATCCCGTATCGGATCGTGTCATGAGGACAGTCAGACGTCTCAGCAGCATTATGATGTACAAAACATATAAATGAAAATGTACCTAGTCCAATTATTTTCATTTATATGTTTTTTCTTAGAAAATTTGCTCAAATATCTATTGACCGATTAATTTAGTTAACGCCAGCGATATTGACCTATTGTGATACCACGACTCTAATCACTAATAGTGGGAGAATGGAAAAAAAGAATTCTCGCATTTCTGAAAAAATTACTAAGGCTACATCTGGAAAAATTATTTTGGATGATAATTTTTAGTTCGGTCAAATTGTTTCATGAACTTACACAACAATATACTTGTTTACAATACAAAAAACTTACAAAATGGTCGTCGGCTGATTGATCCTTCAGTGGTAGAAAACTGGAGAGAAGATGCTGAGGGGCAAAGTTATACCAGTTTACATAATAGGATATAACACTGAAACTACGTGATGAATGTGTATTAAATCTTACCTCTCTGCACATATGAGTAAATAGAAATAGCTTTAATTCGTAACAGTGATCTTGTAAATATTTAAAGTGTAATTTTAAGGATTTATTAACCAAAAATAGTTAATGATTACTAATGAATGTAAACACCGTTCAAAAATGGAAATAATTAACGTGTATTTAATACGCTGTCAACACCTGTTGGACTAGAGTAGTATCAATGAAATTAGCTAATTTTATAGTTATCACTGCACTTGGCACTTAGATTTTATCGCTAATGAGTAAGCCTTGATGTCTTCTCTAATAACATCTGCTTCACTGACTTCTTTCCATATGACTTTTCCTCCACTCTGGCTGCATCCTCAGCATCAATAAAGCTGGAAAGGGAAGCGCTCCACTCTGGCTGCATCCTCAGCATCAATAAAGCTGGAAAAGGAAGCGCGTTCACATGGCACCGTTTTAAGGGGACTGAGTGTTCTCATTCTATCCAGCCTGATCCCAACCTATTATATTGTCTTATTAACAATCTTCTTTAAGACAGAAGTTCCCCGAGAAACTTTTTCCGACTTCAAAATCGTAAGTATTGGGTCTTTACCTATGAAATTGGAGTTTTTTTTCTTTGTTAATCATATGTACCAATTCCTGCGATTTTCAAAGCTATATCCAAATTTGTTTTTTATTTGGAAAATGGAATATTATTTCAAGGTTTCACATGAAATATTTTTTAATTTCTGGGCTAAATCACATAATAAAAAAAAATTGAACAGAGCTCTTTTCATGTGCTTCCCATAATCATTTCTTAGATTGGTTACTTTTAAAAATTAACGCTGCCTATACTTAACTTAATGTTATCCGATAATACACACAAAGTTTAGCTAAATTTGGATTTGCCGTTCCCAAAAAAAAATCAAAAATGTTTGTATGGAGAAAACAGTCTTAATGAAATTCTTCATACAAAACGCCAATTTCATAGGTAAGGACCTAATATTAGCCAAGGATTAAAGTATAATTGATTAAATGATTTCTTCGGGACGGAATTATTCACCAATGATTTCTGCATAAAAGTCTTCATTAACGAATTCTGCTTCTTCTCTATTGAAGTTTCCCTTAGTGACGAAATCTCCATAACTTGCTCAATGACTTCCTCGATTAGTTCATCCTTATTGACTTCTCCCTCACTAACTTCATCCGCAATAACTCTTCCTCCGCACTACATATTCAATCACTGGGGGTAGTGAGAGACACTAACTTCTTATTCAATCTCTTTGTAGGTTTAATTTTTTTACTGTGATACATAGCCACTAGTCGTATAGGTGTGACAGTTGTGAATTGTAAAATATATATCATTGTCTAATAAATTGGTGCACTTTCATAGTTACATAGGTACCTGTTTCTTTCAACAATCCGTCCCATCTATTATGCAGATTATATTTCTTACTCTAAGCCCCAGAAATTTTTCTCTAATTAACGCAACGTAGAAATCACATTAGACTTATAAGTGAGTGACATTCAATGAAAATCCTTTAGCAGATTTCAAGAACTAGATTCGAATGTGTAATAAGACATTATTTATAAATGGAGGATCGAATCCTGTTTTTAGTCCTTTGTTTTGCTACAACGCCCACCAGTGAAGCTGTTGCCTGTAGTTTTAGTTTGGTTTTGATGTCTTTAAGTCATTCCCTGGTTATGTCGATGATCTAAGAACATAGAATATATATTTGTACAAAGTCAAGACATGCACGCATGGAGAGCCCGTAGCAAGTACTACATCTCTCAGGACTCGGTCGAAAAGCCAAGATTGCTATTCTAGTTATGATTTCCCTAGTCACCACCCTCATCTTCCCTAATTGGCTAAATCTGTTGCATTAATTATATTGATTATTTCGTGAAAGGCAAAACAAGGCATCAACCAAATAGAAGTAGTGTTGTCACAACAAAAAACTTTGATACATACATACATCATGTCACGCCTCTTTCCCGTAGGGGTAGGCAGAGACCACAAACTTCCACTTGCTACGATCCTGACACCTCGATCCGACGATGCACCCTGAGTCGCACATTGTTTGGTGACGTGAGCCGGTAGGCGCCATTATTGCTATCCAGTACCTCCTTCACAGCGGCCGGGTTAGTCAGCTTTAGCACGTCGTCTGTTGCAGTCGCTGGAAATCAATCCATCAAATTCATACATACATGTTGTCATGCCTGTTTCCCGTAGCGGTAGGCAGAAACCACAGACTTCCTCTCGCTATAATTCTGACACACCTCTTTTGCTTCATTCACTCTCATAAGGTTGATCATACATGCTCGTCGGTTTAGGGTACTCTTGACATGGCCTTTCTTTAAGACGTGCCCGATTTGATCATGGTACGTTCGCTGTGGTCTTCCCCTACCAACACTACCATCTACATTCGCTTCGTATATCTCTTTCGTATGTCTACTTTCATTCATGTCCAAACCATCTCAAGATGCTTTTTTTGTAACTTTTGCCTTACACGATAATGAATGCCTAAGATCTAGCGCGCTGGGGTATAGTTTTGCAAGTGACTGTACTATACGCAGAGAAATAAAACGTTGGTGTTATTCTACTCTGCTGAACATTACCAACATTAGAAGTTTTAAGAAATTGTTAAACAGTTTTCGTATAAAGATCCGTCTATAGTTACCTGTTTAGTTAGCAATTTGGTAACAAAAGATAAAGGATGTTTTAGATGCTTCTTGTTGTGTACATAAATACGAAAATATTCGAACTCCCTCTTTCAGGCCCGTATTAACCGTGCTTGAGATTGACATCGCGTCTCAGTCTCAATATTAATTTTGTTGATACTGTTTTAATATGTAACAGACTCTCAAACGTTAACTTAAGATCATCTCAGTCTTGAGAACGGTTGCTTTTATCTGAAATCTGTTACACTTCGTCAGCTATTTTGTTCAAAGACGCTTCAAAGAACTTGCAACTAAATGACGAGTCGTCGATATTTCATGGATTTGGGACAGGATTCGACCCCATTTAAAACTCAAAGTTAGACCCAATTCTATTACTTTATCATGAAAATATTGATGAATCTACTTAGATATCGCATTTGCGTACAATTCCATGAAGAATTATCTAAAAATATCGAAGGATTTACATTCAGATTGCGAGGCAAAGGAAACTTTGTTTCATTGAAGATCACTTTTACACAATCTTACCTAAGTACATTCCAGTCAAAAAACATTTTAGACTCGTAAGAAATTTGTAGTTAAATTTTAGGGAAAATTGCACCAAATAATAATGTAAATATAATATAGTTAAAAAAGCATCGGTGATCTCATGTAGTAATAAATTTAACGAATAAGCTTGATCAAGACTTGCGTAATGTAAATTCTAATGTCATATAAATGTGGAAATAAAAATTTGCGAAAAGTACTTGGTAATATTTTATTTCATCCAATTGAACTGTGAATTTTTAAATGTGTGCCTTAAGATGAACATGGAAAATTATAGCGAATGTCCATGTCGAGCCCACACAATTTCGAGAAACTGCTCAACGTCTTTTCGTCCAAAATACCTTAGTGCTTGAATACCAAAGTCTTTAATCAATGTATGTTACCACATGACCCTCCTCCACACCCTCCCACTGCAACTCCTGTAGCCAGGATCAACAGCGGTACAGCTGAACGTGGCCTACTAAAAGTAAGCGGGTCCCGAGAAAAGACCTTACGCTACCTTGGGCCCCAAATTTATTTAAGAAGAAGAAAAAAGGGTTTAAAGAAGGATAAGTAACATTATTTCCTCCTTCCCCTTTACAAATGGGAGTGTAGCCAGAGAAAAGCAAAAAACCCTCGTATGAGGTTAAAATTAATTAGGAAAAGGGGACTGAGTGATGCTCAGTCCCTAATGAGTATAGAATACACCACGGACGTCGCCAAGGGACGCAGTGAGTTCTTGGTAAGTAGCAAATCTTCTTAGTGTAGTAATGCCAGTAATATGAGTGGCAGAAAGACTTAAAAGCACTGAAGCTATCACGATTTGCAACCAGATCCCCGTAATACACTGGATGATGTGTGTTACCAGTCACTGATGGCGTGGAACATGGTCTCCTATGGGCCTCAAAAGAAAGCTCAAATTCACCCAACGAGCTATGGAAAGGGCCCCTCAGGCCGCGTGGTTCGGAAACGTTGTCCGACATGTCAGACGACGAGGAATTTTAATTGCTTGCTGTCCAACATGTTCCACATAGTTCGACCATCGAAGACCTGTTTGGTGTAGTGGTTAAAAATTGTGACTGCTATACCAAAAGGTCGCGGGTTCGAATTCGAATCGAATGTTTGTATGATGAATACAGGCATGTGTTCCCGAGTTATGGATGTTTATGTATTTATTTACAAAAAAAATGTATTTGTGTAGTTTATCAACCCTCTGGTATCCATAATACAAGCCTAGCTGCTTAGTGTGGAACCAGTCTTTCCTGAATCCTACAACCTTGGGATCTTCAAGAGCAGGGTGAATAGGCGTCTACTGAGATCGCGTGCTTCATCTTCGGCCACATCGTCACTTCCCATCAGGTGAGATTGTGGTCAAATGCGTATCCAGTTAACCATAAAAAAAAAAGATGGCGCTGTGTGTATGTGCAAAGGTGCCCTACACTATGCACTACACTCAACTTTTTACCTATGATGGATCATCAAACGAAATAAATTAATTAATAATTTGCTTGGCATAATACAATCAATTTACAATAAAACGTTGAAGTAATAATTTTCCCAATGTCATTTTATATTTCAAATAAATAATAATATAATAATAGAACTATTTATGGAACATGTAAATTTCAGAGGCACTATTTAGCACAGTTTTTTTGGGCTCCAAATTATCATCATCATATTATGTTATTGTTGTTGATGTATTAGATTCTTACCTATGAAATTGGCGTTTTGTATGAAGAATTTCATTAAGACTTTTCTCCATACAAACATTTTTGATTTTGTTTTTGGGAACGGCAAATCCAAATTTAGCTAAACTTTGTGTGTATTATCGGATACCATTAAGTTAAGTATAGGCAGCGTTAATTTTTAAAACTAACCGCTTTATAAAAGTTTCATCGAATCTAAGGAATGATTATGGGAAGCACATGAAAAGAGATCTGTTCAAATTTTTTTTATTATGTGTTTTAGTCCAGAAATTAAAAATATTTAATGTGTAACCTTGAAATAATATTCAATTTTCCAAATAAAAAACAAATTTGGATATACCTAGCTTTGAAAATCGCAGGAATTGGTACATATGATTAACGAAACAAAAAACTCCAATTTCATAGGTAAAGACCCAATATATTACTAACCCGTTGATAACGTGTATCGTTCTCAATGAATAAGGTTATCTATTTGCGACTTGATTAAGAAAAAGCCTATTTTTTTCTAAAAATACCAAAACAAATACAGACCTGTGTGGGCGTCGACACACGAGTATAAATATAAAGGCGTCAACACACGTCACGAGCAGCGCGCGCCGTTAGCTACTTTATTTATATCATTGTTCTGTTCACACCTTTACCTCGTCGCGGAACGTTCACGCCCCCATGTATGACTTGCTTTATACTACACCTGTTTGTTTTTCTTAAATCTATTTGTTCTGGTTTTCCAGGAAATGGAGCTTGAGTTTTATCGGCATATGTTACCCGTATGATCACTCTATGAATTAAATATTAGGTCTTTACCTATGAAATTGGAGTTTTTTTTCTTCGTTAATCATATGTAACAACTCCTACGATTCTATAGCGATTTCCAAATTTGTTTTTTATTTGGAAAATAGAATATATTTTCAAGGTTTCACGTGAAATATTTTTTCAATGTCTGAGCTAAATCGCATAATAAAAGAAATTTGAACAGAGTTCTTTTCATGTCCTTCCCATAATAATTTCTTAGATTGGTTACTTTTAAAAATTAACGCTGCCTATACTTAACTCAATGTTATCCGATAATACACACAAAGTTTAGCTAAATTTGGATTTGTCGTTCCCAAAAAGAAAACAAAAATGTTTGTGTGGAGAAAACAGTCTTAATGAAATTCTTCATACAAAACGCCAATTTCATAGGTAAGGACCTAATATATGTATATTGAACCTACCGGAAATAGAGACTTTCTATTAATCTAATATTGTAAATGTGAAAGTTTGAATATTTGTGGCTCAATCACGGCGAAACGGATGAACGGATTTGGATGAAATTTAGTATATAGGTAGAATATACCCTGGATTATGACATAGGATATTTTTTATCCCGATAAAGTGAGTAGTTCCTGCGGGATAAACAAATTTCCGCGGTAATGTTATTCCACGCAGCCGAAGCCGCGGGCGGACAGCTAGTCTAATAAATGCGAAAGTTTGAATGTTTGTATGTTGCGCAATCACGGCGGTACGCATGAACGGATTTGGGTGAAAATCTCGATAAAGTAAGCAGTTCCCGCGGGATAAATTTCCAAGATAAAGTTAATCCACGCAGACGAAGCCGCGGGCGGAAGCTAGTCACCAATAAATATGACAAATCGAAGATCATCAGGTGAAGCTGGTATATCCTTTATGCCATCTAAATTGTAGGAATTAGAAGGGGAGTTATCGCACAAAATTGATCAGGGAGTTTGGAAAGCTCGCTAAAACACCCGCCATTCTGACAGACATAATTTCATTTCACACCGTTACCTAAAAATCTGTGAATAATCGGTTCCAGGGTAAAAATAAATAGTCACGTTATCTCTACGAGTCTTCTTACAAACAAGAGTACAACATAAATAAAAACAAACACGAGGGATCTCCGATCGATGCCCAACAGACGTCACAGGACGCGTGGCGCGCACGCTCCCGCCAAAACTAACGTCAGAAACATATGCGACGACAAATTGCATTCCGCCGTTTGATCCAACCATTACAATGATCTCATATCTTGAACTTTTGAAGCACGCTTGAAGGTTTGTTTTATTTAGGGACTAACTTAAATAGTAATACGTGGTTTTAGTTGTATTCACGCTTGAGGATTTGTGTTTGAGTTTCCTTTGCTGCGTTTCCTTTGCGCGCGAATGTTTCTACATTAAAGCCTGGCTTTTTGGCGGGAATGTGGCGTTTTATTTATATTTATTAATACCATTTATTTTCCACACACACATAAATATAAATTTAAGCTGTATATAAGTGCAACAAGACATTAAAGAAGGCTCGTACTAATAAAACTATCCCAAGACTGAGAAAAACTTATAGAATGATATTTGAGATTATTCTATTTCTTCCGTCTAATCTGAATTTGAACAATATCAAATATATAATATATTATTGAGAGTGAGACTCGATCTCAATCCTGAGACTGCCAAATCCTGAGATTTATTAGAAACTAGCTTTTACAAAACAACATTAGCCAAAATAAAAATTTATTACAGAATTAGTGACTATCTGAATGACAAACAGGCTTGATGTAAGTACTTCGACCAATTCTCAAAAATTTTAAAATTTTATAATAGCACCTATATTTATAATACTTTTTATTAAAAAAAAAGACAAGTATGATCCTATGGGTTTCTTGCGCCGTTTATTTTACCACAGATGATTTCCCTTTCCGGTTGTACCTTGGACATACTGACTGACAGAAAAATGTGATAAGGCCTTTTATATCCAGTTGACATTCAACAAATGATATCATGTACCTATCTTACGTTCAAATAAATGCTTGTTTGAATTATTTATTTTTACGTGCCGAAATCACACAGCCTAAATTATGGTTTTTCTAATAAAGTTGAGAATTCGTTACATATTTTATAAATATTTAGCTAACCTAGTAAATCTCCACACTTTATATTTTTCCATCTCTTTAATTGCACTTAAAACAATCACTCATCCCTCTCTATCTCACACAACCATCCCTTCCCAACACCAGATGACGTAACACGTGTCAGTCACGTGACGGCTGCGCGGATTTGGCATGCACTTGTGCCTTTCGTTTATTGGCTTACGCATTAATGAGAACTCACTTGCTATGGATTTGATTTTATTATTTTCATTATGGGATTAATAGCGCTAATCTTTTTGTCGACTTCAAAAGAAGAGGTTTCCAATTCGTTTGCATTATTTTCCTATATCTACATGTCTTTTATGTTTGTTTCGCAATATTTCTTCATAAAGATTTGGTATAGGCCTCAGAGTGCATAGGCATAGACTTATATACAGTGACGGATTAACCCTTAATCAAATTAAGCAATTGCCTAGGGCATCACGTCTGGGGGGGCACCAGAAGAAGCACAAAAAAATTCGTCCTTAGGGCATCATGTCTCACTCTCACGTCACCAAAAACCACACCAAAAAAAGTTTATAGGACTAATTTGAAAATTCGCGCGTTTTAAGTTAACATAAGAGCCGACCTAGAGTTACTCCGCTCTCCCGCTTGCGCCCACTCGCTGCCCGCTAGTCTAGTGCATTCGGCAATTCGAAAGCACCGGTATTGCGATCAGCCAATCACAAACCACCCCTTCCCCGCGGGCCCCCCGCCTGGCATTAAAGACCGATTCTAGTTGACATACGGATAGGGGGGCCCACAGGCGTGGATTGCTTAGGGCATCAAGTAGTCTTAATCCGTCACTGCTTATATGTATATTACCAGGTCGTTAAAACAATCAAAATGACACCACATCATTGGTGTTAATACGGAAGTTTGGAACCAATGGTAACTCAGTCATACACCGACTTCATTCGCAAAGTGTCGTAACAAATGCTGTTTTATGTGTAAAAAACGCATCACGTACCTACCACAGAAAAACATGACCAGGCTTTTTGGCGGGATCTCGGCGAGTGAACTTGCATTTTTCTTTATAATTCTTATAATTTGTGCATTCTAACTTTTGAAACTTAATAATGGCAGAATATTGTGCAGCAAACGTTAGTGATGGTGTACAGGTGAAAGGAAGTGTAAATTAAAGTGCGTAACGGAACTTTCGGGTACCTACAAGAAGCCGCCAAAATCTTTTGTAAAGCATTCTGCCACTTTACTGAAGAATGACTTGACCGTGACTAGACTCTGTATACGCCAAGTATACGACGAATTACTTGTTTTGACTGAGATTGACTTATAAACTGAAGAAATAAGAGAAATAAAATTTTTCACTCGAAACTGGCAGTAATGTCCCTCGACAGTGAGGTTGACTGGTTGCCATCCTCAAAAATAAGATGAAGAAAACATGACCAAAAATATGCGAGTATCTTCTATATATAACAAACATAATGTATTACTCGAAAAACTAATACTTTAATAAAAATTGTCATTTTTCTTGTATCTGTATGTGACCGATTTATAGATTGTGAGCAATGACTAAACAAAAAATTGTTTTTGAGCGGGGGATTCTGCCATTTATTCTCAGCAGTCCCAATTAGTTCTCGAGGCTTTTTTTTTATGATTGACTGGATTCGCGTTTGACCACAATCTCACTTGAAGAAAAGTGACGATGTGGTCGGAGATGAAGCACGCGATCTCAGTAAATGCCTATTCACCCTGCTCTTGAAGATCCCAAGGTTGTAGGATTCAGGAAAGACTGACGCCGGAAGGGAGTTCCATGCCTTGGCTGTTCGGATGGTGAATGAATGATGGCTTCTAAGAGATAGCGCTGCTTTATCTACTAAGAAACCTATTTACAGATATCTATATAAGTATTTAATATTATATATATATATTATACGTAAGTATTTATAAATATGTATTTTATATATAGGCTTTTATATTATGTATTTATTATGTGTAATATCTATAATATTTTCTGGTCTTATAAGCTAGTCCTATAATCAAACCATTATTGCTATAAATCTTAATGTTTTGTCTTTTGTCAATTGTGTTCCTTTAACAGTGATGTTTTGTTAATGTATTGTTCTATATTTTGAGTATCGCTCTTTGTCTGCATTAAGAAAAACTTTAAATTGGTTTTCCTTCCGAGGGTTTGCTAGAAAATCTCTTACAGAGATAAGCTGTCCTATGTTTGTTCAATGTATATTTGTATACTTATACAGGGTGTCCCTGGAAGTATGGATCAAATCGAACAGGGGCATGGGGAAGGTCATTCCCAAACTTAAGCTGAAAAAAAAAAATAAGAAAAAAAAATTAATTAATTATTTTTAATTAAAAAATTAAGCTGATAGCTTTGCTAGTTTTCTTTTAAAAAATTTTTTTGTATAAGCACTATTCGATAATATGAAAATGTAAAAAATTGATCATAACTTTTGAACCGTTAAAAATGGCACCGACATTCATAGGGTTAAAAAGTTTGGGAATGACCTTCTCCATGCCCCTGTTCGATTTGATCCATACTTCCAGGGACACCCTGTATATGCAATAAAGTGTTAAATAAGAAAATTTGATTCTCGTGACCTACGATCATAGTATACTCTCGCGATAGGTAGCATGTACATATCTGTAAATCAATGGGAAGTAACCTGTAGGTTATTACTGCAGTTAGACGTTCCAATTTGGCAGGCGCCAGCCAAATTGGGGCGACGACGTGGCAACCATTGCTACAGATGTTCCGACGGTCGGCAATCCAACCACATCCAACCAGTAATAATAATAATTATTTATATATTTACGTTTGTATTTTGTTGCTATTTTATAAATGTTATGTTTAAGTAGGTATATTTGTCTATTGATCTATGTATGTATGTGTATGTAAATATATGAAATTTATTCACGTAGTTTGTATCTGCATCCCTATTTAATACCGCACAACCCACCTATTTCAAATGTACTGTCGTTGTACCCAAGGGTTGCCTAGAAGAGATCGCTTTTAGTGGTAAGGTCGCCAAATTGGACATTCTATTCTTACCACTTTTCTGAAACTGTATTTTCTTATCTGTTGTGCAATAAAGTGTATTTGTATTGTATTGTATTGTATTGTATTGTATTGTATTGTATTGTATTGTATTGTATTGTATTGTATTGTATTGTATTGTATTGTATTGTATTGTATTGTATTGTATTGCATTGCATTGCATTGCATTGCATTGCATTGCATTGCATTGCATTGCATTGCATTGCATTGCATTGCATTGCATTGTATTGCATTATAATTATGTTGGACCGACCACTCTATAAGGACTTATAGACGTTCCGTTTTGATCGTGGTTGGGTGGTCGGCGCCAAATCGGAACGTGTGATAATACTACGAGGAACACTTAAAGTTCTTAGAAAATGAAAAACTAAACAAACTAGCAAGTTATTAGTTTTATTATATATTATCAAAATAGCGTCCATTCACTTTAATACATCGCTGCATTTACAAAATTTGAGCTTATTTTTTTATTACATCGTTTAAATGTGGCCAGTTCTAAAAATTTTTAATGTCGCCCTCGTAAAGCGAAATTTAGGAACCCTCGAGTATAAAAGCAATTATATCAAAATCGAAACGGCTTTACCGATTTCCATCAATGGCTAAGAATATAATCCCTCGAAAGACTTAATATCATCCAAATACACATAAACACTGTGTTAAAAGGTATCTTCCAAACGGCTTAACATATTTTCATCAAACTTAGCTGAGAACCTGTTCAGGCTTTAATATAAAAAAAAACGGGCTCAAGTCTGACCACGAATTACTGAGATACGTCCATTCAAAGGCTGGACACACACACACACACACAAATGCCTTCAAAAACCTAACTTCCGTTGTTAAACGACTTCAAAAAAGGAGGAGGTTCTGTAATCGGGGCGTATTTTTTTTTTTTTTTTTTCGTTGGGAATTAAAAGGGGTCTCAATTGTTATGCAGCTTAGCATTACAACCCCAAAACAGAAACACACCATTTCACTTCTGACGAAGATCTTGAAAGATTATCTATTCTCAATTCGTAACGTAAAAGGGACTGGTATTACTAAGATGAAAAAGATGTCGTTTCCATACATGTCTCCATCCGTCACCCTCGTTTTCTCGCATGGAATATACTCGTAATGATAACCCAAGAAATAACTGAAGATTCACGTTCTAACATGGAAAAAATGGTATTAGATAATATGAATGTATAATTGTTGATTGACTGTAGAATTGGAGCACTTTCATTTGAACTTACAACATACATATGTAGCTTCATAAATATATAATTTATGCTGCCGTGACTCTCTAAGAGATCTGTTTAAAGAAATAAGTATTTTAACTGTTGCATCCCAAGATGAAATTGGCGTTTCGTATGAAGAATTTCATTAAGACTGTTTTCTCCATACAAACATTTTTGATTTTTTTTTTGGGAACGGCAAATCCAAATTTAGCTAAACTTTGCGTGTATTATCGGATAACATTAAGTTAAGTATAGGCAGCGTTAATTTTTAAAAGTATAACCGCTTTATAAAAGTTTCAGCGAATCTAAGAAATGATTATGGGAAGCACATGAAAAGAGCTCTGTTATTTTTTTTTTATTATGTAATTTAGCACAGAAATTAAAAAATATTTCATGTGAAACCTTGAAATAATATTCCATTTTCAAAATAAAAAACAAATTTGGATATAGCTTTGAAAATCGCAGGAATCGGTACATATATGATTAACGAAGATAAAAAACTCCAATTTCATAGGTAAAGACCCAATATATGACAGTATAATGTATGTACGCAAAAATATATGCCTATTTCGTAAACATTCTGATAATCATAATTTGAATACTAGGAACAAAAATAAAATTTAAATTCCACAATTTAGACTTAGCAAGGTGAGCACATTCTTTTATGGGACACAGCATACGTTTTTACAATAAAATAACATGTATTGAGTTTAACAGAGCAGAAATTTAAACGCCATACTGTGTAAAGGGTTATTACAGGATAGATGATTATTTAGGCGATAAGGAGGTCTGGTGTTAGCTGGTCGTTATGTTAATTGCTATTGTTTTGTAATATGTAATATTATTGTAAAGATGGAAACCAACTGAAAGATGTGTTTGATTTTAATTTGGCCTTATGCCTTCGCTTTAGTCGACTAAATCTTTGGATTCATGACCAGTTCAAAATATCACATCATTATTCCAGTCTCTACCAAAATCACATACGAATATAGAACATTCCCAAACTATACAGAGTAAGATGATACTTCGCGCAAAGTGCTTCATCTCATCGTACAATGTATTGGGGTCACTTGATTATTTGTTAGGGGTCCGTTGGTAAACAGCTTCTTTTACGTAGCTGTGTGGATGTGGTAATTGAACGCGTTCGATGGAGTAAGGCCACAGATGGTTTTTATTTTGCAGGCCATCCGTCTGTGGAACTCTCTACCTGACTCCATCAGATGTGCTCAGTCTTTGAATGTTTTCAAGCCAGGAGTTAAAGAGCTTTTTTTAATCCTTTAATCTACTCTTTCTCTTTATTATTATTAAATAAATAACATCCTTGGATGTACACACAATGCCATCATAGTTCCACATTAAGCAACTATATGCTTGTGTTGTGGATCCCTTCGGCGGATAATGACCACAACTGAAAAAGACCACAAATAAAAATGTCCACTTCTCAAAATGACCACTTTATGAATTTCCTCTTCTTAAAATGACCATTTTACACATGTCCGTATTCATCATACAAACATATGCCCCTAGCGGGATTCGAACCATTATTATAATTTTTTTTCACCGGTCATCAGATAGCCAGTCCCCCAAATGTGTTGGGGTTTCCGGGTCAGTACGCTTCCACCTTCGATCTCATCTTCACTTAACATCAGGTGTGATTGAGCCCATATACCAACCCGTTGTGCATAAAAAAAAACATGTCCTCCTACATTAACAATACAGAAATACTAATGAAATAGAAATCAAAAAGAACGAACTATAGTTTAGTACGAATGTTTGCGAAAGAAATACATTACTCTCCGATTTCTACGTCAGGCAAACAACATTTTGTAAGTCATTTGTATCGAATGTTCGCAAATTGTTGGCGAAATACAATACGACGCGAATTTTAAGAGCTCTCCAGAGACGGACTCTACGGCCCGTCTTAATAAACCAATCTCAATACAAGTCTTGAGGCTGTACCAACCGAGATGTGTTTAAGAAGTTGACGCTATCTCAAGCTCTGTGCTAATTTATAAACCAATCTTGAAGTCTACTCAGCTGAGATCACCTCTCAAGTATTCGCCTCAGCGTCGAATGAATAGTAGAGTTTCGTTTATTAATACGCGCTCCTCTCAAGTGAGTACTGCTTGAGTATGCACGTGCTTTTCAGGTCTCAAGTTAGGTTTTTTAATCAACACGTTTACTTGAGACCAGTCACAGTCACAGTCACTACGAGACGCTGTTGCTTTTTCATTTTGGCACTTGGGTTATTTTACATTTACGTATTATATTACGTATTTTACGCCTCTGGAGATGTGAGAGCTGGTGCCTACTTTGCTCAGCAGCTGAGCTTATGCATTCAGCGTGGCAATAGCGCTAGCGTACTAGGTACTATGCCTCACGGAAGCAAGTTGGACGGCGTGTTATTTCTATAAGATTAGGTAGGTATTTTTAATTGTGTTTTCATAAATTTGTTGTTTCATGTACTTTCTTCTGTAGTTACGTATTTGTCTCTGTAAATTTTGACGGTTATTCATTTCGACACTCGCACTTTATGACCATTAAACAATTCGTCCACCTTTTTAGAATAGAATCGTATAGAAAACGTTTATTTGACACACTGGACGACACATTAGTTATACAAAGACGGAGAGAAAACAATAACATACTTAATACACAGCAAAAAATGATATTACAAGATAAACTCGATCTCAATCCTAAGATCCATTAGAAATCGGTGTCGTAAAGTGGTGCAAAAAAGGTCTCCACTCAGCATGAGTTGCAGTTGTATTAATAACTACAACGCTGATTTTCTGTGGAGCCTCGCGTGACGTACGGACGTTTCACCAACACTGAATATAAATAAAAATTAATGTGTGGAATAAATATTAATAAAATTGAGTGAGAATGTTATAAATCAGTGTTAACAATATACTTATTAAAAATTAAAAACAAACACAGATTGCAGCATGTATGAATAAGTTTCATTACCTACAAATGATGACAAAAATACGGAATAAAAATTGATACGGTATAAAGTGATCTAGGCCGCTAAGTATTAAAAACATCGCGAATGAGTTAAGTCTCACGATTACTTTTTTGTACATTCAACAAATACGTTTTAAGTTTAAATTTAAAATTTCTAACCGTTTGCAGCTCCCTAATGGCAAGTTATTCCAGCATTTCGTTGCATTATATCGGAAACTTGACATTTTGTCACGTTGACGACTCAGTCCCGAAATGAAACTACATGGACTTCTTGAACTAAATAGATGGTGCTTGCCTGTTGGGCATTAAGCCGCCTCGGTCAGATGTACTGGCCTCAATTTTTTATTTGTGACAGCTTATTTGTTGAGTGAAATCATGAAATAAAACATAAAATTAATTAATTAAAACTGTTTCTGTAATATATTTTTAATTCCTAGTATATTTAAAAGGCAAAAACCACAATCTCACCTGATGGGAAGTGACGATGTGACCGAAGATGAAGCACGCGATCTCAGTAGATGCCTATTCACCCTGCTCTTGAATATCCCAAGCTTGTAGGATTCAGGAAAGACTGACGACGGAAGGGTGTTCCATGCCTTGGCTGTTCGCGCTATGAATGAAGAGTCAAACCGCTTAATGCGAATGTTCGGTATGTTAACTACTTACGGGTGGAATGCCTCCCCACTCCTAGTAGTCCGAAGATGAAATGGCGATGGTGGAATAAGATTGTGTAATTCCAACGCACACTCACCGAAGTGCATCCTGTAAAAGACTGAGAGAGAGGCGACCTTGCGATTTTAAATGTTTTACTAACATTACAAATATTACTTGGTCAAATTGTACATTGTATTTTATCACACGCACATAATTTAGAGAAAATAAATTTAATTACATGTTTAGTTACGCCGACCTTATTATATTGCATAAATTTGTATTGACTTGCCCTAACAGGGTTTCCATGTACTGTACACATTTTTTAAATTAAGACCTATATAACCATGGAAAACAATAAATGATTATGAATTATGATTGTATCTACCAGCAAGTGTTGTAACTTACATACGAACATTACAAGCTAAATGATACTTAGTAAAAAAGATTTCCAAATCGATACGTATTTTTCTATACCCCGAGTCCGGCCCTGCGATAGTTCCCCATCGTCATATCGTGTTTACATGCACAGTACACTGCAAACTACACAGTCTGTATGTCTATATGTATGTCGTTATTGATGACTGAACCACAGAGAATAACTTGATTTTCGTAGAGGTGGCAAATGGGAAATTTTTACTATATAACCGGTTTGCGGTAATGAAATTGTAAAAATAATATTAGTCAAGTGATCAGCTGATATATTTTGAATTTATCAAAAAAAGAAAACAACTTTAAAGTGAAAGGTAGTATTGTTTTGAGATGTTTCTTGAGTTATTTGTTAGTACATAATCAATTTTCAAAATCAAAAAAATATTCATTTCGTAGATAAAAATTATCATTTGACAACGTCATATTTTTTATCTTATTATTAAAGTTTTTGACATTATTGCTCATTCACGAAGCTGATTCCCTAGAGAAGAACGATCAAGAAACTCAAGGGTTGCTCTTTTAAATAAGTTTGCGTTACAATTATATTATATTGTATAATTAGACTGAATATCGCCGAGCGGTCTATGTCCATGCTTGCTATCATCCAGATAGTCAGAAATTTTATAATAGCCTTTGGTAAATAATGTCAGTTTTATGATGGTTTTGAATTTATTTTAAGGTAAATTTTGAATGTCCACTGAAACCTTATTATAAAAGCGTATACATTGCCCCTTAAATGACTTAGTGACTTTGTGTAAACGGCTGACATGAACGGCAAGTTTATTTTTATATCTGGTATTAACATTATGTATATCACTATTACTCTTAAACGATTCTAGATGTTTTCTTACATACATTAAGTTTTCGTAAACATTGCGATGCTAATGTTAATATATTAATTTCTTTAAAATTATTTACAGTACAGCTGCAAATACCTATTTATTTATTTTAATCATTTTGAAAATTTACATCTTGTTATAACTAAGTATACATATTACCTTTAAGAGCGTTTATCGCCAAAGGTAGTACCGTTGAAATTAAAATTTTTCTAAATGAATAAACCGATTCTGATGAAAATTTTTACGCATAAGCACGTACCTACTACAACTAATCCACTCTGATTCCTACGTCGCGCGCGACAATCGTTTTCATGCTACGTAGGCGGATGCAGGTTTCATCGCGTAAGACTCTGCTATACTGTTTAAAAAACATAAAATTTATTCCACTTTTTAAAATCAATTTCCTTACCAGTGTAGCTTTTTGGCCGAAGCATTATGCTGAGTCGTTTACCCATTCACTACTGCGGCACACATAGCAATATTTTATGCAAATAATAGCATAGTTTTAATTTTGTAAGTTTTTTAATATTTCTTCATAATGTATATCGCCCTATCATATAAAAAAAAATGTAATTTCTTAATAATGTAAATTGTAATGCACTTACTGTTGTGAATAAACTATTTTCTTTCTTTTATTAGTCGTTAATATATCAACTACTTTATCTAAAAGATATTATTTAAGGCCCGTTTTAATAAACTAATTCTCAATACAAGAGGCTGTATCACAAGAGATGCGTCTTAAGCAGTTGACGCTATCTCAAGCTCCGTGCTAATTTATAAACCAATCTTGACGTCCACTCAGCTGAGATCAATTTTCAAGTATTCGTCTCAGCGGCGAATGAATGGTCTTGAGTGTCGTTTATTAATAAGTGAAACTCGGTGCACCTCTCAAGTGAGTACTGCTTGAGCATTCGCGTGCGTTTCAGGTCTCAAGTTAAGTTTATTAATCAACACGTTTACTTGAGACTGGTCACAAGACTGTTCTCAATCTTGAGAATCGTTTATTCATACGGGCCTAACACACTTTTGGGATTTTAACGATATCTGTCAACGACTACAAAACGTAAAATTGCCGGTAAAAAAAAACTTTGTGCGACAAAGCTGATATCAAAATACTTAATTCAATAACTATTGCAAAACATTTGTCTACTGGGACCAGAGGTTACTCTTCCATTCGACTCTGCAGCCTCGGGCCACTCCCCTAAGAGAATTTATTATGAAATAAATTATTTATTAAAGATTCTCACGCACGCACCTGCAAAAGAATCGCAAAATATCGTTCAAATCCCTCTATAACATTCCTCTACGGATTACAACAAACAAAAAACTAAATCCAAAAGGCTAACATTTAAAGACCACACGCAAAAGCTCAAATAGATACTAAAAAGCATCTAAAAAAGCAACCGAACCCCATTATTGCCCTTCGTCACCCCTTCTTATTAAAAAAAAGAAACGATCGCGTGAACGCACCCGAAAAAAAGAACAATACGTGACAATTGTCAAAAATGGCGGGCTAATTTGACATTAAAAAACGCGCGAATTCAATTGTCGGATAATTTATCGATGTTTTGATAATGCAACTGAAATGTTATTAATGGTGTTTTGTAAAATTCATTCTTTATACTTTTGTAGACCATAAATAATGTGAAGTTTGAAGTATTTCACGCTACACTTGGTTTTAAAGCAAGCTAATGTTTACAAATTGAGCCCGGTAATGTTCAGAAACTGGTTTTTTCCGGTTTCAAATGTCTTAATTACAAATGATTCCGGTACATAAAACTGTATGGCGTTCCCTTTATATTATTAATAAGGTAGGTAAGTAATTCTAATGAACGCATTAAAAAACTTAACCGATTTTGAAGAAAAAAAAAAAACTCCGATATAAATTTGGCTAAGATCTGATTATGAACTCCGAAAATAGAGAGAGGAACCTTAATGAAGTCGTTTGTTTTGACCATTTTGGTGCTTCTATTGTTATTATATCACGTTACAATTATAGTAAGTAATTCTAATGAATGCATTAAAAAATATTAATAACAAGAAAGTCATGCAGTTTTTTCTATAAATAAAAACACAGTTCCTTACATACTGAAATTAAAATATTAGAGAAAAATTATTATTTAAACAATAAAGCGTATTTGATGGATTTGTATGCCCCTACTTACCCACTAATTATACAAAGCCAAGTCTCCATACATTTTGTTAGTTTGAACAATTGAATTTGAAATGTGCCTGCGTCGAAGGCAGCATACTCGGATCATCATCATCAGCGTTACACATCGCCGCTGTTTGGGCCCAGCCCCCTCTCACTGGGACAGGCCATATACAGTCCACTCAGTGCCGATGGGCGGATTTGTATCAGACTGATTGCCACCATCATAGTCAGCGTTATTAACCTGCCCCTGTCAAGGCCATAGATTTGGCTTAAAGAAAGAAAAGAAAGAAAGAAAGAAACTGTTTATTCGCCACTTCGACACATACAGGACAATTATTGTTAGGTAAATAAAGTAACAGAACACTCAGATAAGTGTCGCAGCAGCTTATAAGAGCTCAGCGCTGGTTTACTGTCGCACCCAGAGCAGACGAGTTACCGTTGCTAGTTGCATAAAGGCAGGACATTCCTGTCAAAGGAATAAAAATGTACTATGTGAATTAAATAAATACATAAAGATACTTATTATGTGACATAAAACTGATATATTATATTATATACTGCCTTCAATTGACAACAACCGTGTCCGAGACTATTTAACGCGCGGTAATACTCGTATTAAAATTCCACCAGTGATCACTCATTCATCCAAGATCTGACCGCGCCAGATATTGCTTAACTTCCCTAATCGAAAACTAATTGCGAATGCGACTGCGCCTCGAGAGTAAGTAGTTAATACTAGAGTATGAATCTTGGGAAATTAGTTAAAAAACTAATCTTCAAGGGATATTGAAAGAAAATATTTTTTTGACGGCGAATGTCTTATTTCATTATTGACTGTGACAAAATGCAATCTGAAATTCTATTAGTAGATTAATCCATCCATAGGTTTATGTATTACCAAATAAATTGAAGTGGAATCCATTAAAAGGTAAGCATTCATTTGACCTGTCACAAAAACAACGCAACTTTCCAAAATACAATTTCCATTGCGAATTTCCACCTTTCTAAAACTTTCGTCTAACGAAACGTCAAAAAGCGTTGTTCGAAATTTGAAACCGGAGCGAACTCAATCAAAAGGCACGGAACGGACACGACTGCTCCGGGCACCTGTCATGTCGGCTGCGTTCGGAAAATTTTAGAAATTCACAAAATGTTATTTTTTTTATTAGGTCCGCCCCACACGTAACTTTTAGTTATGTGGGCGTTTGCAGTGTTTTACAACTTGGCTGAATAAAGCTGTAAAATGTTTTTTGACTGGAATTTTGTGAGAGACGTTGCATTTTTCTTTATGTTTTCTGCATTTTGTGCTACAAAAGTGATGGTGTTTGTTAGTGAAAACTCAAAAGAAGCCGCCAATATATTCCCTAAAACACTGTCACCTTAATGAAGATTAATGAAACACAAATAATTTATTCACTGGAGCACTAATGCATTCGACACTGGCAGAAACAAGGTTAGAGGTAAAAACCGAGAGCTTTTTAAACGACTGCAAAAAATAAAATAAACTCAGTCCAGGAATACAGACATCTCGGTGTGGTCAACTTGTACGACCGTATATATAACTTCTATTATTAAGGGTTAGTCCGTCCAGCGGCTTCCTCATTGTATAAATTATAATATATATTTAAACACGGAAAAATTTAAAAAATAAAATAAAATCGTTCTGACCAGCACTCGAGAAGCATAAAAGCTAAATATTACTACTTAAATAGCTTTAATTACGGCCATTTTTTTTATAATCGTTACTGGAAAAGAACCCCCCTCACAGCTATTTTAGACTTTTAAAGTGCAGATTTGAGCGACTTCTTTATTTATTCTGTATTAAATTTTTTCCTGTTTAATAATATTTTTGTGTGCAATAAATAATTTAATAATAATAATAATAATTGTAGAATTACCAGAAAGTTTCTGACTTCATCTATTATTACTTCTTCAGCTGAACTTGGTTGATACCCGTCTGGTGCGGAAATTACCTTCTTCACTTTGAAGAAGAGAAATACGTTAATAATAATAATAAGCCGCCATTTTATATACTTGTCGTATTGTCGGAATATTCCTCCAAATTGACGAAAACGGACAAACTGACTTACGATTTTAAAATAAATAGGAATATACCATTTATTTAATAACCGTAAATGGTATGATAATACTGAGAAAAAGAAAAGCAAAAAAAACAAATAATAATAATCATTTCTTCATTAGCTGAACCCGCCACACTTGGTTGATACCCGTCTGGTGCGGAAATTACCTTCTTCACTTTGAAGAAGGGAAATATGACATTACTCTTTTGGTTAGTTACTTTAATTGTTATTATTGTATATTTTACATAACCATTTATCAATACTGTTACTAGGTAAATCAGCCTGACATAGTTTGTCATATGTTGGAACATACTGCTAGTATGATTTTGTTAATATCTTTTTTGGGAATTTAGGAAGAGGTTATACTGCGTACTGGATATAGGTAATGCCTGTACACTTCTTAGGCCCGTATTGATAAACCAATCTTAATTCAAGTTTTGAGGCTTTATCAACCGAGATGTGTCTTAAGCTGTTGACGGTATCTCAAGCTCCGTGCCAATTTATAAACCAATCTTGAGGTCTACTCAGCTGAGATCACTTCTTAAGTATTCGCCTCAGCGGCGAATGAATGATAGTCTATGTAATGCATGAATCTCGGCGCATCTCTCAAGTGAGTACTGCTTGAGTAAGCACGTGTGTTTCATTTCTCAAGTTAGGTTTATTAATCAACACGTTTACTTGAGACCGGTCACAAGACTGTTGAATGGTTTATTAATACGGGCCATAGTTAAAGGAATACGTCGCCAATAACTAATAAAGTAACATATCGCCCCTAAGCTGATAGTAAATCACAAATTAGCCTAATGTCCCGTGAAATACTTCGATATATTTATTAAACATCTATTCGATGTCGTCCTGTATTAGTTACGACCCCACATAATTGGCGTTATTAAATTATCGTAAAATATGTACGTTACCCTCTTTCGAATCGACAGTCGCAGAAGCTTTACGAAGCTTTTTACCCGACTGACCCAGGAAAGAGGTTAAAGGTTTCCGGGTCTATGTAACTATTTCGATTTCTATGTTACCTCCTGAATGAATTAATATTTATTTGCAGAAACATTGTACATAAATCAGATGTTATAAGTATATATCACATTAGCTTTCACCGTCATCGTGTTTCGCCAGTAGCGGTTACCAAAAATGCCAAAAATTACCTAGTCACGATTATTGGAAAATAATTATATCATTTGAATTAATATTATAATAATTTAACCGCCTCCGTGGCTCAATGTAAACAACATTGTGTTTACGATTCGGAGGTTGCAGGTTCGATCCCCAGCGGGGTACATGTATAAATACTCGGTTTGGTTGGTGGTAGGGCATTTTAAATTTCCGCCTGGCTAGCTACTGCCATCTTATCTAAATCTGCCGCCAAGCAGCAATGTTAATAGCATTGTTGTGTTCCGGTTGTCAGAGATAAGATAGCCAGTCCCCCAAATATGTTGGGGTTTCCGGGTCAGTACGCGTCCACCTTCGACCTCATGTTCACTTAACATTAGGCGTGATTGAGGTCAAGTACGAACCCGACGTGCATAAAAAAAAATGAAAAAAAATAATGAATATTAATAAGTTATTAATTATATCGGAATATACGATATCGGAACTCGAAGCCCATCCAACTGCAGCGAAGTATAAGACAGGGGGATGTCATATCCCCGAAACTGTTTACGGCTGCATTGAAAGATGCCTTCAAGCTTCTGGATTGGAACGGACTCGGCATCAACATCTACGGCGAGTGTATCACGAACCTTCGATTTGTCGACGATATCGTAATCATGGCTGAGACCCTGGAGGATCTGGGCAAAATGCTCGATGACCTCAATAATCTTCCAATGAGTGGGTTTTTTTTTCTTTCAACCTCAATCACACCTGATGTTAAGTGAAGATGAGGTCGAAGGTGGAAGCGTACTGACCCGGAAACCACAACAAATTTGGGGGACTGGCTATCTTATCTCTGACAACCGGAACACAACAATGCTATTAACATTGCTGTTTGGCGGCAGATTTTTAGATGGTGGTAGCTAGCCAGGCGGACATTTAACGGATAAACAGGAATGTCTAGCTGTAGTTGATTTAAATATATGTCGTAGATAGCGATAGAATTCATTATTCAAACGGTCAACTGACTATCATAATACGCGGTTTGCTGTGGGAACTAAACTTTGTGGCGCTGGTATCGCCGGAAATTGAGCGGTGACGACGTTAACGTTATATTAGGTCTTCACATCGAAAATGGGACACGACACACTTTGCTACGAGCCTTCAAAGGAGTCGGAGCTCCACTGAACACATTTTTTTTTTTTTTTATATGAGAGGGCGGCAAGCGAGCATGGACAACCCGCAACACCAAAAGGGTCACAGATGCGTTGCCGGCCTTTGAGGAAGGTGTAGGCTCGTTTCTTGAAGGTTCCAATGTCGTACTCGTTCGGGAATACCGCTGCCGGAAGTCCGTTCCACAGGGTGGTCGTCCGTGGTAAGAAGTTCCTTGAGAAACGTACAGTGCTAGACTTCCACTCATCCAGGTGATGTGGATGGAAATTTAATTTACGGCGAGAAGTGTATCGGTTAAATTGAGCAGCGGGTATTAGCTCAAACAGTTCTTCAGAACACTCCCCATGAAATATGCGATAGAGAATGCAGAGAATCAACGACTGTGAGTTGATTACCTACTATCACCGACGCGTGGAAGAATCCGGTGAGTCGTTAGCTAATAAGAAGTTGATCATGGGATTTGAGCAAGGAGGAATTGTAGACTACTCCCGTTGAATTCCACAGAATGCACGCGGGGGCCAAGTTGTATGGCACGAGGGGCGTGCACATGTTTTCTATTCAACAGAAAGCATCTCAGGTTCCATGATTATAATCGAATGTGAATATCTTGTCGATTTCCTATAGGACCTTGCAATAGTATCGCCTTTGCCCGAGCCACCCTTTACCACGCGACTGGCACCGTCCCGGTCGCTCTAGCAACGCCCACCCCGAACCCACCATCTCCGACATATATATACCTCCACTTCCACCTTCGACCTCATCTTCACTTAACATCAGGTGTGATTGAGGTCAAATACGAACCCGTCGTTCATAAAAAAAAATCCCTATTAAATCCTTGTTTATGAGATATAACTATATTATTACATAACCGTGGGATCATTTTATGGGGTATATCCCCTTAAGGTTAAGGTTTCTTCTGAAGTATCAGACATTGAAAATTATGTAGGTATCATATAGATAGATAGTAGAATTGAATAGAAAATAGGTTATTTAATAATTCTCCAAAAAAATGTAAAATATTTGCAGCAGAGAAAAATTCACTGAAACGTATAACTTTCCAAGTTGACGGGATTCACAAAGACAAGACCTTTGTTCTTACTGTTTACCTGTATCTTTTTATTATCTGTACAATAAAGAATCGGATAGAATACTATTATTGAAACATCATAAATGTATGCCTTATTATTTCCATAAATAAATACGGTAAATTCGATCATGGTGTTCGTGAGATATGCACGTGCGGTAGATAGGCAGCGTTAAGTATTATCGCCCCGGGCCGCGTCAATCAGACAGGGCGGGCAACAGAGGATTCAGTGACGTACGGTCAGACAGTTGCAAATTGGTTGAAAGTTGTAATACGATTTAATGTACAAACATAGATTATTACTACATGCAAAAAATATACAAATGACGGCCTGTTTGGTGTAGTGGTTAGAAACGCTGACTCCTATACCAAAAGGTTGCGGTTTCGAATCCTGCTAGGGGCATATGTTTGTATACTGAATACGGATATGTGTACTCGAATTCAACCGCCTCCGTGGCTCAATGTAAACAACATTGGGTTTACGTTTCGGAGGTCGCGGGTTCGATTCCCAGCGGGGTACATATTTAGTACTCGGTTTGGTAACCTAACCTAACCTAACCTAACACCATCTTATCTAAATCTGCCGCCAAACAGCAATGTTAATAGCATTGTTGTGTTCCGGTTGTCACAGATAAGAAGCCAGTCCCCCAAATAATATGGGGTTTCTGGGTCAGTATGCTACCACCTTCGACCTCATTTTCACTTAACATCAGGTGTGATTGAGGTCAAGTGCTAACCCGTTGTGGATAAAAAAAAATGTTCTGTTGTATGCAGGGCATCGCCTAGGAAAATGTTCATAACCACAGCTTCTGCATTTGTACTTCTTTGGCAACTCAGTTGGTTTGTCTTGCTGAGCTGGCGTTTGCAAGTACCACTTATTTACAGACTATAAATTTTAGCTACATACAGGGCGACTACTTAATTGATGAATTAAGAACTATTTCAATATATTAAAAAAAAAACTAATTATACTCTATATGACTGAGTGTTACCTTTTTAATCGTCCTGAATACATTTCGAAAAGGCAAGGAGATAGACCACTGCATCCTGAGATTAAATCTTTTTCCGCGAGAACTTACATTGCGTTCATGATAAAATTTGATTGAATGTTGGTGAAACTACAAAATAATAAAATTAGTAAGTAGGTACATACGCTTTTTAATAAGGTTCCTGTTGATATACAAAATCTTCCTTTCAATAAATTTAAAGACACTATAAAACAGAAACTGATTAAGAAAGCATATTATAAAATATCAAATTATTTAGATGATAAACATTCATGGACATGAACAGCCCCCGTTCGCGTAACCAGGCTATTTCAAAATTATTAAAGAAATATTATAATATAAAATAATAATTAATAATTTAGTAACATAAAAACCTTTTTTTTAAAAAAACAGCAACCTCTCGAGTTTCTTACTTGTTCTTCTCAGGGGAAAATTGGCTTTTGAACAAGCAGTAGCTTAAAACATGTAAAATCTGACTATTTTAAGTGTACCCTATGTGTACCTACAAAATAAAGCATTTTTTGATTTTGATTCGTGGGCTGGGTAAGCACAGGCAGGACAGGAGGACTATACATGTGCAAAAAATCATAGATTTTAAGATTATAGGAGGTTAAAAATGTATCCTTACTGGACTATAACACGACGCTATAATTGTACCTATCTGCAATTGTAGTCTGCCTAAAATTTTACTAGAGTGTGTGACTGGAGTAATAAAATCAAATTATTTTATTTCATAGGATAAAATTATCACTTGAAAACGTCACTCTTAATATTAATATAACATTGAAATATACGGCTCATTCACAAAGCTGACTCCCCAGAGAAGAACGAGCAAGAAACTCTAGGGTTGCTCTTTTAAACAGATTATGGGTTACAATTTGTGATTTGATAATTATACAGGGCGTCCCAAAGTTATGGGACATGAAGGGGAAGTACCTTAAATATCGTAGATAGTGAATTTTGCTCAAAGAAGACTTTATGTTATTTTTAAAAGTTAGTAATTCTGCATTCATAGATTTTCTAAAAATTATTTGCTTCGGCTGGGAATCGAACCGACTCAAATGTGAAAAAAAAAACACCCTACTTTTATGATGCCAATCGAAAGAATAGCTAAAAAATAATAACTCTGCCTAAGTAACATAGTATTTTAAAAGAAAGGAACAACGTGAAATTAATCATTTTAATCAAATAAAAAACATACATGAAACTGCCGTAGTCAATTAAGTAGGTATTTTTTTGTAAATTAATTAATTAAATGCTCAAAATGTGATCCCTCTTGTCTTACGCAAATCGCCAATCTTTTAATGAGCCCGCTGCCTGTTGATTTTCTAATCATTTTATGGTGAACACTCGATGTGATATGGCACAATTCTGTTTGCAACTCGCCTACGTTCTCGTATCGCTTTTTGTATAGCATATCTTTCACGTATCCCCAAAAGAAGAAATCTAATGGTGTGAGGTCCGGGGATCTGGCCGGCCATCTAATCGGTCCATTTGTACCAATCCATGTAGGAAAACATTCATTTAGAAAATCTGCTGCTCTCCGACTATTATGAGCCGGAGCTCCATCTTGTTGGAAAATTAAGTTTTCTTGCTCCGCCGCGGAATGGTTTCTTATCTTATCCCTTAAAATTTGAAGGCGTCGGCAATAAATAACTTTCTTGAAATTTGACTCAATCATTTTATGTTGTTCCTTTCTTTTAAAATACTATGTTACTTAGGCAGAGTTATTATTTTTTAGCTATTCTTTCGATTGGCATCATAAAAGTAGGGTGTTTTTTTTTCACATTTAAGTCGGTTCGATTCCCAGCCGAAGCAAGTAATTTTTAGAAAATCTATGAATGCAGAATTACTAACTTTTAAAAATAACATAAAGTCTTCTTTGAGCAAAATTCACTATCTACAATATTTAAGGTACTTCCCCTTCATGTCCCATAACTTTGGGACGCCCTGTATATACTGTCCTAAATATGTATCATTTTTATTATTCCTTATGTCATTGACGGGGTTCAGCAAAATATATGAAATGAAAATTCTGACAAATACAAATGTCAACTGTAAAATTTCTAACTATACCTCTACAATCAAAAAAATTCATAATGTCAAGATAAAAACTAACAACACAACATAATAACTTAACATCATAAAGACATTCCACATTACAATATGTCCTGCAATACAAAATGGCGCGGTGACGTTTACAGTAATGTTAGGTCTGCACATCGGAAATGAATATTCATATTGCTACCAGCCGTCAAAGAAGACGGACCACCACTTAGCACATAAACGAGCGTGAGTGACTTTGATTACCTATCACCGACGCTTAGAAGAATCCGGTGAGTCGTTACTTAATACGAAGTTGGCAATCGAATTTACGAAGGAGGGATTGTAGATTCATAGAGCATGCGAGGGCCAAGTTGAATGGCATGAGGGACATGCAAATGTTACCCTTCACCGGTAAGCAAGTCCACTCCAAGATCATAATTGATTCTTATGATTGTATGTGGGTAAGTGGTCTGTATATTTGCGTCCTGAAAGATTTAAGGTGACCGGACCCGTGTTCTATCAGTGGCAGACAATTTTTTTTTTGCACATACACACAGCGCCATCTAGTTCCGCACTAAGCAACTAGGCTTGTATTATGGACACCAGATGGTTGATAACCTACACAAATACATATTTTTTTTGTAAATAAATACATAAATAATTGAAAAACATCCATAACTCGGGAACACATGTCTGTATTCATCATACAAGCTTATGCTCCTAGCGGGATTCGAACCCGCGACCTTTTGGTATAGCAGTCAGAATTTTTAACTAGTACACCAAACAGGTCGTCAATTACCTCGTCATTACTTCGCCCTATTAAATCCTAGTGTCATTTCATCCAATTCGCGTATAGTATAGCTTGACATAATATCGCAATTGCCCGAGTCACCCAATACCACGAGAATGCTGGCGACGTCCCAACGTTCGTGTTTCACCGACATGTTATGATCAGACATTTGTAAGATTTTACTAATTCATTTATTATTTGAAAGAACATACCGCCAGTTCCTTATAAATTTTGATTTGTAAAAAAATCTTAATATTTATGAGTTCGATACTGAACTGTCTTACAGTACAATAATGAGGAAATCTAATATAAACCGCGATTTTGTAGGTGATCCATGGACAATTAAACCTTATTTGGAAAGCCGTACGGCTTTGTTTGTTTGCGATCGCTTATGGCAATACATTAATTTTACTTACCAATGATGCTCACTGCGAAACTACATGCAGAGCCATCTATTATCGAGTAGCGACAACTCGTAGAAAACGTTTACACGGTTTTTAGTACCCTATGATTCTGTAAAGATGTCGCTTTTAGAGACTGTTGTCATAGAAATAATCGGGTAGTGTTATTCCTCTATGTTAATAGGTATGAAATTGCCGTTCTGCCGTACTGGCCATTTCAAATCAAAATAATTTTTGTTTGGCTAATAATTCTAATTTCAAATTAATTTTATTTTAAAAATATGGAATTCTTTTTCAAAAGTAGTCATTTGTTTATTGATTAGTGTTACATTTTATCGCATTTCAATCTTTTTCGTCATCATGAATACGTTAAAAATTCGAGTAATTATGGAATAATATGAGTACCGTCGTGGCAGCAACGCGGCACAAGCGGCAAGCAACATCAACGACGTTTACGGAGCTAACACTACAAACCAACGCACCACCTGTTATTGTTTTGCTCGCTTCCGTTCTGGGAATTTTGACCTAAAAATGAACCTCGCGGTCGTCCGAAGACTTTGGTCGACAATGACGAATTAAGGGCGATTGTGGAAGCTGAAGATACACAATCTACGGCTGAATTAGCAGCAGCTTTCGACGTTAGCGTCAAAACAATATTGGTCCATTTGCGTCAAATTGGCAAGGTGAAAAAGCTTGACAAATGGGTGCCCCACGAACTCAATGATCGCCAGCGCGAAGTAACCGTCGAGACGTGCTTTGCACTGCTCAACAGACACACAAATGAAGGAATTTTGAACCGCAATGTTACCTGCGATGAAAAATGGATTGCGTTTGATAACCGCAAGCGCTCAGCAAGTTGGTTGGATCCTGGTTCAGCACATGAACAATGCCCTAAACGAAAACTTACCCCTAGAAAAGTGATGGTCACTGTTTGGTGGTCTAGCGCCGGTGTGATTCATCACAGCTTCTTACCAAACGGGATGAGCATTACTGCAGATGTGTACTATGAAGAACTGAACACAATGATGGAGAAGCTGGCACATCTCCAACCAGCATTGGTCAATCGCTCCTCTCCGCTGCTCCTGACGGTCTCCAAGTTGCAAGAACTGGGGTTGGAAGCTTTCCGTCATCCGCCCTACTCACCAGACCTTGCGCCTACAGACTACTACTTTTTCCAGAATTTGGATAACTTCTTGGCAGGAAAAAAATTCAATACCCGAGAGGCAGTACAAAATGCCTTTGAAGAATTTGTTGCCTCCCGTCCAGCTGATTTCTTTAAGAAGGGCATCAATAAACTGCCACTGCGTTGGCAAAGATGCATTGATTGCATGGGTGATTACTTCGATTAAAACAAATAAAAAATACATGAAAAAAATTCGTTTAAATTTTTTCATACAAAACGGCAATTTCATAGGTAAAGACCTAATATAAAGAAGTGCTTTATGGCTGGACATATTTAAGAAATTTATTAGTAAACTACTTGCGGTTAGAAATTGTATATGTTATCGGAAATCTGTATACTCATTCTATAGAATACCTAGGTATTTCATAGACCAGCTAAAACGTTCAGGCAATGTATAAAATATAATTTATTCCACACTTACCTAAGCATTCAGTAGAATACCAAATGAACAACCAGCAAAGTTCTGCTGTAGTATACACGTAAAATATACGCGTTCGATCGCTTTTAGCTCGTAAAGCGTGTACTGTATGGCAGTTAGAATTTATAATCATTTACCTAATGAATTTAAAAATAAAATTAAAGCATTATCTAGAGAAGGGTTATTATTGTGTATCGGAATTTCTGAGCGACAAGTAATTTATTTTTCCTTTTATTGCATATTTTCTGACATTGAAATTAATTAATTTATCGTTAATAATTAATTAATACTAATTTGAATTGTTTAATAATTTACTATACATATATTGGGTCTTTACCTATGAAATTGGAGTTTTTTTTCTTCGTTAATCATATGTACCAATTCCTGCGATTTTCAAAGCTATATCCAAATTTGTTTTTTATTTGGAAAATGCAATTTTATTTCAAGGTTTCACATGAAATATTTTTAATTTCTGGGCTAAATCACACAATAAAAAAAAATTAACAGAGCTCTTTTCATGTGCTTCCCATAATCATTTCTTTTTTGTTTCTACTTCTGACAATGGATGAAAGAAAACGACAACTCACTTTGGTAAAGCGGCATTTAATACAAAAAGAACGTTACAAAAAATGATTATAACATAAAAAAAATATCACTAAACCTTATTTAAAAATCACTTATTACCACGCACGACAGATATATCACCGGTTTGTGACCACGGCGGACAGTGAATGACCCTGCCTTAGAAACCAACTTATTTATACAAACCGATAATATATCTGTTGAGAGCAACCGCATTAAAATAACACAAATTGTGATGTATAAAATAATAATTCATTCACCATACGAGTTAGAGAATCTCTTGGTAACATTTCATCGGTTTACAAATCAACAGAGACCAGCGCCGTGACAGTGAAAAAAATTACAATAGGCTGATGGCTTTACTGCCAAGCCATATTAAAAAAAAGCACTCACTGGGTGCACTCCAAAAGCTGAGCTAATTATAAATTTTGTAGTTTAAAAACTATTCTCGGAAATAGAATCAAAAAAAAATTGAATTTATAATTGAATAACCGAGCTTTATATATTATATCCTTGGACAAACACAGCGAACTACGCTTGTATTATGGATAAATTTATTGTAAAACTATACAAAGACATGTTTTTTTTTTGTAAGTACTCGTCCATACGTAATATAAAAAAAAGAAATATTATTATTTCTAAAATTTCATAGATACACTTACATAAAGAAAATGTCGATGTGTATTTGATAATAAATCATCTAGTATAAATATAAACGTCCATAACCCAGGCCAAAGTCAAAAAAACTTTATTTAATAGGTACACAGGGTACACTTAAAATAGTGAATTTTTACATTTTTTCTAAGCTAGGTACTGTTTGTTCAAAAAAGAATAAAATATTCATCAAACAAACATGCCCCTAGCGGAATTCGAACCGGCGACATACAGCCAAGAGATTTAAAGTGCTTGGATGTAAATCTCTTGGGAGAATGAAGCACCATCTATATTAATTTTGTAGAAGCTGTCCTTCACAGTGGTTTTTCTAATCCGTTTAAAACCCGACGAAAACGACGAGTGTTATGTGTTTGTCCGGATGTACTTTTGTGCTTTCTACATTTAAATTTATGTCTTACTTTACATATTTATAACGACCTGTTTGGTGTAGTGGTTAGCAACTCTGACCACTATACCAAAAATCCTGCCAGGGGCATATGTTTGTATGATGAATACAGACATGTGTTCCCGAGTTATGGATGTTTTTCATTTATATATGTTTTACAAAAAAATATGTATTTGTGTAGTTTATCAACCATCTGGTATCCATAACACAAGCCTAGGTGCTTACTGTGGACCTAGATGGCGCTGCAGACATGTGTTCCCGAGTTATGGATGTTTTTCATTTATATATGTTTTACAAAAAAATATGTATTTGTGTAGTTTATCAACCATCTGGTATCCATAACACAAGCCTAGATGCTTACTGTGGACCTAGATGGCGCTGCAGACATGTGTTCCCGAGTTATGGATGTTTTTCATTTATATATGTTTTACAAAAAAATATGTATTTGTGTAGTTTATCAACCATCTGGTATCCATAACACAAGCCTAGATGCTTACTGTGGACCTAGATGGCGCTGCAGACATGTGTTCCCGAGTTATGGATGTTTTTCATTTATATATGTTTTACAAAAAAAAATGTATTTGTGTGTTTATCAACCATTTGGTATCCATAACACAAGCCTAGATGCTTACTGTGGACCTAGATGGCGCTGTGTGTTTGTGCAAAGATATTTATTTATTTATTAATCGTGTGACAGACAGTCAGCGTAACAAAGCGACTCTAATAATCCCAAAATGAAACCCAATTTTTTTAGTACGTAATCTTTCCCTCTCCATGAAGTCTCTGTTAACTTGTCAATTGTTTTTAACTAAATTTTACAATTTAGAGATAACCATCACAGCCTTTAGGCGTAGGACAGTAATGCTCAACTACATAATGAATAAACACAAATCTTCTAAATTAATTCTCTGAGAACCCGATTTAGTAAATGAGGGTAGATGGACATTCAATGTCACATGTTACTTATCTGTGAACTGGATTATGGAGGTCTTGAGGAGGGGTCTACGGATCATATCCTTTTCAATTGCCCTATCCAACCAGTCTCTTTATATGATATACTCCCCTATGATATCCCTAAACATGATAACATGAAATACCTATTGTTATATACAAATTCCCCTTTTGTAAATATTTTATCCAAGTATTATATCCACATATAAGATAAAATTAGGAAATTTAAGTATATATTATTCGTGTTTGTCTCTTCCTTTTTGTTTGAGATCGCTCAAACAGGATCTAGACCCATCGTTTGCAGAGACTTCATACTGGTGAACCTCATTCATCGTTTTATCCATACAACCGGACTCTGGCAGTAATGGTCGATCGTAATATAGACGACCGATTGCCATAAATAAAAAGTAGAAGTAGATTTGAACAGTGCAAACATTCAGTTGTCCACTGCTGCGCATAGGCCTCCCTACAAATATCTAGAGCGATCAGTGGGAAGCGGTCTGCACACAGCGACTTCCCGCGACATACATTTGGTCGTCCGTCCACTGTGTGGGTAGACATTTACACTGCCCCACCGGCCATCAGTTCTACGAGCTATGTGCCCTGCCCACTGCCACTTCAACTTGCTAAACCACTGGGCTCTGTTGATATTCATTCTTTTTTTTTTATGCTCAACGGGTTAGCACTTGACCTCAATCACACTTGTTAAGTGAAGATGAGGCCGAAGGTGGCAGCGTACTGACCCGAAACCCCATCTTATTTGGGTGATTGGCTATCTTATCTCTGATAACCGTAACACACCAATTCTACTAAGGATTTCCTCGTCCCTAATTTGATGTCTTAGTGAAACGCTCCATAGATCGTTGTGTGACCTTGAACGTTCTTATGAGGCCCATGTTGAGACCATATTTCAGTCAACGTTCAAACTTGCCTACACAAATAAACTATTTCAGATAAATTATAGACTTCCCCACACGAATTATAGACCTACCCACATAAATTTTAACATAGTTATTCATTCCATTTCCAGTTTCACATAATAATTTTATATGGGAAAGTTTCCTGTATAGTGAAGTGAGTAACAAACGGGTCTCGAGATGTTAATTTAGAAGTTTTAGGCCCGTATTTCAGGAAGTTGCTCAAGCGTAAATCCGCGCTTGAGAATAGTTAGAAAGAGATGCCGCTGTATAGCGGCTGTATAAGTTACATAAAGCTGCCCCATTTTAACTGTCCTCAAGTCCTTCTGTAATACGTGCCTTAGAGTTCATCCTATAACATGATTTCATTATTTATTGGTGAACTGTGACATAAATGTGTGTGAAATAAAATGGCGGGACACTATGTCACACAGTTAAAGACAAAACAGTTAACTACCCCCTAAAACTATGACTGTACTTGCTCTTTCTCTTGGCACTCGACAAAATCTTTCTTAACACTTAAATTCTGTATCGTTTCTAAACTCTCCGGTATAATTACTTCTAAGTTATCTTCACCTATCGGATCCCGGTTCGCGTCATAGCTTTCGTTACAATGTTTGAACTGCATATGTTTATCTAAACTAGACTTCTGAACGCACCTGTAACTACAGTGGGAACATTTAACCGATTTCTGTCTAGGTCTATAAGGTTTTTGATTTTTGACATCCACTTTTTCACCATCCTTTTCGTTGAGGTGCCTCTGTTTGTGTTTAGTAAGGTTCGTCTTTTGAACACAACGATAACTACACATGTCACAGCTGAATGGCTTCTGATCCGTATGGAGATACATATGTTTTACTAGGTTAGGTTTTTGTACTGTCCTGTAATCACAGTATGGGCACGCGAATGGTTTATACCCCGTATGTGTACGCTCGTGGACTACCAAATTGTTCTTCTGGGCACAACGGTACTCGCAGTATTGACAGCGGAACGGTTTCTCTTTCATATGAACCAAAATGTGTTTCGCTACGTTATTCTTTTGTCCCGACTTGTAATCGCAGAACGTACACGAAAATGGCCGCTCCCCCGTGTGTGTCCGCTCGTGTATTTTCAAAATTGCCGGCGATTGACACCTGTAAGAGCACTGGCTACAGCTAAATTTACCCAATTTTTCAATGTCACTTTCCCCATTTTTAGAACACACCTTCGAATGTTGCTTCAAGCCTCGTTTCGTTGGAAACACATCATTGCATTTATAGCAGGCGTACTCTCCCTTGATCATAGCCAAGTCTTCTGAAATCGTTAACTTGTCAGCAGACTCGTTATCATTTTTATCGTTGCCTTGATAACCCTGATCAAACTCTGAATAAAATATCTTATTTTGATCGCTGGGTTTCAGATTTTCTTTCGGCTGCTCCTTACTGTCGTTTTTCGTGCTATTATGGGCGCCATCTGGTCTAAATTTTTTAAAGTCTTCCTGGTAGGGGCTAGCGTTATCGAACTGCCTATGCATGACTAAATTTTGTGGATTATCACGATTGTTTTGGTAATTTTGTACGTAATTTTGTGGACGGGAGTACAAGTCGATAGGGTTTAAAGCAGGTATGTTAGATATATTATGGTTGTTGTACAAGTACATTTGGTTGTCTTGGTGTATGCTCGCCGATGGTTGGTGCTCTGCGTGGATCGAAATGTGACCTGGAAAGAATAAAGGAATAGATGAAATAATGCATCAGCCTCTATATGTCTCACTGCTGGCCACAGGTCCTCACCCAGAATGAGGAATGCAGGTCTAGTAATCGAAAGCTTTGCGGAGTCCCTACTCTTTTAAACACACACTTCGTATTCGTTGGCGGGCAGGTCTTCGCAACTCGACGTCTTAATGCGCCTATTTTGCGTACAGGTGAATACTTAATACTGCCACCCAAGCTCGTGAAGGAAGCCGAGCAACTTTGGGATGTTGTCACAGGCTTCGGGGAGAGGCTTCGGGGAGATGCTTGGGCTTGGGTGGGAGATGGGTGGCTTGATGTGTGGCCACCAAAAAAGCACACACTTTATCAGATCTAGATATCAGCTTCAAACTTATACCACTATCTCATTGTGCTGGGCATCGAAAAAAGTAACACTACATAATAGTACTTTCAGATTTACGTCTTGAAATACTATTATAATATATATTTACATAATTTTATAATAAATTTCGAAAGAGTAATCAATACACTTCTTCTTAGAATTTCGTGTCCTGTTTGCTTATACAAACCGTCTCCCAGAATATTTGTTCTTCCAAGAGTCCAAAAAAGATATTTGCACATAATGGGCTACAGATTTGGATTTGGTCGCAGTCTGACGTCATAAGTGGATCGATTGAAAATTTTAAAAACTACACCTCTCTACGCAAGACTTAATTTATTTGCACAAAATTCTACATTCGTATTTGGATTTTTCTTCATTAGCTTTAGCATAGCATTGCTTAACCTCAACATTAACCATAGATTTCGTAACACCAAAACATTTTTATTAAATGCCTATAAAAACAACACATCATATTATAATCCCATGGTTACACTGTGTAGATTTTATAATGAGGTGTCCTCAACTGGTGATTCCCCTATAGACATATTCGACTTTAGAACCATACCATTTAAAAGGCTAGTAAAAGATGTCCTCAATTGAGCTCTATCCCAATTTTACTTTGATGCTTACCTACATTATCCGTCAAAGCTAAAAGTGTTTTATTCTATCAGTATTCATTAAAAAAAAATACAATAATTAAGCTCGTTCTTGTTTAACCATGTTGTGTATACATGCTTGGGATTCCAATCTAGTTCGTATCTTAGTTAACTTTAAGTTCTTCTCATGTATGATTGTAATCTGTTTTGTGTACCAATAAATAAAAATATTTAAAAAAGATTGTATTTAAATAATATTTCTTTTACAATCCCATTGTCAGAATATGCCACTTATACAATGAAACTGTGGCTGAGCATTTTTGTACACAATTTACTTACGTTTAAAAGAGAAACAAAGCTTACTATGTTTATTTTGCAACTTAACTTTAGAGTGATTAACCTAACTTCATCATTGATGATGAATGTCTGTTAGATTGATTGTCACACTACTAGCATAATATTTCATTCTGTGCATACATACTTAGAGTTATAGTCTATTCATATTCATTTATTTCTTTGTGATGCACAGGTACAATAATGATGGTAAGGATATAAAAATAGCTGGATCACTACCTAACAAAGTCAAGTCATAACACACATGGATTGTTAGTTTTGTTATGTAGGTATCACACAATTTACAACAATTACAATTTGCCTGAAGATGTACTACACTCAACTTTTTACCTATGATGGATGCATTCATCACACAAACGAAATAATTAAATCTAGTTTTATGTATCACAATTCAGAATTATTATACCATTTTAAAGATGTATAAGTATAATGAAATAATTTATTTGCGTGATTTTGGGTACAAAATAGGATGATACGTAACAGAAGTCCCATTCAAAATATACTGAAAAATTTGCGTGCAAATATTTAATGAATTAGGATAGCATTAGATAGGTTATTACTTAAATATAATAATGTATGTTGTCACATTGGTATCGATTCAGATGTACACCAACTAAACTAAACTAAAACCAGTTTTAAATTAGTACTGTCTCATTCTCCCTGGAACAGTACGATGCGATGGCACCAGTCCAAAACTAGTTTTAGTTTAGTTAAGTTGGTGTACATCCGAATCGACACCAATATAAATCTAATTAATTGTCAATTTTTGTACAAAAAGAATAAGATGTATTGCAAGTTAGTTTAATTGACAATATTCTAACATATTGTTACGGTTTACTGAATAGAAAAACTCACCATTTAATCCATTTCCATGATTTATATTTTCATAGAAATAACCATCATCATCCTGTTCTGATTTTATATGAAACGGTATTGGTAACAATTGTTCATTCTGCTCTATGGGCCTCTGACTCTCATGTAAACTCAGCCCTGAACTCACCAACCTTTGATCAATCCTGGGTCCAAGGTTTAGCTCTAACCTAGAACCCAAGTTTTGCCCCAACAAATGATTTTCTGTCATTTGACCACCTAGAGGTGTCCTCCGCTCGTTTTGACTCAATATTTCTTGCTCTATACTCTGACGGTTTAAATGATGTGACAGATCCAATTCGTTGTTCAAATTATGTGGTAAATCTGCTCTCAAATTGGGTGGCATACCTTCGATGATTCTGCTTAAACTTTGGTTCAGATCATTGGCCAAATTTCTTGTAAATTCTTGCTCGTTTATATTCTGTACTAATGTCTGCACTAAATTTTGTGATTCCAACTCATTGGTTAAATTCCTAGCTAAAGTTATATCTAAGTTGCGACTCAGATTTTGACTTAGGACTATATCGTCATGCCGTCCCAGATTTTGCGGTAGCTCATGTGCTAGATTTTGGACTAAATCCATATCTGTAGTAAGATTTCGAGAGAGATGAGCGGGGATTTCGTTGAAATTGAGGTTGCGAGAAAGGTGGTTGGTTTTCAGCATGAGTGTTGACATCTGTCGTGGTGAGAGGGGCAGCTGGAAGTTGTGTATGACGGTACTAGCATTGAGGGATGACTGCATGGCTTGGTGAAGTTGTTCCATTGATATGGGTGTGTGCTGATAATCCACTTCCATTTGGTGTGATTTCTGGAGCTGGAAAATTATATGAAACATTATAAATCAATCATATGGACACGCCTTCCCCAAGAAATTTTTACTTCCCTTAAAAATTAAAAATAGACTTGACCAAACATGAATATCATTGGTGGATGATTAAATTTGCTATTCAGTTAAATGCCTAGGGGGATTGTATTGCATCTCCACTTTTACAGAGACCTGTGCAGTAGGAAATATAGCGCGTATATTACAATCTGCCTGACATCCTGCTGCTAGCTAATTACTCCATAAATAATAAATAAATAAATATTTGGTGCACTTACACCAATCATCTAGTCCCAAACTAAGCAAAGCTTGTACTATGGATACTAGATAATGGATAAACATACATAAATATTTATATAAACATCCATGACTCGGGAATAAATGTTCGTATTCATCACACAAACATTTACCCCTCGCGGGATTCGAACCCGCAACCGTTGGTTTCGCTGACAGGGTCACTATCCACTACACCAATCGGTCACCATCATTGAATTGAACAACAAACATGCAAACTTTCGTATTTATAACATTAGGTAGGCTATATCAATATTAATTCATTTATAAAAATGTTTAGTCTGTTAAATCTTTTCACTTCTCAATTAGAACATGCTCACACAACCTGGACCAAGCAATTATGTGTAAACAGACCTTTATCGTCAGCTTGGTAAAGGCTTGCTGCTGAGAAAAACAAGACAGTCAGGTTGGAGAGTAGCTAAGGGGACACGGAGAAAAATTACGAAAAAAAAACGACGCCTTAATTAGGTTGGCTTATTTATCAGTACTTTTTTTTAATGACCCTTGACTGATAGGATTAAGGTGTCATTAAGGGAGACAATAACAAAGATTTAAAAAAATTTTGTTCTTCGCGCCCTAATGACACTGACCAATAGTCGACGAATTTCTGTCTTCTTCCATATTGCCCCATCACCTCAACCCACAAAACAAGCCTGGCTTTTTTACCCTTTGTTCTAAGGTACGCTGATAACGAAAATTGTAGCTACAATCTTCAAGGTCATATTATTTAAAGTGTCAAAGTTCACGCTACATTCCATTAAAGCAAGTTTCTAATATCGCATCAAGCTTTTTTTGGTATCTTATTATCATCATTGCAAAAAAAAATTACTTACATTGTCTAAATAAACTTTATAATTCTCGTCGTCCATTAGATTTGGGTCTTCCCTCTTCACGAAATCCATTTTCAGTTCAACTAACGTATATCAGCACACAGAAACACTAAACATTATAACAAAAAGCACAATTTTTTGTGGATATAACGTTCAATGTCTAACCTAACTCGATATTTACTTAGAATTTCACTTACACAAACGCTTAATTTACATAGAAATGCGGGTGATACACAGCTTGTTAAGAAAATGGGTGACTTTGAAAGGGCTTCGAGGAAAAAATGGAAATATAATTAGATTCTTCACGATTTTTGCGCTCGATTGGAATTACAGCCAAAATTATAAATTACAGCGAGCGACCAAGTGAAAGAAAGGAAGCTACCATAAAGAATATAGAGTTGCCGTCAACGAACATCTGTCGGGGATGCAGGTGTTTGGAAAACGATTATCCCTCTAGACTTTATTCTCCCGTTATTATTAGTGCCTTTCTAGAGCCGAAAAGAGTCTCCTGCGCGTGTCTTGACCTCAAAAGTAATTTACATTCTGGATTACAACATCTAACTACTATTACAAATGCGAAAGTTTGGATGTTTATTTGTTTGTGTGTTGCACAATCGCGGCGAAACGGATGAACGGATTTGCATGAAAGTAGAGAATATACCCTGGATAGGATAGGAACATAGGATACTTTTTATCTCGATAAAGTGAGTAATTCCCGCGGGATAAAGAAATGAAACATATCCACGATAAAGCAAAATAAAATCATAAAAGAGCGCGTATGACGGTAAAGGCTCAGTACCCTTTGCCTATCCGAATGCCAAAAATTTTACTAAAAAAGTCAAGCTGTCAATGTCAAATTATGTTTTTTTCCGTCGTTTTCGTGAAAAAGTTTTGTAAACCGGTCTCATTTTCGCAAAATTTTGCGAATTGTAAAAATATCCTTGTGAAAAATCGATATTTTATAAATAGAAGGTAATTTCACTGTTTTTCCATTGTATCTTGTTAGCATTGTAATTTTTTCCTACCGGGACTTTAACAAAATAACCTAAATCTAGGTATAATAGCATCGATTGGAGTTATTACTCTTAGGGTATTTATGACTCTTTGTATTCTGTTAACTTAAGTAGTTATCTGTGATTCTGTGCTCAATTCCTTCGTTTTATATCTCGAACAATGTTTATTTTTTTCTTATTTGTTTTTACTGTGTAAGTACCTACCTACTATCAAATTACATCAACAACATGCCGAAGTTTGCTACGTATACATGCTGCTTACCGCTGTCATTCCCAATAATTAACAAATTTTTTCAAGTGGGCGTGCATGGCAAAATCCGAAACTATGCGGAATAGCGAAATGTATTCAAGGAGTATCGTATTTTTTAGGTTATTTCGAGACCCCTACATGGATTTTCCAAAGAAACGTAATAAACAATAATGTCACATCACGCCTGTTTCCCGTAGGGGTAGGCAGTTATATTATAAGTAGAGATAAAAATTTAAACTACTGTTCTGCCATTCTATCAAGACTTCATGGCTCACTGTAGAGAGCATAAGGCTCTACCGCTATAGGCCCTGCTCCATAATGCCACTCTGCATGATAGATAACCCACTCGCTGTTCGAAGCATAATTCAAATAGTATACGCAGGGCAGGTTTTTACGTTCTTCACTTTCAGTCTTAGAAGCATAGTCCTCCTTTTTTCTGGTTTGTATATACAAAGACTCAATGATGATAAATATTATGGAACCTTATGCCCTTTGGACCAACCCTCAGTTGGTCCGAAACATAGTAAATACTTATACTGTACTTATAGTGCAAGTCATAGTAAACACAGTTGTTAAAGACTTAACCCTCTTATTCATAAAAATTTACAAACGCTTTATAAACCTGTTTTAGTTAAAGTATGTTTTGTCACTTTCTTTCATTACAACATTTCCTTATGAACAACGGAGACAAAACACACTATATGCTTCGGTCTGGACACATGCTACTTAACAAGTTTGGCTTCCCAATGAGAAAAACCAGCTCTCCAAACTGTGAGGTGTGTGGGACTGTGGAGGATGTTCAACACTTGTTAGTGGAGTGTGTCCGTTACGAGCAGTCTAGAAGGGCACTGATGAGTGAACTTAAACTGAACGAATTTGATGTAGGAGTGTTTCACACTATTCTGTCCCTACCAAACTCAGAAAGAGCCAGGAAGTTATTCAGTTTAGTGAACTCATCGGTGTCTCTTTAAGTGTAGCGATTGGTTAAAGAGTATGATGGGACTGCCATACAAAATTTGTAAAAGTCCCTGTAAAAACTTTAGATTTAAAAAAAAAAACTGAAAGAGGCTCGTAAAGTGTTTGTAAATTTTCATGAATAAGATGGTAAAGATTTATCGAAAGTCTGTCGTAACACATTGAAATAAACATACTTGTAAATGTTACAGGTTATTATCAACGTCTCCAGCCATGTCTAAGTCGGCGCTGATGATTTTGGCACAAGGAGCCGAGGAGATGGAGACCGTCATCACTGTGGACATGCTAAGACGAGGAGGGGTGAGAAATAAGCGTTTTATTCTGAATTGTAACAAACAAACCTACCTATAATAACTACCAAACTAGTTCGGTAATTGACCAACCAATTAGGCCAGTATTTTGGAATGTTGCTCAAGAGTAGATCTGTACTTAAGCATAGAGAGAGATGCCGCTATATAAGTTACATGGAAAGAAAGAAAGAAACTGTTTATTCGCCACTTCAACACATATACAACAATTGTTAGGCAAATAAAATAACAGAACACTCAGATAAATGTTGCAGCAGCGAAAGGGAAACGATTCAGCTATATGCTGCGCTTATAAGAGCTCAGCGCTGGTTTACTGTTGCACCCAGAGCAGACGAGTTACCGTCACTTGTCGCATAAAGACAGGACATTCCTGTCATGCATAAAGCTGTCCCTTTTTAACTATCCTCATGCAGAGATCTCTGCTTGAATAACATTCTGTAATAAGGGCCTTAAAGTTCAATAAGTGGACAGAACTACTCATTAACTGATAAGAAGTTTCCGGCCATGTGTTAATTATCCTGATGTGTTGACATATGCCTCACATCTGTTAAGGAGTGTATGGAGTGTGTGGTATGGTCGGCCTCCTTTATAACCTGTTGTCAGGACACCAGCTGACTGAGTCATGCTTAAGTTATTAATATGTGTAGGAATCATTAGTAATCATACAAACACATTAGCTTTTGTGAGCTGCACAAGAAAGAAATATAATTATTTTTCCAGATTCTTCTTGTGTAAGAGCACCTGTGTATATTTAAACATTGTAAATTAGACGTCATGTCTGAGACTTTCTGACTCATTACTTTATCTGCTTAGCATATAGAAGCAGTGGTAGAAAAGAGATTTATACAATGAGAAATATAAAGTAGACCAGCTTACAATTCAATATATGTATACAATTACACAGAGGAACAAGGTTTGGACAAGTGTCCGGTTTTTCAGTAAGGCCTATATCTCACTAGGACACTATGGCAGCTATTAACAATAATAAACTTTGAAATAGAAATTGGTTTCTTTTTACAGCGTTACATTTCATCATGCACTTCTTCTTCATAAATTTAAGACTTTAATTAATTTAATAATTTTAAACCGCCTCCGTGGCTCAATGTAAACAACATTGGGTTTACGATTCAGAGGTCGCGGGTTTGAACCCCCAGCGGGGTATATGTTTAAGTACTTGGTTTGGTTGGTGGTAGGGTATTTTAAATATCCGCTTATATATAACTAACTAACTTATATTCTTAATATAACTAACTTATGTCTTCTATTGATTAATGTTTGATTAACTTAATTATTTATGTTGTTGATTTCTGTTAAATATTTGCACGTGATTGCATGATGACAGAATGTGATAGGACAATTTATGATTGACTTACACCATATATATGATATGTTTAAGTAGGTATATTTTTCTATTGATCTATGTATGTATGTGTATGTAAATATATTAAATTTATTCACGTAGTTTGTGTCTGCATCCCTATTTAATACCGCACAACCTACCTATTTCAAATGTATTGTCCTTATACCCAAAGGTTGCATGGAAGAGATCGCTTTTAGTGATAAGGTCGTCAAATTGTACATTCTATTCTTACCACTTTTCTGAAACTGTATTTTCTTGTCTGTTGTGCAATAAAGTGTATTTGTATTGTATTGTATTGCATATATATTCTAGACATCAATCTCATGTTTTGGCAAATAAATATTCATTTCATTTCATAGCCACACACTTCTACCATAGAGGAATAACAGCTTCTACCAAACTATAAATAGTTTATGGGCAGAAAATATACTTCCTTGATTTAAACTATATTATTTTATTTATTTATTTTCAACAAACTTTAAAGCATATCCTTATATATTACTTAAAATTAAATTACATGCTTATTAAGCCAATTATAACATTTGACATGTTACTGTGCAGCCATAAGAGTAATAAACAACACTGTGCAGAATTAATTATTACCCGTATGTGTGACACAACACGCTGTAAAACACGGAGAAATTAAACTAAAGCACAGATTACTACTAAGTACCCTAAAATACAGAGACATCTCTCGCAGAATAGCTGATAATAGCATGGAACTTTTTTTTACATTACATGGTGTCGATTCGGTTGTACGCAAACTAAACTAAAACTAATTTTAAAGTAGGTCTGTCTTTTTCCCTCTGGAACAATATAACGTGACAGCACCAGTCTAAATCTGGTTTTAGTTTAGTCCGAACCAAATCAACACCAATGTAACTGTGACATATTATTTAAACTCTTGTGAATTTCATAGCATTATGAATGGTAAATGGAACAAAAACATTATGTGCTTTGTTCATGTATTACTATTTACACAGTAGGTATACAACTATGGAGGGTACCCACTGGTGACTCAACCACTAATTATGTATACAGATTTATGGCGTCTCACACGCTCGTAGCAGTGTTAATTAACTGTGGCGATACTGTGTGCGAAGTGCGAGTTTTGCCTCGTTTTTAACTTTATGCACCTAAAATATTCTTTTTGACAATAATGGAAGGTAATGTATACCTTTCCACTATCAAATTATTACACATATAAAAAAAATAAAGTTGTTATTTAAAAAGTATGTACTTAATGCCAATCATTGGTGTCGATTCGAATGTGCACCAACTAAACTAAAACCAGTTTTAAAGTAGTACTGTCTCCATCTCCCTGGAACAATACGATGCGTCGGCACCACTCCAAAACTGGTTTTAGTTTAGTTGGTGCACATTCGAATCGACACCAATGTCAATGAACATCATGAGAGGTGCGTGTAGTCTATTAAACGCGAAATTTGTTAACAGTCTGATGTCACCTTGAAATTTCCTACAAAGTTCGAAGTTTCTATAAAAACTTAGGACCTATCTTATAAACTTGTTTATTTACAATGGAATTTGGCTGCAGTGAAAAATTGGTATTGGACAGAGCTGCACCAGCCACTACTGCGATAGTCTTAATAGCGACAAGACCAAACTGTGAGAGTACGGAACTGCGACAAAACTGAACTGCGACCACACGGAACGCAGCAATATGAAACAGCGACAGAACTGAACTGCGACAAGACCGAACGCGGCAATACGAAACAGCGACAGAACTGAACTGCGACAAGACCGGATACAGGATATTCGATAGGCTAAATTTGCCTTGTCTTCGTTCATTCTTTCGCAGTTCAGTACTATCGCAGTTTAGTTATATCGCGTTCGAAAAAAAAAGTGCCAACAAATACAGAAAATTAAGTAGTTATGTATTGGTATGATTATGCATAACTAAAAGTATTTGTGGCAAAGCTATAAGCATTTGCTGCCAATAAGCCATATGAACCTTGACAGCGCTGGTTTTCTATTTCTTAAGTTTAAAAAAACTCTGGGGTGTTCCTACATCTAACTATAATATTGGGTCTTTACCTATGAAATTGGAGTTTTTTTTCTTCGTTAATGAAATGTACCAATTCCTGCGATTTTCAAAGCTATGTCCAAATTTGTTTATTATTTGGCAAATTGAATATTTTTTCAAGGTTTCACATGAAATATTTTTTTAAATCTGGGCTAAATCACATAATAAAAAAATTTGAACAGAGCTCTTTTTATGTGCTTCCCATAATCATTTCTTAGATTCGCCGAAACTTTTATAAAGCGGTTATTTTTAAAAATTAACGCTGCCTATACTTAACTTAATGTTATCCGATAATACACACAAAGTTTAGCTAAATTTGGATTTGCCGTTCCCAAAAAAAAAACAAAAATTTTTGTATGGAGAAAACAGTCTTAATGAAATTCTTCATACAAAACGCCAATTTCATAGGTAACGACCTAATCTTATAAATGCGATAGTTTGGATGTTTATTTGTTGCTCGAAATCACGGCGAAACGTCTGAACGGATTTGAATGAAATTTCGTATATAGGTAGAATGTACCCTGGATTAAGATATAGGATATTTTATATCCCGATAAAGTGAGTAGTTCCCGCGGGATAAACAAAGTACACATATCCGCGATATAGTTATTCCACGCTGGCGAAGCCGCGGGCGGAAAGGTAGTACACCTATATAAACGGAAGGAGAAAAAATAAAAAAAAACATTTACGTTAACAATGGCTTAGCTTAGCGGTAGCTGCTCACAGACAAATTGACTCGTTCCCGTTGTAGGTATTTAGTTAATTATGTTAAGTCCACTTTTGACAATTATTATTTTAAACGAGTATCATTATGATCCATACAATTGTTATACACCACCGTACAACATGATCTTTATAGAATAAACATTTATGGTTGTTATTGAAAATTTTTGCACTAGTACCCTACCCTCGCTTTCTCTCGCAGGGCACTAGCTGAAAACCAGTGTCTTACCGCTATAGGTGAGGATCCACACTGAGCGATGGCCCATTTGTGGTACTGATACACATACAACTCTATTATAAGTTGTAACAGTTGTATTTAATTTTAGTTTTTATTTTATATCTGTGAAATAAGGCTACATTGTGTAAGAATAACACCAAGCAGAATTATTGTTGCGTCGAATATTTTTGTATGTATTTCTGTAATATGCAAATAAACGCTTTATCTATCTATCTACGTGTAAGTGCGTGTTCAGTTTTGTCGCAGTTTGATCTTGTCGCAGTTCGATCTTGTCGCAGTTCGATCTTGTCGCGATTCAGTCTATAGAGATAGAGGTGTTTCAGTTTGGACTTACGCTCGTGAAAAAATCGTTAAATGTTTCAGGTCACTGTGACAGTAGCGGGCTTAGATGGCGGTGCACCAGTGCTCTGTTCCCGGCAGATCACTCTTGTGCCCGACAAGTCCTTGGCAGATGCCTTAGCTGAGAAGGCTCAATATGATGCGGTGAGTACTATCCTGACATGTGCGTAGAATCTGTTGTCGCCATAATAAATAAATATCCTCAGACATACACACAGCGCCATCTAGTTCCACAGTAAGCAACTATAGGCTTGTGTTGTGGATACTCATATACTACATAAATACATTTTTTTTTTTGTAAATAAATAATTTAAGTACATATTTGAAAGCCTCGTGGCTATCACAGAACAATAGCTTTGGCGTATTTATTGGGCATTTTATTTATCACCCATAGAATAGGCTCTGTACCTGCCAAACCGACAGATTGGAAGTTGGAAATTTGGCACCCCATTTGGGATGAAGGTCGTGACATTATTTAAGTTGCCTAGTCCAAGCATGGACTTATTGTTTGAATAATAATAAGTCCATGAGTCCAACAGATTATCAATATTGACTCGTACACAGGTGATCCTCCCTGGTGGTTTGGAAGGGTCTGACCGTCTCTCCAAGTCGAATGTGGTTGGCACCCTGCTCAAAGACCACGAGAAGAACGGCAAGATTGTTGCTGCTATATGTGCTGGTGTGTATTCATCATCCTGAGCCTTACATGTCCCCACTGGTGGGCACAGCCTCCCCCCCCCTTTTTTTTTTTTTTTTATATGAGAGGGCGGCCAACGAGCATGCGGGTCACCTGATGGAAAGCAATCACCGCCGCCCATGGACACCCGCAACACCAAAAGGGTCACAGATGCGTTGCCGGCCTTTGAGGAAGGTGTAGGCTCGTTTCTTGAAGGTTCCAATGTCGTACTCGTTCGGGAATACCGCTGTCGGAAGTCCGATCCACAGGGTGGTCGTACGTGGTAAGAAGTTTCTTGAGAAACGTACAGTGGTAGACTTCCACTCATCCAGGTGATGTGGATGGAAATTTAAGTCCATCTTTCCTCTCAATGGAAGAGGGTAAGGAGCTGCCTTCAATGGTAAACAAGATAAAATGTTTATTTGTTTATTACAGAAACACTTACAAAAATATTCGTCTGCCCATTTATTGTGATTGGTGTTATGGTTTTCGAAGTGCAGCTCATCATCAGCATCAGTCCGTAAACATCCCACCGCAGGGATATAGACCATCCCAACAACAACGACACACAAACATCAACACAACGGCAATAAACAAACATCCAAACTTTCGAATTTATTAGTTTAGTTTAGTTAGATTGTTTTTTTTTTATGCACAACGGATTGGTACTTGCCATCACACCTGATGTTAAGTGAAGATGAGGTCGAAGCGTACTGACACAACAATGCTACATATTAACATTGCTGCTTGGCGGCAAATTTAGATAAGATGGTGGTAGCTAGCCAGGCGGACATTTAAAATGCCCTACCACCAACCAAACCGAGTACTTAAACATGTAACCCGCTGGGGATCGAACCCGCGACCTCCGTATCGTAAACCCAATGTTGTTTACATTGAGCCACGGAGGCGGTTTATTGTATTTCTTTTTTTAGCTTTACTACCTTTTTGGTTTTGTATCGTGTTGTGGCGTTAATAATAATTGTTCTTATCCAATATTATTGAATAACATATTCAAAGATAGCCCACATAATGAGAAATGTTTCTCTACAGGCCCGGGTTTTCCGTATGTCATCACTTCCCAGAATTCGTTCCTTATTAGCGACCCTATCGAATGGCGTAATAGATGTTTTTTTTTTACTGGTGCGATTCCTGAATGGAAGATTCGCCCGTCTGATATCGAGATCTTTTTTAAGGAGATGTCGTGCATGTATTGCTTGCAACTGAAGGAAAACAGCTTGAACATCTTTTGTAATAAATGTTGCCATTGAAACGGAAATGTTTTTTTTGTTTACTACTAGGATCCTTATTTGCTTCTGTGACTCATAAGCATCTCCGTCTTTCTCTCTTGCCCTTTATGGAATGACTTTATTTATGAAAAACTGATTTTCGAAACGTGGTTCTGCAAAACATGACATCTTCTTTCAAGCTGAAGCAGTTAGCTCAGATTTTAAGGTTACAAATTACAGAAGCACTATTCAGGATGAAATAATTAAAAAAAAAATGGCAAAAAGTAAAGATTTGTAGCAACAGGAAGGTAAAAACTATTACACGGTGTACATTTTCCCGAATAAAATGTTTTTTGCTATAATTTTAAAAATACTAGACATAATTATTTTTTTATATTTTTCTGATAACGGTTATGCTTATGACCTTACCCATCATGCGATTTCGGCTTGACGTCGACTTTTGGGACACCCTGTATATAGAAAGAAAGAAAAATTTATTTAAACCCATCTCATGACACAAACAATGAGGTACAAATATTACACAGTCGAGACACATGCAAAAAATAACATTGTGTTTGCCATCTAATTGTCGGTGTCGCAAGGTGGAGTCAAAAAGGTCTCCAACTCAGCATGGGTTTGTAACCGTTCACTACAACGCTGGTCTTCAGTGGAGCCTCCAAATGACGCACGGACACTGGTCAACAAATCTACATACAAATAACAATTACAGTTAATAGGAGTATACAGCAAGATGCGATGAGACATACGTGTATACATGTATGCAGTGGGATGTTTACGGGCTGATGATGATAGTGGCCAACTTGCAGACAGTGTTTTCTGACCGTTCCTTGTAGGCCACTAACGTTTAACGACTACCCTCAATTGTATTTTCGTTACCCGCAATTGTGTCGACTCTCTCCCCCATAGGGTAGGCCGCTTTGGCTTTTTGCGTCACATTAGCTACACTCCCATTTGCTGGGTGGGAGGTTGGAACTTTCTTTCTTTCCTACTTTTCACCCTTAAATTCTTTCTTTAATTAGTCTGAAAGAAAGAAAGAAAGAAAATTATTTATTTGTTAGATTTTGGGTATACAGATAAAGGTCTTATTTTGTAGATAGGTACCTAGTCCAACAAAATCTGCCTGTTATGGCGTACAAATATTTAAAATATAAAAATAGAATTAAAAAATCATGCAGTGATTATAAGCAGACACGCTAAACGACAACATTGTGTTAAGTTGAATAACTTTAAATATTACAATGTTACATTTAAACTGAATTAATATCATCTTACCTCATATTATTATATATTATGTCAAATACAATTAAATAACAATACTTAACAATATGTCAATTTAACTCATTAATAATGTCAGATTCTCATACTAAATTACAATTTATAACAATAAAATACAAAACAGATGGGGTCCAAGGTAGCAATCGAGTCACGTAGGGCACCGTCTACCTTCAGTAGGCGCCGTGCAGAGTACCACTGTTGATCCTGGCTTACAGGAGTTACAGTGGGAGGAGAGCGGAGGTGGGATCTACCCTCAATTGTAAACAATCGTTTTCTTCCACAGCGCCGACAGCCTTTGTAGCGCACGGTGTCGCTCTGGGTAAGCGAGTGACATCTTACCCGAGCACCAAGGATAAGATAGTGGGAGACTATAAGTACGTTGAGGGTGAGAGGGTGGTGGTTGATGACAACATCGTCACTAGCCGGGTAAGTTCATCATACACATTCCTTGAGGTTCATCATATCCAAAGATAAGATAAATCGTTTATTTGCGGGAATACAATAGTATCATAGATCTTATTTCTTATAAAAGCTCATTGAATTCAACATGGAAACAGACATGCAAATATTAGTCAGTGACTCTATAAAACAAAATTAAAAAAAAAAAAAAAATACATACAAAAGATACAATTGCATAATAGAGTCGATACATGAACGAATGAATATGGATGTCAAAAACAATTACACATGATTATATTTTCCTATATTCCATATATTCCTTGACACTGTAAATACAGTGCTCGAGAAGCCACTTCGTCAGGTCCGATTTGAAAGAATTTCCATGCAGCGATTTTAAACAGTCCGGAAGATTATTATATATGGAAATACACATATTAAACACATTTTTTTCATAAATATACTTATAGCTGGGAGGCTGATATAATAAATTCGAATCAAATCGACGATCCAAGACGACCTGCCCATAGATTACGTAACATCATCGGTATCGTTATCGACTACGTTGACCAATGAGAAACCGTCAAATTGCCGAGCGAGCGGTGAGCCAACCAATCATAATTATGTCAGAACGTAACGGATGACGATAACGATTTTATTAACTATAACGATTAATTGTGAAATAGCCTGGTTATGCGAACGGGCTGGTTATGTCCATGATTGTTTATCATCTAAATAATCTGATATTTTATAATATTCTTTCTTAATAAGTTTCTGTTTTATAGTATCTTTAAATTCATTGAAAAAATTGATACAAACGAATAGGTAATTGATACAAATGAATAAGTAATTGATACAAACGAATATGTAAATGGTACAAATGATTAAGAGATCTCTTTAAAGATAAACTCACCTTTGTACATATTTTCTGACTGTATTCTGTTTGTATTTATTTATATTTCTTGTGCAATAAAGAATAAAAAGGTTAATTATATATAAAAAAAATACTCCTTAATATTTATATTTGTATGTTGAATACGGACATGTGTACCTGAGTTATGGATGTTTTCATTTATAATAAGTATTTATTCACAAAAAAATATGTATTTATTTAGTATATCAACCATCTTGTATCCACAACACAAGCCTATAGTTGCTCACTGTGGAACTAGATGGCGCTGTGTGTATGTCTAAGGACATTTATTTATTATTATTATTTACGATTTCAGGGCCCTGGAACAGCATACTGGTTTGGACTGAAGCTTATTGAACTCCTCGTTAGCAAGGAAAAGGCTGACGAAGTTGAAAAGGGAATGATCATTACCGGATATTAATATATGGTTTCTTAATGGTACAGTCGTCATTAGGTATTGGTGAGCAGTTCAAAATTACCATCAGCAGGGACAGTAGCGTATCGTATACTGCATCTTATTGTAGGGGGGTTTATATTAGGTAGTCGGAAAAGTTCGCGGCCTTTTTGAACGCTTGAATTTTGAGTTTTATATTTCTGGTAATAGGGAACTTAGGCGGGAAAGTAATGCAGAAGAGCTTGGCATTCACCGGCTTTTTGGGATCTCGGCGAGTGAAGTTGCAATTTTCTTTATAATTCTTATAATTTGTGCATTCAGACTTTTGAAGCTTAATAATGGCAGAATATTGTGCAGCAAAAGTTAGTGATGGTGTACAAGTGAAGGGAAGTGTAAATTAAAGTGCGGAACGGAGCTTTCGGGTTCCCACAAGAAGCCGCCAAAATCTTTTGTAAAGCATTCTGCCACTTTACTGAAGAATGACTTGACTGCGACTAGACTGTATACGCCAAGTATACGACGAATTACTTGTTTTGACTGAGACTGACTTTTAAACTGAAGAAATAAGAGAAATAAGACATGGCTGTTATGGGTTAGATCCCTTTGCCTTCTCCGAGAGGAGAGAATAAAACGAAAAAAAAATTGGAGCGGCTTTTTGGCGGGAACTCGGCGAGTGAAGTAGCATTTTTCTTTATAATTCTTATAATTTGTGCATTCTAACTTTTGAAGCAATGGCAGAATATTGTGCAGCAAACGTTAGTGATGGTGTACAAGTGAAGGGAAGTGTAAATTAAAGTGCGTAACGGAGCTTTCGGGTTCCCACAAGAAGCCGCCAAAATCTTTTGTAAAGCATTCTGCCACTTTACTGAAGAATGACTTGACCGTGACTAGACTGTATACGCCAAGTATACGACGAATTACTTGTTTTGACTGAGACTGACTTTTAAACTGAAGAAATAAGAGAAATAAGACATGGCTGCATGGGCTTCAGTCCCTTTGCCTTCTCCGAGAGGAGAGAATAAAACGAAAAAAAAAATTGGCATTCACCACTCAACAGTTTTGGTTTTGGATTTACATGGTTATGTGAAAAAGCTAGATATTTGGGTACCACTCGATTTGAGTGACAGGACAGACACTTGGTGAACAGAATTTCCATATGCGAAACATTTCTCAGACGAATTGAAATCGATCTGTTTTTGAAAAGAATGGTAACAGGCCTTGAGAAGTGGATCACTTACGATAATAATGTTCGAAAACGATCTTGGTCGAGGTGAGCCATCGCAAATAGTCCCAAAGCCTGGCCTCACCCCGAACAAAGTCATGTTGTGTGTCAAAATCAAAAAATGCTTTATTTTGTAGGTACACAGGGTACACTTAAAATAGTCAGATTTTACATTTTTTTAAGCTACTGCTTGTTCAAAAGCCAATTTTCCCCTGAGAAGAACAAGCAAGAAACTGGAGAGGTTGCTCTTTTAAAAAAAAAAATTTATGTCACAAAATTATTATTTTAAATTATAATATTTCATTATTATGTGTGAAATAGCCTGGTTATGCGAACGGGCTGTTCATGTCCATGAATGTTTATCATCTAAATAATCAGATATTTTATAATATGCTTTCTTAATAAGTTTCTGTTTTATAATAGGTATCTTTAAATTTATTGAAAGGAAGATTTTGTATATCAACAGGAACCTTATTAAAAAAGCGTATTCCAAAAATAAATATGTTTGGAATGTTGTATGTACCTTTAGTATGGAAGTCCAAAGATTTTCGGCTGAATTCGGCTATGGTTTCTATTGGAATATTTTTGGTCCTAGCAAAGTTCACCAATATCTCATGCTGACTGTATATATACTTCACTTTTTCTAATGGCAAATCTAAATGCCGATCTGTTTTTTATTTTTGTAGGTAAGCATAATACTTCACAATAAGTGACCGCAATTGCTAATTGAATCTACTTAGATGATATTTTTGAAAATGTTGGAATTAGTAAATAAATTGTTGATAAAGTATGTTTTCATTTATCATGTGTGATCTGTTGTTGAATTTGTTCTTTTGAATGATTTTTATGCCCTTCACCCCATGGAATTAAATAACATTAAGGCCCGTATTAATAAACCATTCTCAAGATTGAGAACAGTCTTGTGACCGGTCTCAAATAAACGTGTTGATTAATAAACCTAACTTGAGACTTGAAAATCATGTGCTCAAGCAGTAATCTCTTGAGAGGTGCGCGTATTAATAAACTAAACTCAAGACTATCATTCATTCGCCGCTGAGGCGAATACTTCAGAAGTGATCTCAGCTGAGTAGACCTCAAGATTGGTATATAAATTAGCACGGAGCTTGGGATGGCGTCAACTTCTTAAGACGCATCTCGGGTGATACAGCCTCAAGACTTGTATTGAGATTGGTATATACGGGCCTAAAATTTCATCATTCAATTCAATTATCATCATCAAACATCTGCTTCATAGAACAGGGTACCTGTTATTGAGGCCCGAACGAATTTGTTGTCTACTATACAACAAGCATAAAATAATGACGATTGTTTTAGCTCTGCCTTGTCCCTGTTGGGTCAAAACGAAATTATTTTCGCTAGGTAAGTAGACACCCTGTTACCAATAATACCTTAGAACCAGGGTAAACGTGTGGATATGGTAACACTACTTTTTAATCGTCCTCTCTCATCAATACGCGGCACGCCAACCATTTGTCTATAGGTTTCTCTGTCTACGTTGATTCCGCTCATTATGCTATTCGCGGGGATTCCCCGTACAATATTTTCTATAATAAAAAAAAAACGTTTATTTTTAGTTTCTTTTTACTGCGTTACATTATTTCCCAGTAATACCATGCACACTATTGTGAATTTCACAGTATTAGGCATGGTAAATGGAACATAAGCATTATTATATTACAAAAGATTTCATATATATTACAAGCCAATGATATTATATGAAGCATGATTTGTAAAACTTTTCTAACAGGAACTTCCATAATTTAACCTTAAACGAATTGAGTGTAATGTTGTCAGATTAAATGTGTCTATACAGGGTGTCCCTGGAAGTATGGATCAAATCGAACAGGGGCATGGGGAAGGTCATTCCCAAACTTTTTAACCCTATGAATGTCGGTGCCATTTTTGACGGTTCAAAAGTTATGATCAATTTTTTACATTTTCATATTATCGAATAGTGCTTATACAAAAAAATTTTTTAAAAGAAAACTAGCAAAGCTATCAGCTTAATTTTTTAATTAAAAAGAATTAATTATTTTTTTTTTCTTTTTTTTATTTTATTTTATTTATTTATTTTTTTTAATTTTTTTTTTTCAGCTTAAGTTTGGGAATGACCTTCCCCATGCCCCTGTTCGATTTGATCCATACTTCCAGGGACACCCTGTATGTGTGTGCGAGTTTCTTTAGTCCACCATTTCAACCATAACTAAACTACAGACTTATTGATTTACAAAATTGTAATTGGTAATAAAAGTATTTTGGACACCGACTTAATTTATGGTCGTCCCTTTCATGTTAATAGTGTTAGAAAAGGATGTATCTCCTTTAAATTTAGTTAGTTCGTTGTACATCCGAATCGACACCAATAGCTCCACAAATTATAGACTTCTGTCTTATTTGGACCAATTCTATACAGGGCGTCCCAAAGTTATGGGACATGAAGGGGAAGTACCTTAAATATTGTAGATAGTGAATTTTGCTCAAAGAAGACTTTATGTTATTTTTAAAAGTTAGTAATTCTGCATTCATAGATTTTCTAAAAATTACTTGCTTCGGCTGGGAATCGAACCGACTTAAATGTGAAAAAAAAAACACCCTACTTTTATGATGCCAATCGAAAGAATAGCTAAAAAATAATAACTCTGCCTAAGTAACATAGTATTTTAAAAGAAAGGAACAACATAAAATGATTGAGTCAAAACAAAAAGCGATACGAGAACGTAGGCGAGTTGCAAACAGAATTGTGCCATATCACATCGAGTGTTCACCATAAAATGATTAGAAAATCAACAGGCAGCGGGCTCATTAAAAGATTGGCGATTTGCGTAAGACAAGAGGGATCACATTTTGAGCATTTAATTAATTAATTTACAAAAAAATACCTACTTAATTGACTACGGCAGTTTCATGTATGTTTTTTATTTGATTAAAATGATTAATTTCACGTTGTTCCTTTCTTTTAAAATACTATGTTACTTAGGCAGAGTTATTATTTTTTAGCTATTCTTTCGATTGGCATCATAAAAGTAGGGTGTTTTTTTTTTCACATTTGAGTCGGTTCGATTCCCAGCCGAAGCAAATAATTTTTAGAAAATCTATGAATGCAGAATTACTAACTTTTAAAAATAACATAAAGTCTTCTTTGAGCAAAATTCACTATCTACGATATTTAAGGTACTTCCCCTTCATGTCCCATAACTTTGGGACGCCCTGTATATACTGTGTCACCTTCATGACTCACTTGCAAAGAGTATAGTAACTATTTACCGAGAAAGAGTGGCAACTCCGTGGTTAAATTTGCATGTATAGACGTGCTGCTGCCAGCGATTGGTTGAGGAATTAAATCTATCTATACATACCTACGTACACTGATTATATAGGTAGAAACTGGGTTTAGAAATAGGTATTGTTGTTTATGAGGAAATTTTTATTTCTCATAACTAATTTCTTTAAATTAGCTATGAAAAACAAGTATAACAAAAACAAACAATAAATTAACATAAATCTGAACTTTTACAAAAACTTTCAAAAGGAAATCGACGTTGACTGAGAGCTCGACATGACATCACCCACCGGTAAGATGGCGGCTGCTGCCACAGAACACTAATAACGGTTAGTTCGTCAACCGCAGTTCAGAGGTCGCAGTCTGCTATGAAAATTGATGACATTTGAAGTGTGCCCCCCCTGGGACACGCGGGACAAGACAATACGCATAGAGATAATTACGTGATCCATTGTCTGTGGGGAGACTCCGCACTCGCATCGATCACTCACACTCACACACACACAATGCTAACTACTCACTTATTGATTTACTAAATTGTATGTTGGTTTATTAAATAATTGTTATTATTTCATTACATAATAGTAAAGAAACCTAATTACTGATATGTATTGCTTTCTTTTATAATTAAGTATTTAGTAGTTTTGTGGAATATTCAGCGATTTTGAGTAGGACCGTTTATTGGTTTTCTGGTGGCTGAAGTTGAATCTGGTGGAGAGCTAACTTATCTGTTGACTACACTGATCTTAGGCCCGTATTAATAAACCACTCTCAAGATTGAGAACAGTCTTGTGACTGGTCTCAAGTAAACGTGTTGATTAATAAGCACGTGCACACTCAAGCCGTACTCACTTGAGAGGTGCGCGTATTAATAAACGAAACTCAAGACTCATTCATTCGCCGCTGAGGCGAATACTTAAGAAGTGATCTCAGCTGAGTAGACCTGCAGATTGGTTTATAAATTAGCACGGAGCTTGAGATAGCTTGCTTAAGACGCATCTCGGTTGATACAGCCTCAAGACTTGTATTGAGATTGGTTTATTAATAAACTAAGAGAGCCTAAGACTCCCGAACATAGATCTCTACCCACAGATAGAGCAAGAATCTGAAACGCTTGTTACTGTTCTAAATTCATACATACCTACACACAATTTCATTTTATACCGACATATGCTCACGCCTAGATATACAGCTTCTGCAATTGGTAAGCAGATTTTAAAATTGGGTAAGATGATAGTTTTTTAATGATTTGATAAAAACAGTTCCGGCTGGAGTAACGTTAGTCCAACCAGATATTTTGTTTTCTAACGGGTATGTTGAAATAAATGTTATCTGTTATGTTTAGTGAGATCCGAGATGCAGCAATCGTGCAAACGTTACTGTAGCAGGATTTTAAATATCTTCGCAACCATAGCACATACAAATAGAGTTTAAACATTTATTTCAAATTTATATCTAATTATTAAGATAACATTTATTTCGGTTAGTGGTTGACCGCACCTGACCTTCGAGTACGTCAGTCACTTGATTGACGTAGGTACGTCCTTCTTGGTCGACCTTTACCGACCTTTTCATTCACGCCTTCGTTATAAATTCCTTTCGTTAATCTCCTTTCACTCATTCGCTCTGTATGCCCAAACCGCTTCAACATACCTCTTTCTATCGTACTCACTACGTCATCTTACACGCCACACTCGTCCTTTACGTCATGTCATTTCTACTGCGTTGATTCTGATTTCATGCTTCTTCTGCCATACCCAACCCATACAAAGGTTCAATACAAATAAAACAACAAATACTTATGAAAGTTAAAAATTACATTTAATATTTGGATTAAAGAGATTACATTTTATTTACACACTATCTCAAACTAAAGAAAATACACGAAAAACTTATGAAATAATATTTGAAAAAATAAATGCAGAATCAGAGTCATCATAAATTAGTATTGCAGAAAAACACTGCTCTAATTAATAATAAATTGACACACAGGTGAGTCACTTTGACTGTTAGTGTAAATAAGACAATAAGACTATAAAGGCGGGAAATATGTCTATTGTGTGACTCCATGGATTTCGTCATCGATTACGTTCTGACGTGTGATTGGTTGGCGCATCGCTCGCTCGGCAATATAACATTTTCTCATTGGACAACGTTATCGATGACATCGATGAAGTTACAGAATAACACGCCTGATTATACGCGGGGCTATTGTGTAAATCCACAGATAAATGCAACCTTTTTTATTTCCAGTAGACTGACTGACATTGATTGACATTCAACAAATGATATCATGTATCTTACGTTGAAATAAATGCTTGAAGTTTGAAGATCGATTTCGTCATCGATTACGTTCTAATGTGTGATTGGTTGGCGCATCGCTCGCTCGGCAATATGACATTTTCTCATTGGACAACGTTATCGATGACATCGATGAAGTTACAGAATAACACGCCTGATATTAACCCGAGTGCTTGCATGCGGCGCAGACAGAAAAAATGGACGATAAATTACTGTTACTTATTGCACAAAAAATGAATTTTGTAAATATTTGTTGTTGACGCGAAAGAAAAAAACCGGTAATAAAATCGTAAACACCTCGGCGCTGTTTCCGACTCGGACGTCCGATCTGACTATCGGATCAGACGTGTGTTGTATGTTTAAACAAAATAATGGTTGGAGCAAATGGAGCCTTCCAATAGTCGGATCAGACCATCTGATGGAAAAATCTTACGTGTATTTCCGGCCTAAGCAATAATAAAGCAATCTCAAGTTTGACATCGAATTTGGCTTGACACTTAAGACAATATTTTCTTTGAAAAGTATATCTCAGGTGTTAAATCAAGTTCGATCTCAATTTTGAAGTCGCTTATTAATACTAGTCTAAGGCCCGTAATAAACCATTCTCAAGATTGAGAACAATCTTGTGACGGTCTCAAGTAAACGTGTTGATTAATAGACCTTACTTGAGACCTAAAACGCACGTGCTTACTCAAGCAATACTCACTTGAGAGGTGCGCGTATTAATAAACGAAACTCAAGACTATCATTCATTTGCCGCTGAGGCGAATACTTGAGGAGTGATCTCAGCTGGTAGACTTCAAGATTGGTTTATAAATTAGCACGGAGCTTGAGATGCAAACGCATCTCGGTTGATACAGCCTCAAGACTTGTGTTGATTGGTTTATTATATTAGAGGTTATCTTAATCAGTTCTTCGATTTAAGGATCCCATTAAGAAATATTAAGCTTTAAGTGCTAATTTTTATTAGAGTCAAGTGTCTCCCTCCCCTATACGGGCCTAAGAATCCATTCTCCAATATTTTATTTCTACTTATTTTAAAAATCAACAGCTGCAATAAATCTATAGGAGACGGGTCGTCACAAATGTAACAAAAATCCTGCACTAGTAATATGACAAGGACGAAATATACAACTATCCCACTCTCACACCTACGTCACGCGACAAACGGTGTCATGCTACGGGGCTGGTGAACATGTAACGGCTTATATTATGGCCCGTATTAATAAATCTATCTCAATAGAAGTCTTGAGGCTGTATCAACCGAGATGCGTCTTAAGAAGTTGACGCTATCTCAAGATTCGTGCTAATTTATAAACCAATCTGGAGGTCTACTCAGCTGAGATCACTTCTCAACTATTCGCCTCAGCGGCGAATGAATGATAGTCTTGAGTTTCGTTTATTAATACGCGCACCTCTCAAGTGAGTACTGCTTGAGTATCGACGCGCGTTTCAGGTCTCAAGTTAGGTTTATTAATCAACACGTTTACTTGAGACCGGTCACAAAACTTGTTTTTTTTTTATGGTTAACTGGATACGCATTTGACCACAATCTCACCTGATGGGAAGTGACAATGTGGCCGAAGATGAAGCACGCGATCTCAGTAGATGCCTATTCACCCTGCTCTTGAAGATCCCAAGGTTGTAGGATTCAGGAAAGACTGACGCCGGAAGGGAGTTCCATGCCTTGGCTGTTCGCATTATGAATGAAGAATCGAACCGCTTAGTGCGAATGTTCGGTATATTAACTACATACGGGTGGAATCCCTCCCCGCGTCTAGTAGTCCGAAGATGGAATGGCGATGTTAGAATAAGATTGTGTAATTCCAACGCACACTCACCGAAGTGCATCCTCAAGACTGTTCTCAATCTTGAGAATGGTTTATTAATACGGGCCTAAGACTTGTTCATGCAAAATTATTAGGTGATGGGCTTGTTGTAGGCCGCATTAATAAAAGTATCTCAAGCGTCAACTTAAATTCATCTCAATCTTGAGATCGTTTTAAAGATAAGAGCCTTATATACCGGATGATTTTTTATCGTAAGGAAAAAAAGGCATATTAGGTAAGTAAAATAGATGGTAAATTGGCATAGTGGACACCTGTATGCGGAGCTGGCAACTCTGTAACTGTCTGTCTCGCACGCATACACTGTGGTGAACATCGTAATTACCTAGCTCGTTTATTTAATTTAATTAGAGAACTAAAATATAAATCCATTGTAATCCTGAAGACTGACAATTATACCAGCTATACATGGAAGAGGATATTTTGTTGTTTTAATCAATCTCGACGACTCTGCAATATAATTATTACATTAATAGGTTATGGCCGCCAGCAACGTGTCTGCAAAACTGTAAGTTGCCTTTTAAAGAATCATTTATTTTATGCCAAGAACGTCATTACTCAAGAGTGCAGAATACAATCTTCATATTTACAAAATGGGATCAACAATTTGTGCCGTACTTGTCGATCGGTGAGTCTCACACGCCGGCACGTGATTTATCGAGACGGCGCAGCGGCGGCGCGATTCTTTGTGAAATCCTACCTAATATCATCGTCACCATGGAGGAGAACTGTGCGGCTGCAGTGAGCAAAAATTGTAATTTTGAGAAATTAGATGGCGTTAACAATTATAACAATTGGAAATTCTTAATGCAAATGTATTTGACATTGGAGGGTCTCTGGTGTTGCATCGAGAACGAAGGAGCTATAGACGCAAATAAGGACAAAAAGGCACTTGCTCGTATTTCTTTGTCGGTAAAAACGCCCTGCCTGCAGTATGTTCGAAATGCTAAGACAGTAAAGGAGGCATGGACTGCGTTGAGTAATGTATATGAAAATAAAGGATTTTACAGACGAGTTATGTTACTAAGGAAATTGCATCGAGCACAGTATAGTGATTTCTCTTCTATGAATGCATATATTGATGGAATTATGACTCTGGTTCAGCAGTTGTCAGATATTGGAAAATCAATTGAAGATGCAGAGGTAGCGGAATCGTTACTTAGCGGCTTACCCCCTGAGTATGACATGTTAGTGTCAGGCCTGGAAACGGCAAATTTAACTGGAAATTTAAGCAGTGAATTAGTGCGCACTCGATTATTACATTAATACATAGGTAGTTTAATTTTTTTTCCAAAACCATTATCTAATAAAGCTTTGTGTCATTGGTCGCGTTTGTAGCCTACTCCACATAATTACATCAGTAAATTAAATAAATAAATGTTGGAGAAAATATGAGTTTACAAATAAATTTCATATGATAGGATCCCTCCGAATTCCGCCAGTCGCATTTCAATCTCCGACCGGCGCAATTCCGACGATGATGGTTTTGATAAAAAAAAAATTAAACTACCTATGCCAGTAAATTCTATTTCACTTACCTAATATGCCCTATTTTTTCCTTACGGTAAAAAAACTCATCCGGTGTACTTACTATATCATTGTTATGATATACATAGAATGGATTCTGTTGTATGTACCTAACTGATATAATGGATCATGCTCCATACTCGATATAATAAATAAATAACGTAAGTACCTATTTATTTTCTTCCGAAATTACATACAATATTTGATCAGGTAAGTATTTAATCATTAGAGTATTAATAAATGGAACACAGAAAAAAACTCAGCCGGTATACTTACTATATCATTGTTAAAATACAGAATGGATTCTATTGTATGTTCCTAACTGATATAATGGATCATGCTCCATACTCGACATAATAAATAAATAACGTAAGTACCTATTTATTTTCTTCCGAAATTACATACAATATTTGATCAGGTAAGTATTTAATCATTAGAGTATTAATAAATGGAACACAGAAAACACAAACAAAAAGAATGTGTTTTGGGACACATTTTTAGTAAATCAATAGGTAGGTACATCTTTTGACGCCAATAGGCGGGTCTACACCACAGAGAAAAAACAAAGAAGAGGTTGTCTAACCAAAGTAGTCCTCAGTGACCAATCTAGTGATAGATGTCACATAACAAGTATTTTTATGTATTCATTTAATTTACATAGCACATTTTTATTACTTTGACAGGAATGTCCTGTCTTTATGCAACTAGCGACGGTAACTCGTCTGCTCTGGGTGCGGCAGTAAACCAGCGCTGAGCTCTTATAAGTTGCACATAGCTGAGTCGTTTCCCTTTCGCTGCTGCGACACTTTATTTTATTTGCATAACCATTGTTGTATATGTGTCGAAGTGGCGAATAAACAGTTTCTTTCTTTCTTTCTAGATATAGTAGAACTGTTGCAACAACTGCCCTCTGTAGTAAGTTTATGCATTAGACACTAGGCGGCTTGAACCCATTTGGGCCCCCTCACCCCGCGCAGCTGCTACACTTCAATAATATCAGAAATATCTGTCATAGCCCTCTTCTTTGTTTTTGCGTTAAAAAAGTCGACCGATTATCGGTCCCACAAAAATCGGTCGTGGGCGGGCACACTTAGTCGTCGGCAATTTAGTACTGATCGTTGTTGTGCACATATCGATATAAATTTTGTATAGCGAATTTGTTTTATTATGTTGTATAATAAAACATATACCGATAGGACCGATAATCGGCCGATTTTTTTATCAATAGTTTTAGGCTGCCCGCCCACGACCAATAATCGGTGACAAGTATTGACGAAAAAATCGACCGATTAACATTAACATACCCTTTTGGTTACACGCTGTACGATTACACTTTGTACAATAAAAACTCGGGATACAAAACCAATAATGGAATCTTTTTAAAATACAAATTTTCTTATAGATTTTTTAACATCAACCTTTTTTACATAATATGCCGTACCTACATAAAATATTTTCATAAATTGAAGATATTTTACAAAATACCTTTTAAAAATATCATACTTCTGTCACACCTTTCAAAGATCTTTGATAGTACCTCTAAGGCCCGTATTAATAAACCGTTCTCAAGATTGCCATGGCCTCAAGTTGACGCTTGAGAATCTGCTGCATATTAAAACAGCATCAGAAAAAATGGTCTTGAGACTGAGACGCGATTTCAATCTCAAGAACGATTTATTAATACGGGCCTAAAGCGCTTATTACCCTATCCTATTTTTAGGAACACTAATTCGGAAATAGGAATCTAGGAAGTGCTTATTACCCCATCCTAAATGCAGAGACTAATGCATTTAGGATAGAAGTGTGGTCGGGACCTACCAATCCACTAAATCGGAATCTTGCGCCCGTATTAATAAACCATTCTATAACAATAACAATATAACAAACGTGTTGATTAATAAACCTAACTTAACACCTGAAAAGCACGTGCATACTCAAGCAGTACTCACTTTCGCCTCTGAGGCTCTCTGATCTCAGCTGAGTAGAATTCAAGATTGGTTTATAAATTAGCACGGAGCTTGAGATAGCGTCAACTTCTTAAGACGCATCTCGGTTGCTACATCGTCAAGACTTGTATTGAGATTGGTTTATTAATACGGGCCTAACTGTCCTAATTTCGATTACGCCTCCTATTTCGTAATTCAATTTCTTAAAAATAGGATTAGTGTAAGAAGCGCTTTAGGCAAATAACTAGCTCGTACACCACAGAGCAGAGGTTCACGCACGTTCGCATAGAGAAGGCACTTCTTATCATCGCGACCTGGGTCAATGCACGCACAGGTTCACTCAATGGAACATGTGTCCGATAGATTGGTATTGGGTGTATATGTGGCTGATGTAGATCATCAGAGCCCTGTATATCTATTGTGATGGCCACTAAGCCACAGTTTGCTGCTCCGGTTTGCCGGTTTGAGGAATTGCGGTATATTCCTGGCAGCGATAGTTTTAACTCATCCGGGCGTAATGAATGGTCACCAAGGTAGATCATCATACATCAACGGGCTATAGGTATCAGGCTATCACACAGCAGATAGGTAAAACCACCTAAGAGTACACGCTCCTAAAAGAGTACGTAGCAGCATTATTACGTTTCCAGGGAGTTACTGTGTGGTATATCGAATTACACTACCCCGAAACACGTTTGACCGAAGAACGGTCGATTGACGGAGTTTGTTCATCATTAAAGTTTTTAATTAAAACCAACTCCGCAATGTACTCGGAATTCGATCAACCGTTCTTCGGTCAAACGTGTTTCGGAGTAGTGTAATTCGATATACCATAGCAACTCCCTGGAAAGTAGTAGCATAGAAGTTGGAAACCACAAGATTGATTTTAAAATTGACACTGGAGCAGAGTCAAACGTAATACCTCAAAATATTTACCAAGAGAGGTCAAGTAAGAGTTTGTTTACGAATCGGAGGTTGCGGGTTCGATTCCCAGCGGGGTACCTACATGTTTAGTACTCGGTATGGTTGGTGGTAGGGCATTTTAAATATCCGCCTGGCTAGCTACCACCATCTTATCTAAATCTGCCGCCAAATAGCAATGTTAATAGCATTGTTGTGTTCCGGTTGTCAGAGATAAGATAGCCAGTTCCCCAAATATTTGGGTTTCCGGGTCAGTACGCTTCCACCTTCGGCCTTATCTTCACTTAACATCAGGTGTGATTGAGGTCAAGTGCTAACCCGTTGTGCATAAAAAAAAGTGCTCACCCCTTATTGATACAAATACAACGAATTAGATATGTTCTAATTCGTTGTACCAATACTATTCTTGTAGTTTGTGGTGGGCCGAAAATAAAACCTGTCAAAAAATAAAGTCTAGACACTCCCGCGCAAATACAATGGAAGTTGTGAAGAAATACCCAGAGATTATTAATAATGAGTTGGGTGAATATCCCGAAACTTACAGAATCAAATTAAAAGATAATGTCACTCCTTGTGTTTAGCGAGCAAGAAGTGTTTCCCTAGCTATTGAAGAAAAGCTAAAGATTAAACTTGATACAATGGAACAACAAGGTGTTATAGAAAAAGTGAACAAACCCACTGACTGAGTCAGTTCATTTGTAATAGAAGAATAAACCAAGAAGAATGGTGATCTGCGACTGTGCATTGACCCTACAAAATTGAATAATGCCATCGGGCGTGAACATTTTACAATACCAAACGCAGAGAACGTCGCAGTAAAATTATCTGACATGAAGGTGTTCTCAGGTGCTTGACATGAAGGATGGCTACCTGAGTGAAGCTCGACGAAGCCAGTCAAGACCTCACCATATTCAATACCTTCGGTCGTTACAAATTCAAGAGGCTGGCGTTTGGACTGACATAAGCACCAGAAGTTTGTATGAAGTACAACTGTGAAATCTTCGGAGACTTGCCAGGTATTGGTATTTACTTCAAAGATATTATAATATCAAGTAGAAACTGTCATGGTGTTTGATTATCGGTGTACATCACTAATATGGATGTACAACACTAGGTGGTTTAATTTTTTTCGTTTTATTCACTCCTTTCGGAGAAGGCAAAGGGATGTACATGTCTTTGCCATGTGTTATTTTTTCCAATTTATTAGTCAGTCTCAGACAAAACAAGTAATTCGACGTATACTTGGCGTATACAGTCTAGTCACGGTCAAGTCATTCTTCAGTAAAGTGGCAGAATGCTTTACAAAAGATTTTGGGGGCTTCTTGTGGGAACCCGAAAGCTTCATTACGCACTTTAATTTACACTTCCCTTCACTTGTACACCATCACTAATTTATATTCTGCCATTATTAAGCTTCAAAAGTCAAAATGAACAAATTATAAGAATTATAAAGAAAAATGCAACTTCACTCGCCGAGATCCCGCCAAAAAGCCCTAGGTGGCTTAAGAAAATGACAGATATTGGGTAAGGAGGGATTTAATAAAAACGTATGATTGTAAACAGGTAAAGCTTATAAATTAAAGACTTTTACTGTGATCTTGACTCTTATTTATGATATGGTGCAGCCGGTGAGTGAAATAATAGGTGGATTGACCCTCCGCCCTCCTGGACCTCTTTCCTTCGAGGGCGATCTCGCAAGGAATTGGAAGACTTGGATAAGGCAAGTCGAGTTATTTATGACTGCAAATCAGTGTGACAATAAGCCGGACAATATTAAAATAGCTATAGCATTTGCTTGGCGAGGAAGGCTTTGACAAGTATGAAACATTTGATTTATCCATTGAGGATAAAACAAGGTACGACAAGGTTGTACAGGCTTTATCAGCATACTGTACACCAAAATCTAATGAGAGCATTAATAGACACGTGTTTTTTTTTTATGTATAACTGGATTCGCGTTTGACCACAATCTCACCTGATGGAAAGTGACGATGTAGTCGAAGATGAGGCACGCGATCCTAGTAAATGCCTATTCACTTTGCTCTTGAAGATCCCAAGGTTGTGGGATTCAGGAAAGACTGACGCCGGAAGGGAGTTCCATGCCTTGGCTGTTCGGATGATGAATAAAGAATCGAACTTAATTATCTGGTAGAATTAAATAAACTCTCCGTTTTATGTCAATTTGGCGATTTAACACGTTAACAGTCCCCATACAAGCGTTTCAAAACATGCCATATGTCCAAATGAGATATTATATTTTTTGGCTTTCGTTTGTTATTCACTGTATAAATTAATAAAAATTAATAAAAAAATAGGTCATTGACCCCGGATATGGCCGTGTACACCCGGCGGTACACGGACTTGTGAATTATAATTACCGTGTACACTTATCGTGTACCACGGACTCGGCGAGCTTGCTAGTAGAAAATTATTGTTTTTTTGTGATGCTACCCTCAACTAAATATATAATTTGTGTCATTATGATTGCTAATTCGCATTACTTTGTAACAAATCTTCGTGTTATCAATATTTGCTTGCGTAAAAGTGTTTTTCCTATTTTCTGGATACGTTTTGTGAACTGTTGAAATGGCAAGGAGAATACGAGACGAAGACATTAGAAGAATCTTAGAAGATTCCGATGGAGAAGAGGAAATCATAGAATTATTGGATCAGGAAGAAGACCTACAAGATGAAGAATACCAAGACGATGATGATGAAGATGGAGAAGCATATTTAGAAGTTGGCCCAGTGATTGAGGAAACAGTTGAAAATATCGCTAGAGAAGTACAAATTGGAGATGTTTCAGGTCAGCCTTCCAATGAAAGAGTTCTAGATAACCCTATTCGTCTTCCTACACCTGATGTTCCATCGCGTGCTCCGGTATCGAGAAGAAGAAGACGATCAACTGCTCCTGTAGATATAGCTGCTGAGTGGAGTTTCGAAGTAAAGGAGTTGTCACGCAAACAGTTTACAGGTCATGAGGAACCTCCCCGTCAACAGGTATTATTTGATTCTGACTCTGATATTTATACCATCTTCCGTAAAATTATAGATGATGACGTAATAAATCTAATGGTGCAACAAACCAATTTGTATGCTCAGCGTTTGTTACAAGAGCCTGGAAAACCACACAGCCGCAAATTTCGTTGGTCTGATGTTGATGAACCCGAAATGTTGAAGTTTCTTGGCGTTATATTTCTTACAGGCATAATAGTGTTCCCGACACTTGAATGTTATTGGAAGAAAGACGATATTTATTATCACCCTTTACTCCACAAGATCAATATGTCATACAACAGATTTCGGCTGATCCTAAGATGTTGGCATTTTTGTGATAATAATGCGCCCAGAGAAGAAAACGATCGACTCTATAAAATCAGTCCATTGATAGACCTTATCATAGGAAATTCAAGGACTATTTACACACCTGGCCAGATTATTGTTGTTGACGAGTCGATGGTGCATTTCCGCGGAAGACTTCTTTTTCGTCAATACATACCATCGAAGACACATAAATACGGCATCAAAATCTATAAGCTTTGCTCTGCAGAAGGATATACCTGGGGCTACCAAATTTACAGTGGTCAAAGTGTGCAAGTTTTTGGACTGGATACCTCTGGAAGTATCGTCGTAACATTGGCAGAAGGCCTACTTGATGAAGGTCGCTGTATGATAACCGACAATTACTACACGAGCGTCCCTTTGGCAGAGTTTTTGCTTTCCCGCAATACAGATCTTTGCGGCACAGTCAACAGAAAAAGAAGAGGTTTACCAAAAGACGTAATGGACGCTAAACTGGCGACTGGTGAAATTGCGGTGAAACAAAAAAATGAAAACGTGACAGTACTAAAATGGAAGGACAAAAGAGATGTTTGCGCACTGTCGACTTGCCACGGTAAAGAAATGTCTCCTACATCTGGACGAACCCCAAAACTAAAGCCCAATATGATCCTAAGTTATAACAAAGGAAAAAAAGGTATAGACGTGGCTGATCAGATGGCAAGCTACAACTCACCTATAAGGAAAACTATAACATGGTATAAAAAAGTTGCAATAGATTTGCTGTCGATAGCTGTAGTCAACTCTACCATAATTTATAACGAGATGCATCCGGGCAGTAGAGAAAAGCTGACTATTCTAGCAGCTCATGAAGCTATTGTAAAAATGCTGTTACAACCTGATCTTCTTCACCAAGAAACACGGTCTAGAACCCCGCAGTCACAAGCTGGATCCTCAAGGTCATCAGAACTACCAGGGCCATCGAGATTAGTAAGACCATCATCAGGAAGACTGTCATCTGCTTCAAATACGTCACATCGAAGCGTTCACTTTTTGGAATCTTTGGGCAAGAAAGGATCTCGTACCATCCGAAGACGATGCGTCGGATGTTATAAAAAACTTCTTGATGAAGGTGGACTTGCTCCATACGCACGTGCCAAAGCCAAAAGGGTTTCAACACAATGTAAAATCTGCAAAAAAGCATATTGTTTTGATTGTTTTTCTGAAGCTCAAGTTCATCAATAAAAATTACATTGTTTTCTACGAAGTTGTTTTACTTTGAGTTACTACGGCAAGATGAAAAAAAAATGTGACATGTTTTTGACTTTTTCTATTTATAAGGTCTTTGGCTACAAGTCCTTTATGAAAATATCAACAAATTTTACGAGTCCGTGATTTGACAGCCCATAAAGCTGCACTGGTCTCGTGTACCTCATAGGGTACACGAACTCGGCGGAACCGCTCCCCGTGTGCCACATACGGTACACCGGACTGTTAACGTGTTAAGGGACAGTCTTCTCAAAGATAAAATAATCAGTGGGAATAAATGTCAATAATTGAAAGATAAATTATTGAGAGAAGAAAATTTAACACTAGCGAAATGTATTGATATGTGTAAATTGGCTGAAATAACAGAAAGTAACTTGCAAAAATTATCTGATAACAGAAATGACTGCATGTCAATAAATAAAATAAGCAAACCAACTGAGTTGCCAAAGAAGTACAAATGCAGAAGCTGTGGTTATGAACATTTTCCTAGGCGCTGCCCTGCATACATTGTTGTTTGATGTTATGTTTTGTTAAGTGAAGATGAAGTCGAAGGTGGAAGCGTACTGACCCGAAAACCCCAACACATTTGGAGGACTGGCTATCTTACCTCTGACAACCGGAACAACAATGCTATTAACATTTGTTAATTCAAAATTAACATGTGGCAACACTGCTGTCACTTGCTCCCGTGCTCGCGCGTGAAAAACATGGCCGCGCATACGCATTTTTAATTTATCAATTTTCAATGTAGAACTTTCATACTACGGCTTCAATTATGTAAAGTTTATCGCAATTATACTACATTCAGAAGAATATCACGTTTCATTGTTGCTCCGTTCAGTTCTATTCAACACATACGAACCCGCGCAATCATCGGGGTAGCAACGACGGCTGAGCTTTGAGGGGAGCTCCACGGTCCACGCTGCCTGTCTCCGAGTGCCGCGACGTCCAAGGAGGGCTGCAGCTTCGGAGCACTACTCCACTAACGCACATCCAAACATCAAAGCATCAACCCACCCATCTCCATCAACATTGCTGCTTGGCGGCAGATTTAGATAAGATGGTGGTCGCTAGCCAAGCGGACATTTAAAATGCCCTACCACCAACGAAACAGAGTACTTAAACATGTACCTCGCGAATCCGCGACCTCCGAATCGTAAACCCAATATTGTTTACATTGAACCATGGAGGCGGTTTTTTAAGCCTTCTTCAAAGAAGAGTTGTAAAAATTGCGTACTCTATGGTGGCTTTACTTATAGGTTCACTCAATGGAATTGTCACATACTAACCTAAGTGTCCGGTAGATGGCACTGCAAGTGCTGAATTAGCCCTAGTTATTAAACGAAAATATACCTCTTTCCGTATTATATAAGATATAGTTGATTTTTAAATGTGCAGTTGACGGCACAACGACTCTAGGGCCCATATCAATAAACCGTTCACAAGATTGAGATGACCTTATGTTAATCTGTTGCATATTAAAACTGTAGTAGGTATAAAAAAAAATGTATTGAGACTAAGATTTATTAATACGGCCCTTAGAATCAATCTTGAGAATGATTTATTAATACCGGGCTATATTGTTACTAATGTAACTTGGCTACGTAAAACACGAAAGTAGCGTGACCAGCTTAAACTGGAAGGAGCAGTCGCGTCTATTAATTTTTTTTTTTTTCAACTTAAGCGCGTTATATGAGCGTATAGGAACCTCTGCTTTGTACCGTACGCTATTAATGTCATTATATAATGGATAAGTTTTTTTACCGTAAGGAAAAAAATAGGGGTATTAATTAGGTAAGTGAAATAAAGGGTATTGGCATAGGTAGTTTATTTTTTTACAAAAACAATCGACATTACAATCCACAAAATTACATCATTAAATAAAATAATAAATATTTCAGACTTACACCAATCATCTAGTCCCAAACTAAGCAAAGTTTTTACTTTGGATACTAGATAACGGATAAAAATACATAAATATTTATAAACATCCATGATATGACATGAATAAATAAAGAACAGTTGGAGAAAATATCAGTTCCAAATAAATTGCCCAGGATAGTAACTCTACGATACGCGTCAGTCTCAAATCAATCACAGGCCGGCGGCGGTACGTTTTTTTTTTTAAACTACCTATGCCAATAACTTCTCTCACTGGCCTAATATGCCCTATTTTTTTTTTCTTACGGTAAAAAAAAACTCGTCCGGTATATCTAGAATTCATCCACAGATAAAGCAAGAGCAGTCTTAATTTGAGATTATTATCCAAAAGGAACAACAATTATTGCTTTTTGGCAAGTTTAAATACTGAAAGTCTTCAGAATATTCGACAAGCTGACCATCCGACATTACTTATATTAGGGGGGTTACCAAAACTCGTCTGACGGGGTAATATTTAAAACTTTTTATTGGCACGAATTTCTAGGGATTATATTAATTTGTAATAAACTATTTCCAAGAAGTATTTCATTTATACTTAATAATTCTTTAAGATTCCTGTAGAAAATTTGAAATATCGCAAAATATAATAAATTACAAACGAATCTTGGCCGTTTTCCCATTAAATAATTATATACGAAACTAATGAAAAAAGATTTATCTAGCTGTTTTGTCTAAAATCTCTATTGAGAAGACAAATAACCTTAATAATAGATTAGGCTCGTATGGCTCAGTCCTTATCTATCCTATGTGGATGGAAGAAAAAACAATAATAAAAAAACTAACCAAATCAACGAAAACCACGCTGGCAAAATTACGATTAAGTCAATTTCGATTCATTTTCATTCATTCATTCATTCACTCCCGTATTCTCATTGGCCCTCCCAAGGTCGTTATCTACGCGACCTTGACACAGCCAATCAGAATGCAATATGCTGGCAGAACTAGCCAATTCCCGATTCGAAGTTTAAACCAAAGACAGACAAATTTACTTCTGGATTTGTCAATCGTAATCTCTAAACTCTATCATACTAGTTTTACTGACAGATGAATTAATGTATACCTGATTGCACATAGTTATGAAGAAAAAAATTCACTTTACGTGCATACATAAAATGTAGTATATTTGCTTTACAGCAAAGACGATCAGTCCGAATGCATGCTTTAAATAAAAATTGTAAAAATACCTTAACTCCTATAATATAAAATGGTAAAATCGTAAAAAAAAAAAACAAATTAATTAGCATACACCACTCACAGCCACTAGTTACCAGTTATCGAGGAAGTCGTATCCAGTCTTTGGCAGGGTTGAGTCGGTTAGAGTCTCGGTTGACTGGAAGTCAGTTGACGAGCCCTGGCTTGAGAGAAGGCCTCTATTCTCATCGGATATATCTGGAACAGTCGAGAATTTCATTAGAAGCGAGCACTGGCTCAGAAATTTTGTCATCACAAATAACCAACGAATGGTTGGGTTCGAATCGTTTGTCTTTTTTTGACTAAGACTGACAGGTCTTTTGCAGCGTCACCTGGCGAGCGTACCTTGACTGTATGCAACAGGGTGGTATTAAATATTAGTGTGATCAATACAAACTTTTATACCTAAATCATGGATGTTTATATAAAAATTTATGTATGTTTATCCGTTATGTAGTATCCATAGTACAAGCTTTGCTTAGTTTGGGACTAGATGATTCGTGTGTCTGATTTCTTTATTATTTACTAGCTTTCCGGCCGCGGCTTCGCCTGGATGGAATAATTTTATAGCGGAAATTTTGGCGACCTGTTTGGTGTAGTAGTTAGCAACTCTGACCGCTATATCAAAAGGTCGCGAGTTCGAATCCCGCTAGGTGCATATGTTTGTGTGATGAATAGGGACATGTGTACCCGAGTTATGGATGTTTTCATTTATAATAAGTATATATTTACAAAAAAAATATGTATTTATGTAGTATATAAACCATCTGGTATCCACAACACAAGCCTATAGTTGCTTACTGTGGAACTAGATGGCGCTGTGTGTATGTCTATGGACTCTAGACTAACTACTCACGTTAACAAGATAAAAAATATCCTAAGACATAGTATATTATTCTACCTATATACTAAATTTCATCCAAATCCTTACATCCGTTTCGCCCTGATTGAACAACAAACAAACAAACATCCAAACTTTCGCATTTGTATTATATTCTTGCAAATAAAAATCAATTTATATTGACATTGTAATGATTATTGTACAATAAAGAATTTTGTTTGATTATATATTTATATTATTAAGTAAGTCTTTTAATATGGTATTATTATTATATTTATGCATACTTATCTATAATTATGTCTTTAGTTGGTAGATTGTGCACCCTACCTGTTTTTCTACCTACAAATCTCCCATAGCTGTTGTTGTTGTTGTCTGGAAGAGATCGCTTTTAGTGATAAGACCGCCTAATTGTGTTCTATTGTTATCATCAAAAATTATTGTAAATTATTTTGCGCAATAAAGAGTATTTCTATTCTATTGTATTGATTATGTAGTTATTTCGAAATCAATGCAGACAAATACGCGAGCAGGAGATTTTTATTTATATAGAAATCACACAGCATGTACCTAATTACATTTAAAAATATTTCTTAAAATTTCTAAAGCCAAATTTATAGAGATTTCTAATTTACAATTTGAATATTAACCGGTACTCAGCTAACTTTGACAGTAAATAAGCTAAAAACTAAGGCATTGCTTTACATCATTTGTGTGTATGTGTGAGTGAGAGAGTGTAGAATGTGGATGGAGTTGGAGTGTAATAAACGAATACCTTTGAATGGAAACAATTTTAAAATGAAACAAAAACTTATGCATTTGGGCATAATCTCTTCCTCTAATTTTTAAATTTCAAAATTCCTCTAGTGTTAAATAAAAGTATTGTTGCTGCAAATTGAAGCCTAAATCATAACACGGCACTATCTATAAGCTGCAGTTGACTAATACGCATCATGTTATTATATTACATCCCTCAACAATGATAAGGCACATAAGACCACAAGTGTGACTACATCAATTGTAATCTTATATCTAAACATACAGTATGTAATGTTGGCAGAATGAGGCATGAGGTGCAGTAGTTCTAAATACTGCAAATAGGCAGTGTTCAAATATTCTGTGTGACAATCTACCTGGGTAGGTATAGGTAGGTTCAAATTATTCAAACCATATTATTTTACGTCAAATATAACAGATTTACATTTCACAAACCTCATAAGAATACACAAGTGACACAACTCAAAACACCTTGTATTAATACATAAATGTATTTCATTGATTATATTTCGGGTAGTGTTATTCCTCTATGATTATATATACACACTCCACCTATATAACTTAATATAAGTTTCTGTAGTTGGTTGTCAGTCTGCTGTATTAGGCCTCACATTATTACATGATAATTACGTTGTGACCAATGATGTTGGGTTCACAATTACAAATGTATGTCTAGTATAAGTTGTTTATATATGACGATATATTGTGAACTTGTTTGTGGTCCCAATAAAGTAATGAAAAAAAAATGGTTATGAATCATCTACAAACAATCTGATGACTAGTGGGTGTAGTGAATAGATAGATAGATAAAGCCTTATTTGTTTCCACAGTCACACACATACATTTAGCTTATATAATACATGAATAGTGGCCCTGTCAGCGAAAGCAACGGTTGCTGGTTCAAATTCCGCTAAGGGTAAATGTTTGTGTGTTGAATACAAGCATAAAAATGCAAATAAATGCTTATCTATCTATCTATCTATTTATTCCCGAGTCATGCATGTTTAAATAAATATTTATGTATGCTTATCCGTTATCTAGTATCCATAGTACAAGCTTTTTTCATGAATCGTGTGTCTGAAATATGTATTTATCAATCAATCATTTATTCATTTGTGATACACAGGTGTACAGGTTATTATGATACATTAACTTATAAATATGATCTCTGTGATCAGCCAAATTGGCATACAAATATGGTAGTCATGTTAAAATAGTAGTGAAATTTAATAAACAGCAGAATAAATTATGTCCGCTCATCAATAACAGTAACATAGAATTAATTAATATTAAACAATCATGTGAATTAAATAGCCTCCATTATATTATGCCTCAATTTAAAATTTAGAATTATGTATTATTTTTATTTATTATAGATAGAGGCACCGTGTTAAACATTTAGGTACGTTTTTTTTTCAAGTACAACTATGTGGATATAATTGTACCACCCGCCCAAACCGCTAGTTTTATCTATGGTGTGGTGAGATCACTATGCTTTTAATACATTATACACTTTCATTATGCATTATTTTGCTACATTTTGTTTTAAAATTTCATGTACTAGGTACATGGTACACAACACTAGGTACTACTTATTATTAATAATGAAAATGTTATGAAAATATGTTTATTTCAGTACCTTAATATACAATCAATGAAGGTATTGGGGGTCTTCTTTTAAGTATAAAATACCTGTGTTAGGAGGCTCCGCTCTTCCATAACTAAATGTCAAATATTTGTCCAATTAAGGTGAAGGTGAAATAGGTTAATATTATGCTACTAATAAAATAAGAATGAAATAAAAATGTAAAAACTAATTTGTTATGTGTGTGTGTGTGCGAGTTTGTGTGCGCGCGCGCGTGTGTGTGTGTGTGTGTGTGTGTGTGTGTGTGTGTGTGTGTGTGTGTGTGTGTGTGCGCGCGCGTGCGAGTTTGTGTGTGTGTGCGTGCGAGTATGTGTGTATGTGTGTGTGCGTGTGCGCGCGCGAGTGTGTGTGTGTGTGTGTGAGTGTGTATGTGTGTATATATTTATAGTGCATCTGCAGCCTGATGATAGGGAAATGAGTGGTTTGTTTGAAGTGTGTATTTATTTATTTAATGTGCCATCAGTGTTTCAACTTCGTCATAGGTTTTAGTGTTTAGCCAGTTACTTATACATTCATAGTACCTAGCATAATAATACCTAGCAGATTTAAGTTAATGCATGTCTACTGTACTTGTGTCACATTAGCTACACTCCCATTTGCTGGGGGGAAGTGGGACTTTCTTTCATTCCTACTCTTTCACACCCTTAAATTCTTTCTTTTTAGTCTGGGGTCCAAGGGGGCAATAGAGTCACACACGTTCAACCGTCAGTAGGCGCCGTGCAGAGTACCACTGTTGATCCTGGCTTACAGGAGTTACAGTGAGAGGAAAGCGGAGGTGGGATCTGTACTTGTGTTTGGTGTAATTATTATTCAAATATTTGTCTAGCCTGTTTTTGAAAGAGTTCACTGAGGGGGCACTGATCATTAATTAGTTATTTGGCATAGTCAATAGTGAAAAGATCTTATTTCCTAAGATCACTTGAAAATGTTACATAAATACAGGTGTAGTGAAAATAGTGGATACCCATCACATGCAGATGGGTGGTTTTAACATTTTGATCTTAATAAAAACTTTGAATCTTTTTTTTTGTTAATATCTCGAAAATTGTAAGGTTTTTTCAAAATGTACTAAATTTACGGGACACTTGTATATTTCCTCAATTTCTAAATACCTCAGTGATATAGCAATTCACAGTTAAAAAAAGAGTACATAGTTAATATTAAACGAAAGCTAATAACAATAATTATTAATCAAAAATTACTTTCTAGAAAGTGCACATGCACTTTACATAATAGACAGAAATGAAGACACTAAAATTTAATTAATAAATTAATTAGCTAATGATAAATTCATATTCTTGTTAATTTATACAATTATGACTGTATTTATGTAATTCTATAAGTAGGTATATTTCATAATAAAATAACGAGTAAATATTCTATACTCACCACTACTGGACTTGGTTACACTGCTCCTATAATCCTTCTCAAATTTGGCCTCTGCTTGCGGACTCTTGAAATTTGTCCTGAAGAAATTATCCGATGAAGCAACAATCTGCGTTTGAGGGGTGATTGACACCAAACATTCTCTTTCCTCATCTTTACTTTTAAAATTCCCAATAAACTTACTAATAAATCCTGTGGGAGACGTCATCTCCCGTTCCTGAGTATCTTTGTAGGTGCTTTTGAGCATATCGTGGGATTTGAGAGCATTTTTCAGTTCGCTCACAACTTTAGAGTGAGAAAGGGCGAGTTCGGTCATTATTGGCGGTGGCGAAGTGGTTTTAACATCTTTTGGTACGCGGTGCTCACTCAATACACACAAATTAAGCTGGCTTTTTGTCTGATAAAGGAAGGGAGCCGAGTGCTCATCTCTGTACGTTGTATTATCGTCTTGGATAATACGCAGCGCGTGGTCACGTCCGAAAAAGGACATTAGATCATCCTTACGGATTTGTGGTTCATTCAGATCAAAGTCTAAGGTGTCCAGGAGAGCGTACTTGAGAGCTATTTCAGGTTTTATTATAGATTCGTCTATAATTTCAGCCTGAAAAACGATTTATAGTATGAGAATGATTCCAAAGTTTGAGCATGGTTTTATTGGAAATATAGTACAGGGGAGGTGAGTACTTACTTTTTCCTTCTCGGTGAGAGTGTCCCAGATGCTCTCGTAGGAATTTTTAGCATCTGCTATGTCTGCATGAATTTTTGCAGCAATAGGATTTATTGAACGGAAATAATCTTCAGCGACAGCGCTCAGCGCCATGTTTGCGTGTTTGTTTACTAGACTAGATACACTTTCGCACGCTCACACAATTTTACGGTCATTTAACATTAAATTACTACTGGTATTTCAAACAGGGAAATAAATATTATAGGAAAACCCTATCGCACGACCATTTCCTGGAAAATGTCAATAAATAATAATTACCGAACGAAACGAACATCCCTACCAGGGCTGCCAGGTAAAAAATGCAGTTAACCACATTGACAAGAAGTAATGTTATCATCAACATCGTATTTTCCTTAGATTGTATTTTCTGTCTGTAGTAGTAATCAATGTAGTTTCCGCTAGTTCTAACTTTGCCATTACACACAAATGAGAAAATAGAGCGCTGATAAAACACAAAACTCCAACAATGTAGGAAGGAAAAAGGGATCTGAGCTCATATAGCCTAGTTTTCTGTAGTATTCCTTTAGATTCTTCTGTGAAAGAAAGAATGCTTTACGGAACATTTTAGCGGCTTTTTGTGAGAAACCGAAAGCGTCGCTACGCCCTAATTACGCTTCCCTTCACTTGTGCACCATGACTGACTTTTGCCGTACATTATTTAGCTGTTATTAAACTTCAAAACTCAGATTAGATACAAATATCATGTATAGAACTTGAGCGACAAATGTGATCCAGCATGCTTGATCGTGTAGAAGCTTGCGGTATAGCCGATCCGTCATTTAGAGCTTGTAGCGCAAGGTGACTGCATATCTTGAGAACGGTTTATGAATACGGGCCTAAGTTTGTAGAAAAATATTAGGACCACCCTTATCTGTGGAATTTTTCAAGCGCGGACCGTATAAAAAAGAAAAAGAATAAATGATTTATTTATTTTTGAATAATAGAGAATCAACAGCATCGTTTTAAAAACTATTACATAAAATCTATAAGCCCAAGTCATACCATTACATTACTAAATGTTAAAACTCCTGTAAATAGTAATAGTGTACTGAACGCCTTGAAATCATTGCAAATGAAAAAGACTGCTGACGTTAAAATTAGTAATTCCATAATTGTTTGTATTGTACCCCACTTGGCTACTATATTTAACAAATGTGTTGATCGGGGAGTGTTTCCTGATTTAATGAAACTAAGTAAAGTCGCTCCATTATTTAAAGCAGGTAGTACATCCGATCCCACTAACTTTAGACCTATTCAACATATTTTTGATGCCTGTGAGAATTAGCGGAATAATTTTATCCTATGAAATAAAATATTTTGATTTGATTTGACTCAAGAATTAAAAACAAAAATGTAACATTCGCTGAGTTCCCGCCAAAAAGGTCCACAAGCACATAGTGCTAAGCTGCCATCTTTGAATTCAGTTCCCATTGATCGATTTTTTCTATAATATACGGTTTTTGCAACATAAATTACGTTCTATCGTCTGTCCTTCACCTAATAATACCGGTTATTTGGGTGTACGTGAAAATGTCAAAATGGCTTTCTTCGACCGTGTTTATATTTCATTTTTTACATCAGTTTCACTAAATAAAAACGTAAATAAACTTGTTTAGTGCGTGCTACTATAAATATGTTACACAACAGCGGGTCCTACGGGCCCAATGACGCGCCAATCAACATGGGCGCACCCGTAAACATGACCTCAATGACTTCGCCAATGAATATGGGTCATAATTTGAGCAATCTGGGTAAAATTGCTGAACAGCCACCTCAACCACCGCCTTCCCACTACAATATATCTGATTACCCTACATATGGACATCATCCGCTAAGTATGCCGTCGCAAATGCATCCATTCCAAAGCTTTAACCCAATTGGATACCAACCCAGTTATCTGATGCAGAATTCCGCGCCCATCCCCGACACTAGCTGGCAAAACGGTATGTTACCTATGAATTTGAATGCTCAAAGCAACCACGCGTTACCGAGTTACCCTACGCCTTGCGATAAAAGACCTGTGGATTCTATCGCTAATGATGATTTTAAAGAACAAATCATAATCCATAAAAACATGCCAATAACTATACCACAGGTCCCACCTAAACCATTCCATAAACAACACACAGATCATGGTAATTATGGGCTTTATAATATTAATGAGGACCGGTTCAATAGATACAATCGTAACATAGATTTGACATCCAAAGATGAAAAGCCATTACTCGATAACACCAGACGGAAAAGTCTTGAGAACACAGTGAGGTTAATTGAAAATATTTTAATTAATACAACAAGAAATAAAGAATTGCAACGACAACAAGATAGAATAGCTGAAAATGAGCTAAATCTTGCACATAAGCAAGTGAATGCAGCATATAATCTGTCACCACGAAGAGCTAATGCAGACGTTCAACCACATTCTCCAATAAAAGTGGAGGATTGTGTCGATAAAAAAGAAGAGAAAACAGAAGAAATTAAAGAGGAAAATGAAGAGTTTGCAAAAGAAATGATTAATGAAAAAGACAAACTAACAAACGAACAATCATCCGAATCTGAAGATAATGATATAAAATCAACAAACATGACAACAATTGAAAATGTTGTCATAAAAATCGAAGCAGAATCCGAACCGGAGATAGTTGTGAAGGTTGAACCAGTGTGGGATGATATAGAATGTGGTAACCCATTTTATAGAGACATAAATGCAGTGCCAAGAGAACATGTTGGGAACATCAGGATTGTTGATCCAGAAAGCAGTGTTAATGAAGCAACGGCTATTGTTAAGAGTGGTAATTAATTCAGTTATATTAATCACATGTGGAGGTCTTTATGCGAGGCCTTTGTCCAGCAGTGGACATCTTTCGGTTGATATGATGATGAAGAATCACACTTCCACTGGTATAAACATCCATCAAGTCTTACATATTCTTTCACTGTCTAGCTAAATGTGTGATCAGTGAGGGATTGAGTTTGAATGTTGTACCAAATTTCTCAGAAATCCTCCCTAAGTATAAAAGAAGATGTTTGGACCTATGGGATCAATATTTTAATGAGAGGTCAAAAGAAAAGGGAATTTGGTACAAATCCATCCAGAGTCATCCTCCTCATACTCCCTGGTTTATTAGTTGTAAGTTTATTTATTTTATTTTAAGTTAAGTAGGAAAATTATTGTTTTAGCATATAGGCTTCGTTCTGGTCACTTAACAAGTTTGGCTTCCTAATGACAAAAACCAGCTCTCCAAACTGTGAGGTGTGTGGGACTGTGGAGCATGTTCAACACTTGTTAGTGGACAAGCAATCTAGAAGGGCACTGATGAGTGTAAGTTCACTCATCAGTCACTGAACGGATTTGATGTAGGAGTGTTTCACACTATTTTGTCCCTACCAAACTCAGAAAGAGCCAGGAAGTTATTCAGTTTTGTCAACTCATCGGTGTCTCGTTAAGTGTAGTGATTAGTTAAAGGGTATGATGGGACTGCTATACAAAATTTGTAAAAGACCCTGTTAAAAACTTTAGTTTAAAAAAAAAAATATTCCTAACTGTCACACAAACAGTTAACTGCATCACACATGACTAAGATAACATACATTTTATTTATTTTATACTTGTCCTTGTGTTTCACGGAGCTATATGAAAGTATATAACAATATGAGTTTAAAAAACCAAAAGACCCAACAGCATATTTTGCATTTCACGAGCGTCATGCTGGATTATTTGCCATAAAATATATCCTGTAAGACGAATCTAACGACACCTTGCAGTTCGAAATCCGTCAAGCCATTTAGGTTAGAGTAGGTAACATAGAAACCTCAATTTCAATTCAAAAGTTTGATTAACCTGTGACACGTCTTGTGAAAACATGGTGGTTCGCAGAATTTTGGCGTCATTTCTTCGCCACTGTTTGTCATTGGGGCGCCTACACAATTTTTTTGAATATTAGTGTAGCCATTACGTTTTTATGATACATGGGAATATTTTTTGTTCCTTGAGATATTGGGACGGTACCGTTTAAAATCTGGGCGGAGCCTCATGGACGTGCCACAGGATAAAGAGGTTCGCATACACTACAGTAAACACTAGTGTTGGGAATCTAGTAAATAATTTATTATATTACCTGGTAAAGCTAAAAGATTTGCTGATCCATTCCTTGATCTGACAGCTTCAGCATCATCTATACACACAGGTTTATTTCTAGTTCAGTGTCTGAATCCTGTTAGTTTAGATTGGATCAGTTCCAGATTTACAGTTTTTTAACCAACTTGAAATACTGATGTTACATGAAGATGAGCCTGAAGGTACTAATGCACTCTTGGAAACCCCAAATAACCAGTGCCATCACCATGGCTTGATGTAAACAAGTTTGTGTAATGAAGATTACGGGTTGGACCACTAGGCGTGGGGAGGGATTCCACCCATATATAGTTAATATACCGAACATTCGCACTAAGAAGTTCGATTCTGCATTCATCATCCGAACAGCCAAGGCATGGAACTCCCTTCCTGCGGCTGTCTTTCCATCCTACAACCTTGGGATGTGGGATGTGTATACATGTTTAATAGGTGGCAGAGTAATTGCCTTGCCAGCTCCCACCATCTTATCTAAGTCTGCCTCCAAGCAGAAATGTTATTAGCATTGTTATGTTCCAGTTGTCAAAGATAAGATAACCAGTCCCCCAATAACATGGGGTTTCCGGGTAAGTAGCTTTCACCAGCCTCATTTCCAAATGGGTTCTGAGTGAAAGCTCTTCTGTGTTTGACTTCATCTTTACTTAATGTCAGGTCATCTCAAAATTAATGTTGGATACAAAACTATCATTAAAAGTCAATATCATATCTATTGCAGGATCGGGCTGGAACTCTTATTTTGAATGCTCTGAATGTAATTTGATCTTCAAAAACCCTAAACGCTTCCTCATCCATTCAAAATGGCATCGCTTTGGCCAAATTAACGACAAGAGAATTGAGCAAGCAAAGCTGCGTGAGATGGAACGTAACATACGGAAGGAGGCAAGAATTGTGGACAGGATTAATGCGAAGGAGGTGCAGGATTCGGACAGTAGCAAGAAGGTGTATCCGTGTAAGGAGTGTGATAAGGCATTCACCTCAAAGGGTAGTTTGAAGAATCATAAGCAACGGTGAGTCAACGGTTGTTTTGACAACCTGTTTGGTGTAGAGGTTAGAATACTAAAAGCTATGCTAGGGGCATGTTTCAAACATTGAGGATCCTGTTAGGTATCTAGCCCATTTCAGCGGTAAGTTTCAACTGTCAACAATATGTTGATATAAATGTAAGTAAATAATTTGTTAAATTTAAAAACCATAAATTCTTAAGTAAAAATAAATTAATATAATAGAAATATTTTAACTTAGACAACTGAGCAATTCAACTCAGATGTAAGCTTCAGTTCTTTCAGCTGCCTGCTTATTCAGCAATAGTAAATATGTAATTGGTGCATTTGTGTCAGAATAGTGGTCATCTGTCAGACACAGCTGCACCCTGCCTGTATAGGCAGTTTAAATAAAACAGTGAAAAATGGTTGCTGATATAATTTTGATGTATTTGTGTCAGACTAGTGGTCACCTGTCAGATACAGCCGCACCTGTATAGGCAGCTTAAATAAAACAAAGAAAAATTACTGCTGATATAATTTTGATGCATTTGTGTCAGAGTAGTGGTCACCTGTCAGACATAGCCGCACCTGTATAGGCAGTTTAAAATAGACATAGAAAAATGACTGCTGATATAATTTTGATGCATTAGTGTCAGACTAGTGGTCACCTGTCAGATGCAGCTGCATCTGTATAGGCAGGTTAAATAAAACATCATTTTGATGCTCAACCGATACAAAGAATGGGTTACTTTTGAACATTATTTCTTTTGTCTTCCCAGATACCACCCAACACGCGTACGGGAGTGCAAGATATGCCGCAAGTCGGTCCTAGGTTGGCTAGCCTTAAGGAAACACCTGCAGACCCACACCGACGACGCTGGCTTCCAATGTGCCGACTGCGACAAGTCATTCAAATACGCTCACTCATTGGCTAAACACCGGGACACTCACTTGGTATGATTAAATAAATAAATAAAAATCTTTATTGCAGGAACTTGTCCCATATCAATTTACATTAAAAATTAAAATTACAATTTAAATGATTACCTACACACCCCACGAAATATTTAAACTTTCGCATTTAGTTATTTAGTAGTTAGATTTGCAGTACTTTAAAATATTTATGTGTGTTTATCCATAATACAAGCTTTGCTTAGTTTGGTTCTAGATGATTGGTGCTACTGTCCGAAAAATATATATATAGGGTCTAACAAAATTAACCTGTCAAACCTTGGCAATTGCACATATATGACAATAAAATAAAATATTCATTAAAAAAATTTGCCTTAAAAATTTTGTTTCCGAGTAAAAAAATTAAATGTAAGTGCAAATGAAAATACACATTAACAGACTTACTTCATTTCGATTGTACCTTGTTTTATCAATGAGAAAAAACAGGCAACGTTCCATTGATATGGAAGACGCCAAAGGGATTGCGGGTGGCGGGGCACAGGGCGCAACCAATCACAGCAAGTCGCGGCGGCGGCGGCGCCAGAGGCGTCTTCAAAGATACCGCGGCACGTGTTTGTATGTTGTGGCAAAGTACTTAGAGCGCGCGGCCATTAAGGTTCAACTCACAAAATTTACATTTCTAAATTAAATTTTTTGAATGAAATCTGTTAACTTTAACATTTTATTTTTTTCTTAATAGGTACATCCTATACATGCACTCTGCAACATTTGTCGGATTAATTTAGTTAGTCCTTATGTATATATATTTATAAGCCATAGTGATAATTTTGTCTTAAATTTCATGCCTTGCGTTTTTTAATCTCATCTGGAAGGTTAATAATACACCGATGATAATATCTTGTAATACCTATTTTGTTTCTTATCAACAGGAAAAGACGCTAACATGTGAGCAGTGTCCCAAGAAGTTCGGATCTAATGCTCAGCTCAAGATGCATCAGAAGGTCCACGAGAGAGCTCAACGAGGCACAACGTTCAGATGCAGTTATTGTGCAAAAGGATTTTATGAGTCCTACAATTTGACCGTAAGTCTCCTATACAATATCCGTTAAAAGGAATATCAGTAGTAATAGAAAACTTGCTATGTGGGGACCAGGAGGAGCAGTAAATAAAATGCACAACTTGGTGATACGCGTATAATGACATCAAAATGAGTCGTGTAATTCCTTATATACTAGGTACACAATGTAGGGAAGAGGTGCGTCATATCAAGTCAAGGCATCTGTGACAATTTTGGTGTTGCGGGTGTCTATGGGCGGCGGTGATTACTTTCCATCAGGTGACCCGCATGCTCGTTTGCCGCTCTCATATAAAAAAAAAAAAAAAAAAGTCAAGCCCAATATAAAAAGCTTATCTTTGCAAATCAGAAGACTGATTTCCGTACTTAATTGACCGTGTCCTACGTCCCGTCTGATAAACTAGCCTAAAATACTAATACTAATATTATAAATACATGCATCACCAACATAATATTAATAACCAACTCAACCCAGTACGCTTTTCAAACGAAATACATATTAGTACATATTATATGACAAATAACCAATACTGCTACCATCCCACTAATTATTTATTTACTTCCAAAGTTCTGTTTTAAGCTGAACGTCACTTTCCACTTGAGGCACTGGCAGAATTATCAGTGTTGTAAGCGCGTTCAGCCTTTGCAGCGTTAGCTGAGCCAGCAAGCCCTTTCACTGCTACAATTATATTGTGCACTATTCTAAGATTTCTTCCTGTATAATAATAATTATATTTATGGTTCTGTACAATGTATTGTGGCACTGAATAAAAAGTTTCTATGTGTATACATAACATACCACAACTTGGAACCATCTCCGTGGCTCCATGTAGTTGAAGCGGTCAGATGCGCAGGATATTATAGGTTTTAGCGTACTTGATTTCCGGAACTCGACGCGGCTTGTGCCTATTTTGCGTGATAGGTTGCTGACACTACTCTTGCCAACCCAGTTCCTCCAGGAAGGCTAGCAGACCCCTGATGTTGCCGACGACTTCTGGATGCGACCCCGGTGTTCCGAGGTACTGTGCCCTGTAAACTGCCACACCTGGACATCCTAGGATGACGTGTGCGGCTGTGTCTTCTGCCTCCATGCACTCTCTGCACAAGGGGCTGTCTGTAACACCTAGAGTAAACAAGTGTTTGTTTAATAGTGCATGGCCAATTATAGCTCCGATGAGCAGTCTGAGTTGGTGCGCAGGATTGGATGAGTGTGTACCTTGAAATATGCGCAGGATATTTTAAGGTACACACACTCATCTTCCCTCTCCTCGGGTCAGTGGAACGGAGTGATCAATGGGAGTGTGGAGTCTCCCCACAGACAATGGATCACTTATTGTCTTGCCCCGCGTGTCCTGACCAGCTGCACCTTTGACGATCTCCATAACGCCACAGACAGTGCTGTTAGAGTGGCTAAGTTTTGGTCCAATAAAATTTGAAACCTCGACACGAAAAGAAGAAGTGGAACGGAAAACCGCTACGACTGGAGTAGAAGTCAGATAATGTGTCTGGCTGATGGTAACGTTACGCCCTCTACCATCGCCCTGGGTCAATAATCACTTTGTCTTGCTGAAACGCCGAGTCAGCTAAGCTTTGCATATCTGCGTTGGGTTGCCTTCCTCGCCAAAGCAGACTTTTTTTCATGCACAATGGGTTGGTACTTGACCTCAACCACACCTGATGTTAAGTGAAAATGAGGTCGAAGGTGGAAGCGTACTGATCCGGAAATCCCAACACATTTGGGGGACTGGCTATCTTATATCTGACAACCGGAACACAACAATGCTATTAACATTGCTGCTTGGCGGCCGATTTAGAAACTGCGGCACACATAGCAATATTTATGCAAATCATAGCCTAGTTGTTATTTAGTTAGTTTTTAATCGTTCTTAACAAAGTGATTTCTAATAATGTAAATTGTTTTGTACTTGTTATGTGTTTTAAGTAGTGAATAGACTAATTTCTTCCTTTTCTTTCATTCATGTTGCCTCATAGGTCATGTGTGCATGCATGCATGTGCATTTCAGTTGTTCACATGTAATATTTCAAATTTCAGGTACACGAAAGGACTCACCGGAACGAGCGTCCATTCCTCTGCGACATTTGCAACACCAGCTTTGGTACTAATTCTAGTCTGAAGCGGCATTTGAGAGTTGTAAGTCTTAAATTGCATTTTTTAACTTTAATGGTTTATTTTTTACTTTTTTCGTAATAGGTATATCCTATACATACACTCTGCAACATTTGTCGGATTAATATGGTTAGACCTTATATAATGAATGTATTCCCACAGTCTCACAGCAGATCGAAGCCGTACGAGTGTTCGACTTGCCATCGGTCGTTCGTCACGGAGTCGATACGGGATCGACATGAGTTGCGGCAGCACGGTGACCCGGACGACTTCAAGTTCACATGCGAGCAGTGTGATTGCAGGTAAGAGGGGCTCCATTAGTGGGGTGAGGCTTCCTGTGACTAGGAAGTGAGTAATATTGTTATACTTAGTTTAGATATATTCAAGTTTTAGTGTTAAATTTAACCAATTTTGTACCACTGTCTATATCTTCGAAATAGTAACCTGTGGATAACGTTGCTGGTTGTACAATGATTCACATCATTTTGTAAAACTAGATTAAGTATATAAATTGTGCAGCTGTTTGTTGTCCTTAATAAAATAAAGGAGTATTGAATCCCTGTATAAAGGCGACGACAACCCCTAATTAACCGCCTCCGTGGCTCAAGTAAACAACATTGGGTTTACGATTCGGAGGTCGCGGCTTACAGCCAGCGACATACATGGATAAGTACTCGGTTTGGTTGGTGGTAGGGCATTTTAAATATCCGCCTGGCTAGCTACCACCATCTTATCTAAATCTGCCGCCAAGCAGTAATGTTAATAGCATTGTTGTATTCCGGTTGTCAGAGATAAGATAGCCAGTCCCCCAAATGTGTTGGGGGTTTCCGGGTCAGTACGCTTCCACCTCATTTTCACTTAACATCAGGTGTGATTGAGGTCAAGCACCAACCCGTTACGCATAAAAAAAAAGAAAAGTTTACGAAACAGTGGGGTATAGCTCCTATATAAGGCTATCTATTGTTGTGTTCTGGGGCCCCCAATGAAATTCTAGGATCCGAGTGAGCATGTTTCTATCTTCGGCTTCATCTTCGCTTAGCATCAGGTGTGGTTATATATAACATAGGACTTTTTGTTCAGGGAGAAAATATTCCTCGTTCGCTTAAGGCTGCGCCGAGCGAAAGACGCGCGCGCTGTTTAGGTATTTCGCTTGATGCGAATGTGCGTATGGCAGACCGAACACCGTCCGAGCGTAAACATATGTAACTCACATTTTCTTTATTGGGGGTTGTATTGGATTTCTTCTCGCAATAATTTTCAGGGCTATTTAGTATCAATTATTTTTACTTTGTCTACTCCTTTTTAATATTGACCAAATGTGCTAAAAATTAAAACAAAATCCTTGTTAAATTTAATTTTTATTGATCTTTTAGGAAAGTTTATCAATAATGTAAAACTATTGGTGATGTTGCAAAATCTACAGATTATAAAACGCAAAAGTTCAATTCAATTCAATTTATTAATGTGAAACACAGGTATAAAAGATGTTAGTAAATATTATGGTATAAGTAACACTGTGATCTACTCCATTTTGATGATTGTGATCCATTTTGGCATACAAAAAAAATGGTTAGTTATTTATCTAAGGTAGGTACATAGGCTTATCTAAGATGGTAGGAATTTTTTGCAAAAAAAAAAACAAATATATTACAGTAGATACCCATTAGCTTAGTTTCGAAAATTAATATTATAATTCCATGTCAATTATTAAGGACAATGTTAAAATTGTAAAATACGATTGAAATTGGTAAATAAAAATGTCAAATTGAAATGAAATTAGATTAAAATTACATAGTCATGGAATATTTAACATGAATTATATTCAGTCATTTATACATTATTCAACACATAGAGTCAATAATAATATAACAAGTCAAATAGTAACTCAATGCAAATTAACAACTGCAAATTTAAATTAGGTGCTGTTTTCCCGCTCAGAAACAATCAAGCAGATTTGTCATTCAAGAAATCTTTAATGGAATAATGTGTTTTTCTATTAAATATTTAAACAACGAACTCTTGAATGTACTTAGATCATGAAATTCTCGAATGAATTTAGGTATCTTACTGTATATTATTGGTGCCATTGCAAAGATGCTATTTCTAAAAAGTGTAGTTTTACAGGATACTAAACGTAACTGATCACGTCGCCGTGCTCGTTTAATGTTCAAAATGCTCAGGATTAGACCGAACAAAAATTGCAGTCTCGTAAATATAAATAGAAGGAACCGTGAGTAAATTCAGCTGCTTATAGAAGGGTTTGCAAGAATCTGTGCGTCGCAAATTACAAATAACTCTTATACATCGCTTCTGGGCTATAAACACTTGTTCATTGTCTGTGGCATTCCCCCAGAAAATTATACTATATCTCAGAGTAGAAGCTACGTAGCCATGATAGGCCGTAAGTACAGCTCCGCGGTTAACAGTTTTGCTTAAGATATGTAATGCATATGAGAACTTTGTTACTTTTTTGCATACTTCATTTATTTGTGTCGTCCATTCCATGTTACTGTCAATATTAATACCCAAGAATTGAGTTACTGATGCTTCATCCACCCTTTTACTATTATAATAAAATATTGTACATTTGTTGTCATATTTAAATGGTTTCTTTGTTTAAAGTTCATTATTTTCGTTTTGTCTAGGTTAATCTTAAGGTTATTACATTCCAACCAGTCAATGATAGATGAAAGACTGCTGTTGATATCCTCTTCATCCTCATATACCACAGTGCTATCATCGGCAAATAACACCATAGGATGATTTGTAGATTTCGGAATGTCATTTATATATATTAGAAAAAGGAGTGGGCCTAAAACACTGGCCTTGAGGTACACCGTAGTGCACATGTCTAGTTCCAGATGTATAGGATTGTATGTATGTATACAACCAAGTGCTGAGTTATGACTTGAAATTTCTTGTAGTTGTTGATAAATGTAAGTAAAATTTATAATTCTGTTTCCGTTTATTGTAATTTCTTCTTGCTTTTCATTTTCAATATCTATATTTAATTCAAAATCAGACGTTTCTTGCGGAGATTCCTAAAAAAAAACAGCATTACTAGTAGTTGTCCAAAATAAGTTATTCAGTCAATTATGAAAACTCTTATCAAATGTCCAATTGAATTAAGTGCGTTCCTTGTGTACGGTGAATGTATCTATGTAACATAACAAAGAACTTACACTATGGCGACTTTGTCGAAAAAAAAATTCACTCCCCAATCCCCAAACAAATCGGTAATCAGCTGATCGAAATTAGGATGGGAAATAAATTTTTTGTTATTTTTTTTCAACCATGTCGCCACAGTGAAAGTCGTTTGTTATGTTACATACCTACATTCACCGTACAAATTGGACCTTATATTTGCTACAATTACAAGAACTGACCTGTTCATTATCAATTTGCGTTGTAGTTTTATTTTTTTTCTTGAATCTCGTCTTGCTTATTAATTTATAATATCTTTTTTTACGGTTTCCCATTTTACTGAAACAAATAATAGTTTATTACTGTAATGAATGACGCCATTGCAGTTTTCTTAACTTGGCTCATCTTGTCGAACTCCACCCAACTAGACCAATATATTGTCAATCCGAAATTTTATTTCGAAAAAATAATGAATGATTAAATAAGTGAAAGAATACTCTTTATTGCACAAGAAATGAAACAACAGTAATATAGGTACTACAGTTATGATAAACTACATTGTACAACTGCGGTGACCTCTTCCGGACAACCGGTGGTTAAAAGAAAAAAAAAAAAAAGAGAGGTTATTAGAAAGGACAGCTTTACTAAAAATATATGATAATTATAACATGACAGACAAAACCAGAATAAAGTTGCTACGCAACTGACCAATGTCTTAATGAAAGTACAGAACAATAGCCTAAATGTAATATGTACATACATCACATATACTTAACCGCTGTAACGTCTCTTGGTATTTTTTGTATGCAAGAAAAAGTTAGCAGTCTATTTAAAACTCCGAAAAATATACTTACACCGTTTTCGGCCGTCGCCGGTACACGAAATGACGCGATCGGTGTGTATAGTGGCGCTCAACAAAGTGACGTGCGCTCGCTCTGGACACTGTGGGCGACTGAATCACAGCGATGCGCGACATTATTTTATATCGCCGCGCGGCCGCCATAGTAAAAATGTATGGCGGATTTGAAGCGCATTTTGATAAATTCATATCTTAATTGCCTAATACAATTTTTTATATTTGAGACGGTAAATTTGTAGTATAAACACTCCTGTTTCGGTTGAACTAAAAATAAGCGTAGATTTCTAATGTTATAAACTAAAAAAATACTTAACGCCACCATACGTTTTTTGCATTTTTGTCTAACTTTCCGTAATTTTGTAGAGTAATGTATAAATAATTTTAACATTTTTCCACGGAGTAAATATTTAGACATTCTTCGTCATGGTAAAAGTATTTTTTTTAAATGTGTATATCAAGTATTGTTGAATTTATCAACTTAACAGTAACTGCTGTTTTAGCACATTTCCCTCGGCGCAGGCTTAAGCTAGTATGCTTTGAAAGGTTCCTCAAACAGTTTCGTCGATATATGATAATGGCAAAATGTGGATTCACCTACCCAAGTTACTCTGCGTCAATCGTTGTTGTGCGAGATAGCGTCGTTTAAATATGTTAAGTTATTAATCTATGTTCTCATTTTGGTAATTACTAATTCTTGACCGTGACTTTCTCGCTCTGACGCGCCGCCCACTTGGCTATATCCGTCCCGCTCGCGCTGTCCCGCGCCCTCTACTACACCCAGACGGCGGAGGCATAAATATCATTTTTGAAATCGAAATAATACTCCATATGTGGTATCGCGACCCATCCTTTCGGCAAATGAGGTCGTGCACAGTTGCTTAACTTCTAAAGGCAAGTGCACCACGAGTAAAAGTCAAATGAATAAATAAATATCCTTAGACATACACACAGCGCCATCTAGTTCCACAGTAAGCAACTATAGGCTTGTGTTGTGGATACCAGATTGTTGATATACTACACAAATACATTTTTTTTTGTAAATAAAGAAAGAAATCTCTGTTTATGTCGGTTTACTCCAGTGTTTTTGTTTACTTAGGATATTTATTTTTTATAGGTACCTGAAACAAAAGGACCTACAGAAGCATATCTACAAAGCCCACCCGACTGGGAAGAGAAAGAAAAAGGACAAGAGTGACAGTGAGTGATAATGCCAATCTGAAACAAAAAAAAAGAAAAGAAAATTACTTAAAGCTATTTGGACTGGATAAGTTTTGATTTGTATATAGTACTAATTGTTGATTTTAAGCGTTAGTATCAAAATGGACATTAGGTATATGTGTTAGGGAAATAAACACACCAAGAATACATACACTTCTTTTTCAAACTGTGGCGTAGTCACTTAAAATTATGGAGTTCGAATCCATAAATCTACCCTCTTTGACAAATAACATCATATTTTAATAACACTAATGTCATCTAAATAGACAACACAATAAATCAACGAATAAACTGGAAGAAATTATACTTTGGAATATTTTACGTACTTAATACAGACCATAATTTCCAAATTTCTAACGGCATTAATCGTAAAGGCCTTTCAATTCATGAAATGTGAAGTCTATTTAATGGGTAGTTGTAGTAAATCGTTATTCACATCTAATTTAGTAAAAAACTTCCACCTAAGAGATATCTTGGTTAATGATAAGATCTACATTTCTTTAACCTATCTAATCAGAAATCTTCAAGATAGGCTAAACGAAAATATTTCTTTATTTCCCTAGCATAAAACAGGGGCATTTCTGGCAGTCTCCAGTCTATTAAACACACATCGATAAAATGATTAGATAACCATAAAAGCTAGATAAATGAACTATTTTTACCATTATTATGTATATTAAGAATTTTAGAGGGTGTGTTTTATTAAGTAAATACAAATCGACAAATTGCCACATGTAAAAGCAAGCGTGTGGATGTTGCGTGATATACACAAACTCGATTATTTGTAAGTAATTAGATAAAGCCACAAAATTATAGGTATAGATAAATGGTGTTTTTAAATAGGTTTAAGTAATTAGTTTAAGAGGATACAATTTTTTTGTAATCAAATTAGAGTGTGGTACATCACGTAATATTAAACACGAATAACGGCATCCCGAAACCACGAAAAAATTCTACTCGAAAAGTAATTGCACGAATCAATTCACCACGAAATAACGCCATCACGAAAATCGTTGCTCGACATTATTCTACACGAATCAAATTCAAATTAGTTTTATTTCGTAAGTTATAAGAATGACATTTGAAATCGTCATGACATACAGTTATCGCTCATTCACTAGGCAGTCTCCCCAGAGAAGAACTAACAAGAAACTCAGGGGTTGCTCTTTTCAAATAAGTATTTATACAATTTGTGATTCGACAAAGAAAAATAAGAACACAATATACGGGATATCGTCGTGCGTTCATGTTCACGCATTCTTATCGAAATATTTTATATACGAAATACGAGACCACGAAAAAAGTTGTAGGTTTATTTGTACCTACCCACAATAGAAATTAGAAAATTAAAGCTACCCACATTAGAATTATAAAATTATAATGAAACTTCAATACTCCCAGTGTATTTACGTTCCGTATCAAGCATAATTCAAGCACAAACAATTTTTGTGAGGCGAGTTTTCGTGGTGAATTGATTCGTGTTGAATAATTTCGAGTGAACGATTATTATACTTTTCCTGTAGATTTTTTTCGTAGTCGATTTCGGAATGCCGTTATTCGTGTTTAATGTTGCCGGATTAAAGACGAACCACATTCAACAAATTCCTGTTTTCTAGTAAGCGACAATTCAGTTTCGGTGTGTAGTTGAATTTCGTATGGCATAAAAGATTGTTGTCTCATGCTTATACTGAAGTTAGACTAGTCTATCTATTTACAAGCTTTTATTTCTTGGTATACATAATATGTAATATGTTTGCAACTATGTCCGTTCAAAATTTGTCCACTGATATCTATAAAGATCAGTCCTGCGCTGCCCGCATCCAGCGGTTTCCCGCGATCTTTAACAAATCGTCGGTCCCCTCGTGGGGGGCTCGGGTCCCACCCCAACGGCCGTCGGTCCTACGAGCAAAGTGCCCCGCCCACTGCCACTTCAGTTTGGCAATTCTTCGGACTATATCAGTCACCTTGGTTATTCAGCGGATCTCCTCATTTCTGATTCGATCCCGCAGGGAGACTTCGAATAACTCCATTGTCCTTTGGGTGACCTTGAGCCTTCTTATGAGGCCCATGAGCAACCACGTTTCAGTTACATATGGCTACTCTATCAATGAATTGTGTGTCGTTCACGCACACACGTCCTTTAGGCTGGAAATATACGTGAGATTTTTCTATAAGATAGTTGGATCTAACTATCGGAAGGCGTTGGAGCCATTTTGTATGAACATACGAATACGTCCGAGTCGGAAACAGAGCCCAAAACATTTTGTCGCGTGACACTGGTTCGCCATCCCTGTACGAGTAGATAAATTAGGAAATGAAACCCCCCCACTCCTAGTATTAATCTTGATAATGCATAACATTTTCGCACTGTGAAAGTTGGGAACTTAGTTCACTGCTGAACATTGGCCTCCCCCATAGATTTCCAGAGCGACTATTATAATAATATAGTAATTCTGGGCATAAACCACACATATCTGTCTGGTAATCTGGTTTTTTGAAATAAGATAGTCAGACGGCGGAGTATGAGTTTTGTTACGAATTAACTCTACTACCGCGTTCACGTTTACGTGACGATTTGTATGAAGAAATGTGCAGCGCCTCTAGCGGATAGTTTGCAAAACGATTTTTTTTTTCATAGATACTTTTTGCGTAAACGCGAACGCGATGGTAAAGTTTAAAATGAGACAAAACTCGCACTTCGCACACAGTCGCCCAAGTAAGCGCGAATCCACTTGTAACGTCGATTTCAGTCTCGTGGGTGTGTTCTGTTCGCGATTCTACCCGCCTCCGTGGCTCAATGTAACCGCTTCCGTGGCTCAACGTAACCGCCTCCATGTCTGCCGCCAAACAGCAATTTATGGCGCGAGGGCTGATTGACGTCTATATTTTGCTCGTTCGTTAAAAAGGTATATTCTCGGTGGGAGATCCTGTTATGTGAAAAAATCTACTCTTCCATACCAACATTCTGCCCTTCCCGATAGGATTCTTGAATAAGTTATGTTACAAATAATATTTTGTTTGAGACTCGCTGTTACTGTATAAATATGTATGTAATATTGTAACGGGTCCAAACCACGATTACTGATGTATTTATTTTGGCAACAAACAGTCATTATAAAAGCTACGAACTTTTTGTTGAAATTGTTCGAGCATAAATTCTTCCAATCAATATTCAACCTTATAATCAGTACAGTACAGATCAGAATGGTATAATCACAGTCAATTAATTTTGAAACATATTGGAATGCAGTTAGGATTAACTTTTGGCGAATAGCTGAGGGTAAGTAAAGAAATAGACTTGTCTGTCTACCCTCATATTGGGAACGCAACAAAATAGTAATAGCAGTTAGAACCCGTTACAATAAAATATATTATTATATATAATAATTACCACTTTCAGTGTACATATTTTTGTCAACCAAAAATAAACCGTCTCTGTCGCAGGCACAGGAACATAAGAGATAGATATAGTTTGTATATAAGTGAATAGGATAAGTATGTAGCTTCGTGGGAATTGTCGAATGTTAAATTTTTAATATAATAATTAATCTATTTCGATTTGAGTATTATTGAGGGTAGTTAGTAAAAATGATGGCGTGTGCAAACGAGGTTATATCATGTGGAGGATCTAGGGCAATACATTGCCTGTAACTCGATCAGCGGTTCTGAACTTATTGGACGCGTAAATGCGAACGCAGAGATATTAGGTCCTTACCTATGAAATTGGCGTTTTGTATGAAGAATTTCATTAAGACTGTTTTCTCCATACAAACATTTTTGATTTTTTTTTGGGAACGGCAAATCCAAATTTTGCTAAACTTTGTGTGTATTATCGGATAACATTAAGTTAAGTATAGGTAGCGTTAATTTTTAAAAGTAACCGCTTTATAAAAGTTTCAGCGAATCTAACAAATGATTATGGGAAGCACATGAAAAGAACTCTGTTCAAATTTTTTTTATTATGTGAGTTAGCCCAGAAATTAAAAAATATTTCATGTGAAACCTTGAAATAATATTCCATTTTCCAAATAAAAAACAAATTTGGATATAGCTTTGAAAATCGCAGGAATTCAAAATCAAAATCAAAAAATCAAAAATATTTTATTCAATGTAGGATACAAAAATATCACTTATTGAAAGTCAACATGCTATTTTTCTTTTTTTAACTACATCGCTTCACAAGGTGTTATGGTTAGGGAGAAGAAGCGACAAGAAACTCCGCAACAACACATCTTTTCAACTAGTCTCCATCCTTACAACAATACTACATCTTATATTACATATTACAAAACAATAGCAATTAACATAACAACCAGCTAACACCAGACCTCCTTATCGCCTAAATAATCATCTATCCTGTAATAACCCTTCTTACACAGAGTTTCTTTAATGTGGCGTTTAAATTTCTGCTCTGTTAAACTCAATACATGTTCTGGTATTTTATTGTAAAAGCGTATGCTGTGTCCCACAAAGGATGTGCTAACCTTGCTAAGTCTAAATTGTGGAATTTCAATTTTATTTTTGTTTCTAGTATTCAAATTATGATTATCAGAATGTTTGCGAAATAGGCATATATTTTTGCGTACATACATTATACTGTCATATATATACTGGGATGCAACAGTTAAAATACTTATTTCTTTAAACAGATCTCTTAGAGATCTCTTAGAGATCTCGTAGAGGTCATTGGTACATATGATTAACGAAGAAAATGAAACTCCAATTTCATAGGTAAAGACCTTGTTATACTGGAAGTGTTACGGCCGTCCGGCCGCGTGTACTTAAAGCTTAACCAAATAGGTAATAAAATAATAAGGGTGTTATTTGTGTCTTAACTGGCGACACATAAGCTGAGAATAATAAATTGTATGATTTATTGAAGCTTCACAGCCAATCATATTTGGTATTTCCATAGAAAATAAATATTTTTCCGTTATCTACTCTTCGGTCAAGAAACCCAATATCAAATTGTTACTCGTTATCGACCATAGAGCAAAGATTATGTTCAGGTACTAGCTCTCGAAAAAAGATGGCATTTGGGTCACAGATTACTTAAAAGTTCACACAAGCTTCACTCGATTACTGCCAGTTGCATTTCATTGGCTACACTCCCATTTGCCGAGGGGGGAAGTGGGAAACTTACACACCCTATTACTTTCTTTTGTCTCGGGCCTTTAATAGGCGCCATGTCGAGTACCCCTGGCGGTATTGTCGTTGTTACGTTTCTAAAATAACAACGTTTTACAGCGACTTTTATATTTTCTCAAGTAATCCAATCCTTGTGTGATTGTCATCATTATTGTTTTAGTAAACGAAAATTTAAATGACATGAAAATATCAGTGATTACTAAAGAAGTAAAATTCAGTAGTTCACGGATGTTTTGTTTAGGTCCAACGCCCACTATCGGCACGGCAAGGGATCCTTCGGCATACCTAAGCGCAGGTGCACACTGACGGCATTTATTGCCAAGGCATCCTCAGACATGCCGAGATATGCTTGGGAATGCCGAGGCATATTTAGGTATGCCATCGCAACAGCCTGGTCCGTGAGGTGAGGGTGTTAGGAAAAACGACAGCTTTGGTTTTACCAAAAAAAAAACAGCATAGTTCAATGTTTATTTTAGAAAAATAAAATAAAAATTGTACCCTCAAATATGGCGTTTGGGAAATCATGTACAATCGCTCATGCGACACCTAGCGGGTGAAACGTGCGGTTTGTCTTCCCATTGAGCAATAGAGCGCAGAGAGTAGGTAAGAATGAGTACCGCTTTGTTGGAAATGTCAATCCCATGTCACCCTGATCATGCACGCGCCGATTTTTTCCGAATTTTGTGTACTTAGGGTAAATCATAAATGTCGCGAAGGTACGATTTATCGGTCATTAAGGTCTGTGTTACAGAATGAATCTCAAATCTGATTACTATAGCTATTGTCACCGCAAAAATACAATTCATTTATTTTCAAATCGATATGCATGCAGGCTCAAGTTCTGTAATACGGGCCTAGGTTTCCTTTTATTAAACTTTGTTCCCTAGAGATATAATTTTGTTTTTATACTGTTAATTGTCAAAGCGTGTAAATATTTTGAAGATTACAAAAATGTATAATTAAATTTATGTAAAATAAAAATTTATCATCTTATTTTGTAGTTTTAATGTCATAATAACCTTATCCATTCAATAAATACGCGTTTCTTATAGGATACATCCCCATCTCCTAAATTCCACAGAACTTGATAGTCGTGGAGGATATTTACCACATACTAATGGAGTGTGTCCGTAACGAGTCCCTCAGAACACAAATAGTGGACGTTTCTACCGACGCGGGTGTCGAACTCTTACAACATATTTTTGAAGCTTGGGAAGATTCTCGAGATGCAATAGGAGCATTCTGCGACTTGTCCAAGGCATTTGATTGCGTTCATCATGACACCTTAATCAGGAAATTACGTCATTATGGTGTAACAGGCCGTGCTATTGACCTTTTGAATTCTTATATGAGTGGCAGAGTTCAGAGGGTTAATATCAGTGGCAACACATTGTCAGGGTCCAAGGTCTGCATGGGCGTCCCACAGGGTTCCATACTCGGGTCATTTTTATTTTTGGTCTATATAAATGACTTTTTTAAAGTAAATAGACAAAAATTAAGCTATGACGATGTGAACAATGCTATTTCTGAAATAGTAGAATGGTTTGCGGCAAATAATTTGTTACTTAATGAGAAAAAAACTAAATGTGATAAATTTGTACTATCAGGTATGATTGAGGTCAAGTACCAATCCGTTGTGCATAAAAAAAATCAATAAATAAAAAGAAACATCAATAACTCACGACTTAATTTTTATTCTTACAATAGAGAGGTACTTAAACGTAACTTAAACATTAGTTTTCAACGAAGCCTTATAAAACTATTTAAAAAAGTTCACATAATGCGAGCTTCAGGCGAGAACAAGCGCGAAGTGGCGTCCCCTGAATCAATTAACTGCTATCAAGAATAATAATTGAAAATTTGAGCAAATGGGAAACCCATGACAATGAAGTGTCATTAAATAATACTTATACACGATGTCTTCATACAGCTTTAAGTGACAAAATAAGGTTACGAAGACGTATACTAAAATTGTGATATTAATAATAATTGATATTTCCACAGTCACACATACATTTAACTTATACATACAAAGATAAGGTAACAAATTAACAACACTAATTGCTGTTGGGGATGTCCCACTTCATGCTCAATTACTCTAGTTTGGAATATTTTTATATAAAGAGGGCGCCACTTAGCTCTTTTTCTCACCGTTATTCCATCCAGTGGCGCCCTCATTGGATAACTTAAGATTACTTTTTAAATACAGAATAAATCAAAGACCTGCACTTGAGATGCAAAAAAAATATATAAAAAAGTAATTTTAGAATTAACGATTATAATACAAAAGTGGATGTTATCATTGATAATTTGAAATTCTCGAAAATAACCGCAATAAAGCTATTTAGGTATTATTTATAATTTTTTTTTTGATTTATTCGGTATATAAAAATAAATCTTAATTTATCCAATGAGGGCGCCACAGGACGGAATAACCTCTTAAATGTAAACGATAGTGACCAGTTTTCATACTAACGTAAACGACCACATGTAAAAAAATTAAGCAATATTTTTGGTATTTTAGTAATAAAAGTAAAAGAATGAATCTTAAATAAAGAAATCTTTACGTTATATAATAATTACCAACAATAAAATACAACCCGCATTGCTACTATTAGTGCAAACCTCATCTACTGGTAGCTTGTATCTTTACCCTGTTAGCGATAAGGCCGCCTTTTTGTGCGATTAATGATGAGCGTACATCAGTATTCTTCATGTAGCTTTTGTTAATTGTGCAAAAAAGAGTATTTGATTGATTGATTGATTGAATGAATTATATTTATACGTCATTGGTGAGATTGTTTCGTCACTTTTGGTTTCATACAAAAAATATAAATTTCGCAACAATATCAACACATCACTACATTCACCCCAACTTAAAATTTTTATTACTAAAACACAGAAAATAACGCATTAGTTTTTACATTTTGGTTGATTAGTTTGTATGGAAACCGACTACTATAGAAGGTTAAGAAATCGGCGAACGTTGACCATACAAATGTAATACCAAAATGAAACATAACCAAATATTGTGTGGTGTGCTAGGTTTTCGACCTTATTGTAAGTTACCTACACAACTTTATTTATTAACATCACTAGCTCCAGACTGCGTTGCATGACATCGTTTATCGTGCGACGTAGAGAGTGGGATAGTTGTATATTTCGTCCAAGCGAGTGAGCAGGACAAATATTATTCCACGCGACATCTTTATTGCGCCTGTCGCGCTAGGCTCAAGGCTAGAGTTCAAACTTTTAAATTTGTAAATAATCTACTTTAAATAATACGTTTTTTAAATTTATATCCAGATTATGATTTTTCATAAAAATTATATAATTCTTATTATCCATTAGATAAATAAAACGTTTATTTGCATATGACAGAAATACAAAAATATCCGATCGCACGATTACTCTGATTGGTGTAAAAATTATTTTTTATATATTGCCTCTGACTTAAACAATTTGATATTTTTTTATTGATGATGTGATGATTGATGACCTACATTTTTATTTCAAAAATGGACTATTTATAATTAATGTCCAAATTTTTTTAGATACTTGTACATTACACACCATACAAAAATATGTTACAATAACGATTTTGGTATTACCTTTGTAAGTACGCCCAAGCGTGCGCCGGAGCCTTAAGTTAAGTTAACAAAAAAAATCACACGGTATTTAATCAAATCATTGATCAATGCTGCATTTCTGAAATTAAACGATGAAAAGCCACAGGTGTGTCAGTCTAATTTTGTACTCGTATATTAAGTGGTGACGGTTATAGTCAAACCCGGCCCAGGGGATCTAAGATCACGGAGCAAATCAACTGAATGCAATTAATCTCCTGAATTGTTAAAAGAATTCCCAAATTCCGTAACAATTGATATTTGGTGATAGCAAATGAACATTTTGTAAATTTGTAATGTGATTCGAAATGCGCTACAGTGTAACAGGGGTCGTCACGTCGCGCCGATGTTATTCTAATTAGTGTCAATAGATGGCGTTGTTTTAAAATATGTGAACAAAGAAAAGAACAACCATTCTCAAAATTGAGATCGCATTTGATTTGAGATTATGGATCGTTCCGGATGGAGAGAGTTAAGTTCGAAATCGATCCTGAGATCGTTGTTGTGTATTTAAATCATTATCACAATTATTGAAAAACATATCGCAATAAAACATTCCGAGTTGATCAGGCACACGGTGTGTAGGTCACTTTTCACAATAATTTAAAGATTTTGTTTTAATTTTTCAATTGACATTTGAAATTATAATTGTTATTTTAAATTTTCAATGTCTACCACTGTTTACTAACATAGTTATAGGTGACTGTACTAACAAAGATGGACCTTATTGTCTGGAAAATAAATGATTTATTAATACACTTTGAACTTCCAATAATCTTAAAGACCGTGATTTTTTCACATGGGTCCGAGCACCTGTCGATGATAGAATAAAAATGTTTTCTTACAAATCGGTAGCTTTAGATATAATATAGGTGTTTAATAATAAAACATAGACTATTAAGATTATAATTACCACTGTGAATTTGTTGTCTCAGAGAAATATACTTAGAACTCTTGTAATTAAAAAAAATACAATAAATTCTTTATATTTATAAAAAAAATTTCACCGACGACAAACATCACGACTTAATTAAACTATTTTTTTTTAAATATAAAGTTGTCAATGGTGTCGATTCGGATGTACACCAACTAAATTAAAACCAGTTTTAAAGTAGTACTGTCTCTCTCTCCCTGGAACGGTACGATGCGACGGTACCACTCCAAAACTGATTTTAGTTTAGTTGGTGTACATCCGAATCGACACCATTGATTAATTTTTTTAGAATAATTTTAGTTCTTAGCATCATCTACAACGCAATAAAGTTCACAGTATTGTAGATTTTATAATGAAATACCTTTACTATATCTAAAGCTAGGTACAGAATGGTTAGAAAACCTTTAATCCATTACTGATAGGTACTCTATCCTTCTACAAAAAATCAGGAACTTTAAGGCCCGTATTAATAAACCATTCTCAAGATTAAGAACAGTCGTGTAACCGGTCTGAAGTAAACTCTGTTGATTAATAAACGTAACTTGAGAATTGAAACGCACGTGCTTACTCAAGTAGTACTCACTTGAGACCTGCGTCGAGTTTCACGTATTAATAAACGACACTCAAGACCATCATTCATTCGCCGCTGAGGCGAATACTTGAGAAGTGATCTCAGCTGAGTAGACCTCGAAATTGGTTTATAAATTAGCACGAAGATAAAAAGCATCTCGGGTGATACATATTGAGATTGGTTTATTAATATGGGCCTAAGATTATATTATAAGAAGTTACACCATAAGAATTACGCAATTTTTACTGGACTATTTGGAGGTTTTGGCCTCGTACAAATTAAGATTTTCAGCTCCCATATATTTTACCTGGAATCGATTTGACTATATAACTATTAAATAAAAGTATTCATGAATTATGAAAATTTCAGACGTTATCACTCTAGTCATAGCACAAACGTATCAACACTAGTTTCAATATCAAAGTTGCATAATCACTGGTCATCTTCTTCGTTGATAATATTGATTGATTGTGCCTGGAATCGACGGACAGTAATACATTTAGTTACTTGAACTTCTGGTCTTTAAACTTTATACAAACAGAAAAGAGTGATGTTTGGATACTTATTTGCGAAAAACAAGACAACTTGTATTGTAAAGTATTGTAAGTGTATTTGTAACTATAACACGGCTTGAGCAGAACTACGTGAAACTTTCGAACGAAAGCTTTTTCCAACAATATAATTAATATTCAAGTTTTCAAAGATTAAAACTAGTGTCACTAGATGACGATGTTTCAAATTATTTGAACAAAAAATATCGATATGAATTTGAGATGAAATATGGAGAAAAGGCACAATATGGCTTTGTTCAAATAATTTGAAACATCGAAATTTTTTTTGCAATATCATTCTCAAATACTCAAAAAATATATTTAAAAAAATCATAATACATTAATGAATATAAGGACGAAAAAGTGTGAATTTCGTTACATTTAAAAAATGCGCCTTCATTCGTAGCAGCGCCATCTAGTGACACTAATTAGCATTACATCTGTAATCGAGTTTACACCTTTTCATTTGAGCGCGTCGTAATTTTTCTTGATTAATTTAACAGATCATTAAATCTTGGGTTTACAGTCAAATGCTTTGAATTGTCAGCGCATTTGTAATATTTTACGTAAGTTTTTTATACAGGTGGAATATATAAATAAAAACGAATTCTCCCTAGAGAATTCTGTCGTATACTTCACCCCTCGATCACAGATGCGTTCACACATGTGGTCAAATCCACAAAATTTCTAATATCAAACAACTTATTCTAAACAACTAGCGAGGTACAAAATACGCACAGCCTGACAATACTAGGAGCAGACCGCGCATAATGATTAATTATCTTGACCAATTTTCACACAAAAGAATAAGCTGCATTTAGGCTATGACATACCAGGAAACGTTTATAAATTGATAATATTGTCCGGTTTATATTACGAATTTGTTTATACCTTAATCTAATACCTTGTATGTATTTCATTTGATTACAAGTTATATATCGGGTGAGTTTTTTACCGTAAAGAAAAAAATTGGGTATATTAGGTAAGCGAAATAGAAGATATTGGCGTAGGTAGTTTTTTTTTCTTTTTTCAAAACCATCATCTATAGCATTGTTATTCGACGGTCGCGTTTGTAGCCTATTAAATAAATAAATTTAAAAAACTTAGAAAATATGAGTTTTAAAATAAATTTCGCATGATAGGAACCCAACGAATCTCGCCAGTCGCCTATCAATCTTCGGCCGGCGCGTGCGTCCATGAAGGTGTTGAAAAAAAAAAAAACTACTTACGCTAATAACTTTTTTTTCACTTACCTAATATGTCCTATTTTTTTCCTGACGGTTACGGTTCCTGTTTACTGGTTACCCCACTCCTGATTACGAACAACTTTTTCATTTCATTTTCCTAGTGGAGGAACCATAGCCGAATTCAACCGAAAATATTTTGATCGAATTCGACTATGATTCCGTAGCAAAAGTTGTACGAAATCAAGAGTGGCGTCACCGGTTAATGGGAATTACACGAATTCAAATTCACCTTGTATATTTAATATTTAGATATTTTGTTTATTATTTCCAAAAAAAAAAAAAACAATTTTCAAATATTTAAAAATTACGCTGCATAGGTGGCCCGAACGTGGGCATTTTGTATGTATATTAATTAACGTTTGGTCTGCTACTATTTATTAGAAGTCTGTGAACACGTTGCTCTTTGCTACTAACGCATTGGCTTAAATTTTTTTTAAATATCAACAATCAATAGTTAGTGATTTAAATTTATAACAAGGTTATTGTGGTCTGTATTCCATACACAAGTAATTTAATATTTTATCTTAACCGATTTCAAGAAGGAGGAGGTTTTCAATTCGGCTTTTTTGTATTTTTTTTTAATGTATGCACAACAATATCGCCGGGATTTGGCGGTTGATTCACGTGGTTGTTTTTGTAAATGAAAGGGGGTACCGTCAAGTTGGTCCCATTGTAATTTCATCGCAATCAATTCAGTAGTTCTTTTGTAATAATGGTAAACAGCAGAATAGCATTATATATTTAAACGATTGTGTAGTATTTGCACAGGGAAACTACGAGTAGATACAGTTTGGGTTTGTATGAAAAAAGTGTAGAGAAGGTCGGTGTGAAATCGAAGAACATCAGGTCGAGCTGGTATACCCCAACTGCCCACCTAACCTGCAGGAGCTAGAACGGTCGCCATCGCCACAAAAATTATCAGGGAGATTGGCAAGCACGCTAAAATATTAAAAAGTGAAAAATAAAAACGTTTTACCAAAAAAAAAATCGACCTTCTCCGATAAAACCACCTACAAAGTCAAAAATAATTTTATTGAAATGCTTGTATCTTTCAATCAGTTATTTTCTATGTTCACTGTCGTAATTATTATTATTATTTCTACTATATGAAAAAATGTATTTCGAAGTCGGCGCTACAATTGAATGTAAATCAATCTACATTATAGACACTGTTACACATTGGCGTTTTTTAGTATATAACTTTACGTACATAATGGTTGTTGCACAATAAATAACATGTTACTAGCGGCATTCTCCCGAGCATTTTCGAGATTGCAGGGTTCCTTGAGATTGCAGGGTCACTAGAGATTGCAGGGACCCGCGAGATTGCAAGGTCACTATAGATTGCAGGGTCCCTAGGCATTGCATACAAAATTTTGCAATACAAAATATGACAAATTGCCAAATTACGTAGTTAAGGCACATATCAATTTTAAAAGATATACGTGTTTCTATAATATGATTATAGCGACTCATGTGATCCCAGTACTTTAATTGTACCCGGTAATTGTACCCCAATAATATACGAGGTGACATAACAAAATTACTAACGTCAGCAGTTAGGGTAATTGCCCCTTAACATATCAGAACAACTAGAATATATTTGTATGAAAAACAGATCACCATACATATATTAATTTTTGAGGATAGTATTGTTGATGAGAATAAATTGTTCCATGATGTTTAGAGATGTTTTAGCGTCGTGCGGCCATGTTACACTAGTAGTGTTATAATCGTCGTGTCATGGACTTCACAAGAGTACATTTTGAAATAGCCATAACAAAAGCCAATATTAGACAAATTGTTGAGATGTCAATTGTGTTAATTTTCATACGAAATGACTGGCTACTAATTCTGCATCCTGTACAGGTAAGCTCATGTAGCATGAGTACTTCCCATATTAGGTTATGCCAGGTTGCCTGCACGGATTTTTAGATTACAAAGATGACTTCGCAAATGAAATGTGCAGTGTAATAACCTGCTCCACCTCAGAATGATTTCTGTGGAATCCATGATACAAAAGAAAGTCGTGTAACCAGTATTTCTTTAATTCGGTTACCAAAACCCATAGAACAAATTGCTTCTCTTCAGCATCACTATTCAAGATTATAACTAAATAAGCTCACTGCGCACACAAATCAGTCTCCAAACATCACAAACTTAACTCAAATTAAACATAGTCTCTAATCACTCTGGCCAGCAGCTTGACGTAGTAGCACATAGATCTTCTCCTTTATCCAGTCTTTGTTATATGGTGCATATGTGTTTGTTGATTTCTGGTACACTAGACAGCTGAGGTCGGCAAGCTAAAACAAACAATTTTTTTGCAAAATCTTTTTGCAGGGATAATGTTTTTATTATGATTTCAATTGTGGTTTTGTATCTCTCTGATACATTATATTTTATTGTAAATAATATTAATTTATGTTTATCCTTTATCTAGATAGATAAGCATTTATTTGCATCCATGTACACACACATAACAAATTTTACATATGAAAAATACAACTAAAACAAATATTATGTATGTGCCGCAGTATACAAAAAGGCTACAGCTCAGTGTATGGATTTGTCCGAGCCGGCCAAAACACTGGTATTCTACTGAAACCTGAGGGTTGGTCTGGGACAAATGGAATTTTGAAATGTGTTTGGTGTTATCAAATTAAAACTAATGTTATTGGTAAACGAATATTGTGTAAGATTATTCCCGTAACATATTGGATTCAATTAATAAAATATACCTAATTAAGTTATTGAACCAATTATTATATTATTATTATAGAATAAATTGATAATCAATGAAAGATTCTAGTATCTATAGTCTAATACTAGAATGTGCATGTGCAGGAAAAATCTAGTATCTATAGTACAGGCTTTGCTTAATTTGGGACTAGATGATTTGTCAAGTGTCCCAAATATTTATCCATTATTCATTCTGACGTAAACAAAGTCCTCACCCATAGAGACTACTCAATATTAGATTAAGTATTTAAAACTAAAATGTAAATTATCAAAACTAAGAACTTTATTATTGTATAAAATGTAAAATCATATTAGGGAATGGAATTGCCAAGATTGTTAGTTCCTTTGTTAAAAGACAGAACCAGGTTGGAGTAAACAGTACACTATGGAAAAGACTTATAACGAAGATGAAAAGGACTCTTATGATCCTATTTGAGGATAATGGTACTGTAATTATTGAGTATGATGAAATAAATAATTATGACAATGAAACAATAGTAGAAAGACACTTTTTTCATGTCAGCAAAGTGAGCGAGTCAGAGCAGAATCACATAATTTAAGTTCAGAAGGATAGGCAAAGCTCCCACTTTAGCTCGATATTAAGAATGATTTTGTAATAGTCTAGAATTATAGAATGAAGGAATGTTTGCTAGGAAAAGGTAGGTATTTAATAAAAACTAATACTGGAACACAAATCCTCAAACTAGGTAAAACTTGTATCTTGAGGATTAGTTTTCATTTGATTCGAGTTTCCACCTGTTGCTATTTTCGACAGCGGTTCTTCCAAGACAAAATTAACCTGATCAAAAGTTACTCCCTAACTAAAGCGTCTCTTAACCGGTTATATCATAAAAATATGGCGTTATGCAAAGTTAAAAATTTCAGTTAATGTTTTGTTATTTTCCCATTGTGTTTGGTACAACTTGACTAAGAACTATTTGCCTACATAACAGCAGACGCTTTTTAGCTTATCAACACTGAATTATACACATATTAACAAGACTTACCTGATCAACGAAGTCAAACAATTGAGAAATATCGTATGTTATAGTCGGAGTATTTGGATTTCGCCTCTTCAAATGTTCCTCGTATATCTTACACACGCCCTCCATGCAATCGTTGACACTCTCATAGTCTGAATACGTCCTGGTTTCCGGCCTTGGGCCTGGTTGCACCAGTAAAATTGTGTGGGACTGAAAATATAACCTTAAAATATTACCGCCATTCTTATAAAAATAATAGTTTTGAGGTGTAAAAATATTGTGGTACATACCATTTTAGCAAGGGATAATTTAGTAGATGCTGTAAATTGACGTGATAATCAAAATTCAGAGGTATTTTCGAAAAATATCCTCACCGCTGGATCAGGGTCAAGCAAGCGCGCGTTCAGAAATAACAGATGTAACAGATTTCTTTTTTGGGGTTGCCATAGTTTGCAACCTGTTCTTTGCAGCCTGAAGTACACACCCCGAAGTTCGCGACCAAAATTACACATCCCGTTAGTTCGTGTCATTCTGGCTGCATGGTATTGGCTGCGAAATTCGGGTCGGGCACTTCCAGAGCGTTCAAATAATACGCAGCCCGAAACACACAGCCCGAAACACACGTCCCGAAGTTTGCAGACTCGTAGTTTGAGACTTGTACTTGAACTTACGGTTGCAAACTATCGGCACGTTCCGATAATGCACAGCCCGAAACACACAGCCCGTTAGTCCGTGTACATAGAGAGGTGGCACTTTAAATACTAGTCACGTTCGATTCTTTCGTGTTATCGATGCCAATGTGCTTACAAAGAAGTATCAATATTGAGGTAATTGACTAAAGAAGTCTGATTTTTCTTTTTTAAATAGTTGAAAACAAAGGTATCTGTGGTATAATTGCAAATTGTTTTAATTTTCTGTACGTACGCCATTGTATACCTTTCATAAAATATTTTTCTGTTTTGTACCTATTTCATTAGCGTTTGTATTGAAATTCATAGTAATAGATCATGTTTCTGTGATTAATAATGTGATCCTTGATTGATATAGCGAATGTATAGATTTATTAACTCGTACAAGGCGCCAATAGCCTTTGTATTGTATTGAATTTGGTGTAAACAGCTACCTACATATTTTTGCATTCTAAGACTAGGTAAAAGAACCTATTTTATTTTACTAGTACATTTTACACAAGAGTGAGACCCTTCCTCATCAGAGTGACGCTATGTTGCCGCAATAAAATTCGAGTTTTTGTAATCTCTCTTGTTCTGGTACCGACCATCGTTTACTTACATTTTTATGATTTTGGTTCTTTCAACTGCTACTAACTACATTGAGTAGCTAGGTATTGTTTTGATATTATTAGAACATATGTCAAATGTTATATTTCAGACAGTTACTACATCATCGCTATGGTTTCTAAACAACGCTGAGCGCAATCATCCTGGATCCTTGCCTAATTATGAGACAAACTGGGGTGCTTGAGCGGACCTATCATTAAGAGTGGAATCTTTGAGGTAGATGTATTTATTACCTAATGCACTTATAAATGTAATTTAATTTGCATTAATTGGGAAGTTGATGAAGTGAATGTTGATCAGTGGTATAACTTGACAAAACTTCAAATTGTCTTTCTTCTACCCACCTACCCACTGGTACAAGAACTACAGTGTTCATGATCAAACAAGAAGTAGTAGTTGGTTGATAAAATTTAATTTATTCTCACTTTACATAAAACACTGCATTAGTGTTAGAGTTGATATGGGATATGACATAGGTTGTGACATGTATATTTATGTTTAAATGAATGTCATCATAGGAATGGACTAGTATAATGATTACAGGTGTTATTAGACATCTGGGAACTGCTGATTGTGCACTAAAAGTACACAATTAATTGGCAATTGCTGACTCTGAGAGTCCTGATTAATCCTGTTTATGCTGCTATCTGTCAATGGTCTATGGGCTGCTAACTAAATTATTTTACTATTCAACAGACATCTGTGAGCTGTATGCTTGAAATAGCAGTGAAGGAGTCATCATAATAACAGCAAATTGGAGAAACCACATCAAATTCAACACCCCTGTTACATTTTTGTTTTTACTCATTTCTCATTTTCCAAATACAGAATATTTGGAGTACCTACCTATTTATTTGTGTTTTTACTATACCTCGGGCAGATCCAGTCTACCTACAAACCACATTGTCACTTTCCACTGTGTGAGATTTAGGTTGCAACTGTCCTGTATGTCATAATATGATCACTAATCAACCTCAATCATACTTACCTGAAGTTAAGTGAAGATGAGGCTGAAGGTGAAACTGTGTTTACCCGATATCCACAACTTGTATTATATCTTATCTCAAATAACCAGTTGTTTACTTGGATAAGATTGTTCCAGCTTGTGTGCATCAATCCAGCTAAAACACTGTCGTTTGCATTAATCTGAACCAGGATTTAGTCCTTAGTACATAGGGACTATGTTGTCTCAAAATGCCCGATTTTGTCAATCAATAGAACAAGATACGAGGACTGACATCGCCCCACTTAAGACCTTACCAATTAAGACATCTGGTAACGGTCCGGGCTTATAACTTTTCGCACTGGTATTATTGTGTACTATTATTATAGTACCAAACTATTCAATTTATGGATCATTCTCAACGACCCATCTGCCCCACTGATTGAATTCTTTTTACAAACTTTTATTTAATTTGCAATGGTGTTGATTCAGATGTAACACCAACTAAACTAAAACCAGTTTTGGAGTGGTGCCGTCGCATCGCATTGTTCCAGGGAGAAAGAAACGGTACTAGTTTAAAACTAGTTTTAGTTTAGTTGGTGTACATCCGAATCCACACCAATGTATGTTTGTTAGGGTCAAATCCAGCAAGTTTTAAATTGACCTACTTCCCGGTTCCCAATTGAGCTGAAATTTTGTAAGCGTAGTGTTATGGGTTTGGAATATAACCCCTTTTTAAAAAACTAAATTTATTAACACTGGAAAGTACACAGTTTAATTGGAAATTAATAGGAGAAACAACCACGCGCGATGAGAGTTTGGACTGGACTGACTATTGGGATAGACTGAGTGTGGTCTTCGCTGTTATCTGAATCAGCTTTTCTACCAGAGTGATGATGAAAGCAAGACATCAGCATCATCCTTTACAGGGTTATGGTATAACAGTAGGTACCTATGTAAATCAGATGACAATGCAATATAAATGTGCCATGGAGCTGATCTGATGATGGAGTCGAAAGTTGGCCATGAGAACCTGTAATAAAACGACGCAACCCCGTCGAGTTTAGCCAGGGTCCGATGATGGAGCCGGAAGTTGGCCATGGGAACTCTGTTAGAAAACGACGCAAACCTATCGAGTTCGGGCTAGTCGCCTAATCTTACTTCGGACAAATGGGTGTCGCACAATCGTACATCGCCTAATCTTACTTCGCACGAACAATACTTCGGACAAATGGGGTGTCGTACATCGCCTAATCTTACTTCGCACGAACAATACTTCGGACAAATGGCGTGTCGCACAATCGTACATCGCCTAATCTTACTTCGCACGACCAATACTTCGGACAAATGGGGTGTCGCACAGTCGTACATCGCCTAATCTTACTTCGCACGAACAATACTTCGGACAAATGGCGTGTCGCACAATCGTACTTCGCACGAATAGGTAATACTTCGGCCACTCGTGGTCGCACGTCAGTAATAAACCCAGTTTATTCGTCTTGACAAGTAGGTAGGTAAGTACTCTAAAAAGTACGTCTTGGTTGGCTTCATGACTTGTGTAATTTGGTGAAATAGGCGTCAATAGCATTGGTTTGCAACCTATAGGTTTAGGAGACGTAAAGCTTGTACTTATTTTATTTTTTTTTACTCTTTAATTTATTTAGTATCGACTGTATGTAGGTAGGTAGGGGAAACTGGGGACAGTTGATCCCCCGCTTTGATTTGATACCATAATGTCTTTGAATTTGAACAGACAGGGCTGGATTTTATATTTGAGGGCATATAATTTATCTAGCAACGAAATAAGTATACGAAACTGAATTTGTTAAATCAACTTGAAATTAAATAAAACCATAAAGGGGTTTGTACCAAGTGTCCCTTATATTAAATCCATCCTCTTGGGTGAATTGATCCGAGGGGGATCAAGTCACTTCGACGCATATTATGATACAAAATTTTATCAGCTAAGTAAGTATAAGTAAATCAAATCAATAAGTTTTATTTCGTAAGTTATAAGAATAACATTTGAAATCGTCATGACACACAATTTTGTAAGTGAGTAATTGTACAAATAAAGAGGATTTCGTATGTTACCGCTACAGTAATTTGAGTGAAATGACTAAAAAAAATAGCTCGTACAAAATAACTGTATTACATTATTTATCCTTATATATAATTTTTACTTTATTAATACGAGCCTTTGAATCGCTCATGTGCTAGGTACACCTCCCGGGTCGGGTAGTATGAATCTCAGCGCGCATACAAGAATGAATTATGATTCGGACAATCGTACAACTTTGCATTTCCACTCACCAAATAGCTATATACCAGGCCAAAAAATCCCCGTACTATCGTTTCAATCACGACAATAAAATCGATTGTTGAGCTTTTTGGCGGGAACTCGGCGAGTGAAGTAGCATTTTTCTTTATAATTCTTATAATTTGTGCATTCTAACTTTTGAAGCTTAATAATGGCAGAATATTGTGCAGCAAACGTTAGCGTTGGTGTACAGGTGAAGGGAAGTGTAAATTAAAGTGCGTAACGGAGCTTTCGGGTTCCCACAAGAAGCCGCCAAAATCTTTTGTAAAGCATTCTGCCACTTTACTGAAGAATGACTTGACAGTGACTAGACTCTGTATACGCCAAGTATACGACGAATTACTTGTTTTGACTGAGACTGACTTATAAACTGAAGAAATAAGAGAAATTTTTTCACTCGAAACTGGCAGTAATGTCCCTCGACAGTGAGGTGGACTGGTTGCCATCCTCAAAAATAAGAAGAAGAAGAAATCGATTGTTCTAAGGCGTACCCCTAGCATTAAAAAAAAAAAAATGGTCTCCAAATTCTGGCTTCGTGTTTACGGAGCGTTCCGAAATTGCGCAGACCGAACTTCGCATCCCGTAGGTCATGCCCAAATGGCTTCCAACTTACGGGACGCGAACTACGGGCTGTGACATTCCGGCTGCGACATTCCGGCTGCGAACTACTAGCCGCATAGTATTGGCTGCGCACTAATGTAGCGTTCCGTTACTTCGCAACCCGAAACTGACGGTCCGAATTACGCGTACCGTAAACTGGCACCTGTTTCGGGCTGTGTAATTCTGGTCGGCAAGTACGGGCCGTGACTTTCTGGCTGCAAACTATAGGCACCCCTTTTTTGAATACCTACAGCTTTGGCAGATAAAATTGGGAAAAATGTAGTGTTGCCAGTTGCCAGATACAAAAGTCAGTAAACCGAAAAGAATCCATTGATAAAAAACATGTGGATTTGATCGGATTTCGTGAATTATTCTATCCAATGAATTCAATCGTTCAACGTACACCCACAGCTAAAATATTTTTGCAAAATTAGTTTATCAAATGTAACTACAACAGTGGGGGTTATCTTTTGCTAACGAAACTTTCGAGTTCTCACAAGAAGCCTTCAAAATGTAAAGATTCTGAAATGCTGACTGACTTCACTAAATTGAAGAAATTAGAGAAATAAGACATGGCTGTACGGGATTAGTTCCTTTGCCTTCTCCGGGAGGAGCGAATTACCAAAAAAAGGCAGGATGGTCTAATGATCTTAGCCTGTTTACTAAGTGAACGAATCAAGCGGACAAAAAAAAACCTTTGACAGCTTCAAAACAAAAGAGAAAAGATCTGGCTGTATGGCTTTGTCCTTTGCCTATCCTAAGGGATGAAGAAAATAACAACCAACAAAAGTTTTATTTAATGTTTTTTACCAAACTGAATTGCATTCTCTGATTTCTTAACTTTTATACACTGAGTGGTCTGTTTATGGAACAGTTAAATAATATTGGGTCATTTTGCACTCTGTTTATCTAGTAAAATTGTATGATTTCATTCAAACCTGCTTTATCCCGAGAAGATAACAAATACAATCGTCAAACAAAACATGCAAGGATCGAATGATGAAACGTCTGATTTTGTAAAGAAGTTTGAAACTGTGCTGAAGGAGAATGAGTCCAGAAATCCAGTTGACATTTATAGTGGTATTAGACAACAAAATACACGGGACACAAACAAACGCTTAAAACCCGAAGAGGTTATTGCAAATATATCAAAGCAAATAAAGGCTATACAGAAGGCCGATTGCATAAAGGAAAAGTGTGTCTCGAAAAACCTGATTAAATATAAGAAGTCTGCATTTCTGCCTGTGAATAAGTTACCGAGAGATGGAGAGGTACGAATTTTTTATAATATCAAGATATGATTTATGTAAACGAGTAAGACAAACAGCTTAACCTGTTGTTCCATCCAGAATAATCCTATTTGGGTGCCTTGGATTGACTGCCAGCCTACCCAGGGGGACTTTGGTCTCAGCCTTTAGACTGCACTTGGGACACATACCAATAAATAAATTTTATCATATGAGATTTTTTTTTATGCACAACGGGTTAGCACTTGACCTCAATCACACCTGATGTTAAGTGAAGATGAGGCCGAAGGTGGTAGCATACTGATCTGGAAACCCCATCTTATTGGCGAACTGGCTATCTTATCTCTGACAACCGGAACACAACAATGCTATTAACATTGCTGCTTGGCGGCAGATTTAGATAAGATGGTGGTAGCTAGCCAGGCGGACATTTAAAATGCCCTACCACCAACCAAAACATGTACCCCGCTGGGGATGGAACCCGCGACCTCCGAATCGGAACCCTATTATGTTTACATTGCGCCACGGAGGCGATAAAATCTAGTACAAGCTTTGCTTTCTTTGGGGCTTAGATAACACTTACATTTCCCAAATAATAATATATGGTAGAATCTTGTTTGAAATAAAATTATTGTATTTTATTTTGAAGGTACTACAACAAAATATCAATACAAACCAATTTGATACTCAGTGTGTGTCCAACACACAACTTATTAAAATCATTGAAGATGCCGAGGCAATGGCAAATGCACATAAAGGTATCACGCAAGAATTCAACACTTCATTTTATGAGTCTATAGACTGTAACAATGTAGGAGGTACATCTAATTCAGAAACCTATAAAGAAATGGATAAACATATTGATAAACAAGATAAGGAGGGTATAGATGATGAAAAAATTCAAAGAGATAATATGGAAGATGATCCCCAAAGTTATGAAATGGGTGACAACACAGAAAAAGAATCTGAATTTGTTGTAATAGATATATCTTTGAAAGTTCCAGATACATGCAAAGAAAGTCTTACATTAGATTCACTTGTAATTGATAGACAAATTGATGACAAAGGAGAGTTTGAAAGTGATACTTGCATTACTGAAAATGATGCTTATACTCAATTTGAATACACGGATCAACAAGCCATAGCAGACTTGGATATGCCATCTAGTCCTATATTTAATATTAAGCCTACAATTAGAAAATCACGAACACCCTCTCCATTGGTGTTTGATTTGAACATTTTTGAAAAATTTGAAAAAATAGCAGTACCACTCGTTGAAGATAATCTAGATTTTGAAATGGCTAAGCATATGATCAATTCACAAATTTTGGGAAGAGAATTGTTAATACAGACTAATTTCGAACCTATATTTAGAGAAGATGACAATCAAATAAGCCCAGTCATTCCAATTAGTAAGGATAAGTTGAAAATAGGTAATTCCCCAGAAATTTTGCATGGTTTGACGATCGAAGTTCACTGTAAACCTAAAGATAGTCAAAACAGTAATATGTTAAAAGATGAAATATTATTTAGTAGTGATGAAGACGATGAATATGTCCACAAAAATTTACAAGAATTACCTTTCACATGTGCCTTAGAAACGTCTTTTTACGATCAACCGAGTATTCTCAATAAAACCATGTATGTGGGGTTTCAAACTGCTAGCAATAAGTCCATACAAATAGATACCAATTCATTCTCTAGAGCTAAAAGCATATTTGATAATATAAATAAAAGTACAACTGGTAAAGAACCAACATTTACGGAGTTAGTTGAAACTTGTGATGATGAGAGAGGTTTGAATATTGTTGAGTTGAGCGAAGGCGAATTACAAAACAAAGAGCTACTTCATCCTGGCAATAACAATTTTATTAACGTGACTGAGTCTATGAAGGTTAATAATAGCTTAGAGCATATAGAATTTGCCACGTCTAATAGAAAACCAATTGATATTTCTGAAGACGGTTTCACTAATAGTAAAACAATCAAAGGTATGAACATAGATCTTTTTAGCGGCGAAAGTACACATGAATTTTTCAAAAAGTGCAAAGACGTTATGCAGATATCTAATTTTGAAGGTTTTAGAACTGCTAGTAATAAAGAAATAAAGCTGTCAGATATTGCTTTAGCGAGATCGACGGAATTATTTCAGGATATTGATTCAAACAATTTTCATAATGAAAATAAAAATACAAAAAGCATAGGAAAGAAATTGTCTCAAGTTATTGACGAACAATATGCACATTCCATTAAAATCTCTGAGAATCGTAAGGATTTACGCACGAGGGAAACGATGGAGCCGAACATAGATGACACATTATTGCATGAATTTGACTGTGTTGATATGATACAGAACAATATTGTGAAAGAAAGTGATTTAGCTGATTTTGAAATAGTAAGTGAAAATGATATCAACGTATCTGATGCACTAGTTAAAACAGGAAAATTAATTCAAGATATTAATTTTACAATAGAAGAATCATCAAAAGTTTGTAAGGAGTTTTTGTCATCTCGGTCCAATTTGGGATTTAAAACAGCCAGTAATAAGAGCATCAAAATATCCGATCACGCTATGGAAAATACCAGAAACTTATTTCATGATATTGATTCCGATAATTATGGAGTAACAACTGCATCTAAAAGTGATATGCAAAATTTTATTCCTGGAAATGAAGAAAAAACTTTTACTGACCATGTCGCTTTAAACCTTTCTTCAACAAGCAAAGCCTCTTTAATAGGATTCCATACAGCTAATAATAAAAAAATCGGAATATCTAAAGCAGCTTTAATAAAAACTGAAAGTATATTTAAAGATATTGAACAAGGTGACAACATCGGATTCTACGAAACGAAAAAAGCAAAGCATACACAAAACGTAAAACGGATAGAGAATATTGATAAGGCATATAAAGACCATACTTTTATTGGATTTCAAACGGCAAGCAATAGAAAAGTAAACGTATCTGACGAGGCATTATCACATACTAAAAAAATATTTAAAGAATTTGATATTTCTGAAAATATAACTGAAACGGATTTGCGAAGTATTCAGATTAAGAACCAAAAGCGTTTAGATGTAACTAAAAGTGATTCATTTTTGGCTATTAACCAACAAGTGGACATATCTAAAGAAGCGTTGGGTGAAAGCAGAAACATACTTAAAGTTATTGATAATTACAAAAATACCACTGTAGTAAAAGAGATGACTACATTCCAAGGTTTTCAAACAGCTAGTAATAAACCAGTAAAAATATCAGAGGAATTGTTGGCCAAAAGTAGAATTATATTTAAAGATATTGACAATTGCCATACGAATGCAGTTGTATCCAGTGAAAACAGTTCTTTTAAGGGATTTAAGACAGCTAGTAATATAGATGTTAGGATATCTGAAGAAGTTTTGGCTAAAAGTAGAAAAATATTTAAAGATGTTGATAGTCTTAATAAAAATATGGAAACAGAAAACTTTAAGGGATTTCAAACTGCCAGCAATAAGCTAGTAAGAATATCAGAAGAGGCCTTGTCTAAAAGCAGGAACACATTTAAAGATATTGATAATTACGAAAATACCACTGCAGCAAAAGAGATTACTTCATTCCAAGGTTTTCGAACAGCTAGTAATAAACCAGTAAAAATATCAGAGGAATTGTTGGCCAAAAGCAAAAATATATTTAAAGATATTGACAATTACAGTGAAGATGCAGTTGTCTCGAGTGAAAGTACTTCTTTTAAAGGATTTAAAACAGCTGGTAATAGACATGTTAGGATATCTGATGAAGCTATTGCTAAAACTAGAAAAATGTTTAAAGATGCTGATAGTCTTAATGAAAATCTAGAAACAGAAAACTTTAAAGGATTTAAAACAGCCAGCAATAAGCTAGTAAGAATGTCAGAAGGAGTCATGCTTAAAAGCAGCAGCATATTTCGAGATATTGATATTAGTAATGGATCCATGGATGTGATTAAAGAAACTCCTTTTAAAGGTTTTCAAACAGCTAATAACAAGAATATAAAGATATCTGGAGAAGCTTTAGTTAAAAGCAGAAATGTTTTTAAAAACATTGATAATTATAATGGAAATAAAGCTTTAGTTAATGAGACGAACTCTTTAAAAGGATTTCAAACTGCTAATAATAAAGAAGTTAAAGTATCTGAACAGGCTTTAGCGAAAAAGAGAAAATTATTTCAAGATCACAATGAAAATTTGGATACAAATGAAAATAATTTGATCAGCACTGGTAATGAAAAGATACCGGAAGTTGGTATTTCTTCCAACACAGAACCTCATGCTCTTGAGTTTAAAACTGCTAACAAACATATAGTTAAAATTTCCGAAGACTTGTTGCAAAATCTTATTGATTTGCATGAGAATAGCAAGATTGTATCGAAAGATCTTTCCACTAAGCCAGTCCCTAAAACAGTGCCTAAAAATAATATTAACGTAGAAAATATTATAAACACTCAAGTTTTGAACAATTTTGAACAAACCATGTATACAGAAGATTTTTGTAAAGAAACAACACCTAAGAAATCAAAAAGATCAGGAAGTCCTATACTTTCTTGTCCAAAAGCAAAGAGACGAAAGAAATTCGAAACACCATATAGTCAACGTCAAGTTATTAAAAACGATAATACACCCAAAAATCGAAATACAAATCTAAAACCAGAAAACGTTTTTGCATTTAACAATGGTTATAAGAAAAATAAGACACACCATTTAAAAGATGTGGAAAGGTTGGAAAGAGAGGTATTGAATATCAAAAACGATATAGATCCTTATGTTATGCAATTCAATTTTGATAGGCTGTTACAGTTCGCGTTTTTTGGCACGAGAAATGATGTTACTGGAACTCATTGGAGTACAAATGATTTGAAAACTAATTTTCTTGGTTCTGTTAATAGAAAATTTGTCCCTGATGGTTGGTTTGAAAACCATTACAAGCTTATATTATGGAAATTAATATCATATGAAATAAAATTTCCAAATACAATTGGCGTTGTATGCACCGCAAGAAATGTCATAGAGCAATTAAAATATAGATACGACAGGGAATTATACAATGCTGAGAGACCAGCTTTGAGGAAAATTATGGAGAAAGATGACACTTCTTCAAGGACTTTAATTCTGTGTGTTGTTAGCCTGTTTGAGGATGGAGCTAATGTGACCAGGTATGTGAATTTGGCATGTATACAAAGGACCGAGGTGATTGTGAGCATAAGAGCATAGCATTGACAGTTAATGACCACATTCTGCCCATCTTTGAAGTACATAATACAGTTAATATTTAAATGTTTATTGTAATCCCATTATTTTCAGTATATCAAACCCAAACAACATAGAACTACTTTTAACTGATGGTTGGTACTGCATAAGGGCTTGTACAGATAAAATGCTGGCGCAACTTGTGAAAGATGGTAGAATTGTTGTTGGGAGCAAGATAGCGACTAATGGTGCTGAGCTGGTGAATTGTCAAGGCGTCGCTCCTTGGGAGGTACGTTCGAAAATGTTTCTTTGTTTAGAAAGTATGTGTATTTATTTGCATTATGACTAATACTTAAAGTTACTTTGTAAAGCTTTTTTTTTATGCACGACGGGTTCGTACTTGGCCTCAATCACACTTGATGTTAAGTGAAGATGAGGTCGAAGGTGGAAGCGTACTGACCCGGATCTCCCAACACATTTGGGGGACTGGCTGTCTTATCTCTGACAACCGGAACACAATAATACAATTAACATTGCTGCTTGGCGGCAGATTTAGATCAGATGGTGGTAGCTAGCCAGGCGGACATTTTAAATGCCCTACCACCACTAGCAGCATGACAAGCGCTATAAACGTTTATATTCTGTTTGGTGTAGTGGTTAGAAACTCTGACCGTTATACCAAAAGGTCGCGGGTTCGAATCCCCCTAGGGGCATATGTTTGTATGATAAATACGGACGTGTGTACCCGAGTTATGGATGTTTTCATTTGTAATAAGATTTATTTACAAAAACAATGTATGTAGTATATCAACCATGGCCGGCAACGCATCTGTGACCCTTTTGGTGTTGCGGGTGTCCATGTGCGGCGGTGATTGCTCTCCATCAGGTGACCCGCATGCTCGTTTGCCGCCCTCTCATATAAAAAAAAAATCTGGTATCCACAACACAAGCATATAGTTGCTTAATGTGGAACTAGATGGCATTATAGATTTATTTATTAGTGGATAGATTGTGTGTATGTCCAAGAATATTTATTTTATTTATTATTTTATTATAACGCGCGAGATATTTGTCCTGCTCAATCGCTTGGACGAAGTATAAATATTTTGACGACCGTTTGGTTTGGGTGACCCTATCAGCGAAACCAACGGTTGCGGGTTCGAATCCCGCGAGGGGTAAATGTTTGTGTGATGAATACGAATATTTATTCCCGAGTCTTGGATGTTTATATAAATATTTATGTATGTTTATCCGTTATCTAGTCTCCACAGTACAAGCTTTGCTTAGTTTGGGACTAGATGATTGGTGTAAGTGTCCGAAATATTTATTTATTTTTTATTTTTATAAAACTATCCCACTGTCACTCATCAATCAACGTCATACGTCATACAGTGGGATAATTACGACGTATAATTCCTGTTTACTGGTGACTCAACAATTTTACACTAGGAACCAAAACCGAATTCAGCCGAAAATTGTTGGACTTCCATACTAAGGTGGTATCAGAATGGTTTACATGTATTGAGTTTAACAGAGCAGAAATTTATATGCAACATTCAAGAAACGCTTTATAATAAGGGTTATTACAGGATAGATGATTATTTAAGCGATAAGGAGGTCTGGTGTTAGCTGGTCGTTATGTTAATCTAAATATATATAACTCAAAGGTGACTGACATAGTGATCTATCAACGCCCAGCCCAAACCACTGGACGGATCGGGCTGAAATTTGGCATGCAGGTAGATGTTATGACGTAGGCATCCACTAAGAAAGGATTTTGATAAATTCTACCCCCAAGGGGATAAAATAGGGGATGAAAGTTTGTTGTTTGTATTTTGATAAAATCTTCCACGCGGACGAAGTCGCGGGAGGAAAGCTAGTATGTTATATAACATGTAATATTAGTGTAAAGATGGAAACTAATTAAAAAGATGTGTTGTTGCGGGGTTTCTTGTCGCTTCTTCTCCCTAACCATAACAACTTGTGAAGCGATGTAGTTTTAAAAAAAATAACATGTTGACTTTCAATAAGTGATATTTTTGTAACCTACATCGAATAAAAATTTTTGATTTTGATTTTACTTTGTATGGGGGTAATCGAATATTTTTTGATCGAATTCGACTCCGGTTGATTGGGGAAAGTTGTTCGTAATCAAGAGTGTCGTCACCAGTTAATGGGAATTACACGATTTCAAATACGAAAACGAAAATACGAATTGTATTGTCCGTTGGCCTAATCTGGTAAAGTCATCCATATTATACAGGTTTTCTTTTCAGGACACCTCTGCAGTCCGTTTAAAACTCTCTGGCAACTCTACACGCCGGGCGCGGTGGAACGCACGCCTCGGTTACCATGGCAACGCCGCCATCTTGTCGCATCTCTCGTCTGTCAGAGCGGATGGGGGGAAAGTGTCGCGGCTGCGGGCGTTCGTTACCAGAGTGTATCAGTCCCTCTACGTTGAGAAGTTTGACGATGGGAGTACAGGTACGTTAAGGCTTGCCCTCCGTGAATTACCGTGTATCTGAGTACTGTAACGGTTTACCTCTACCGTCTAAGGGTCTCCGATAGGAGAGGGACGTAACTTTCTTTAGTAAAGAAGCTAATATCCTTTGTAATAATTATTTCCTTATAACGGATGAGTTTTTTTACCGTAAGGAAAACAATGGGGCATATTAGTTAAGCGAAATAGAAGGTTTTGGCATAGGTAGTTTTTTTTTTCAAAACCATCATCGCATAAAGCGTTAATTGGGTCATTTGACGGTCGCGTTTGTAGCCTATTCTACGTAATTACATCATTATATTAAATAAAGGAAATATGAGTTCCAAATAATTTCGCATGATACCGCCTACCCTACAAACCCCGCCAGTCGCATATCAATAAACGGCCGGCGCGTCCGTTTAAAATAAATAAGCTAGGTATACCTGGCAATAACTTCTATTTCACTTACCTAATATGCCAATAACTACTATTTCAGTTACCTAATATACCAATAACTTCTATTTCACTTACCTATTATGCCAATAACTTCTATTTCACTTACCTAATATACCAATAACTTCTATTTCACTTACCTAATATACCAATAACTTCTATTCACTTACCTAATATACCAATAACTTCTATTCACTTACCTAATATACCAATAATTTCTATTTCACTTACCTAATATACCAATAACTTCTATTTCACTTACCTAATATACCAATAACTTCTATTTCACTTACCTAATATACCAATAACTTCTATTCACTTACCTAATATACCAATAACTTCTATTCACTTACCTAATATACCAATAATTTCTATTTCACTTACCTAATATGCCAATAACTTCTATTTCACTTACCTAATATACCAATAACTTCTATTTCACTTACCTAATATGCCAATAACTTCTATTTCACTTACCTAATATGCCAATAACTTCTATTTCACTTACCTAATATGCCAATAACTTCTATTTCACTTACCTAATATACCAATAACTTCTATTCACTTACCTAATATACCAATAACTTCTATTTCACTTACCTAATATGCCAATAACTTCTATTTCACTTACCTAATATGCCAATAACTTCTATTTCTCTTACCTAATATACCAATAACTTCTATTTCACTTACCTAATATGTCAATAACTTCTATTTCACTTACCTAATATATCAATAACTTCTATTTCACTTACCTAATATGCCCTATTTTTTCCTCACGGTAAAAAAACTCATCCGGTATATTCTTATTCCACATAATGCGTACTTCTCGGTTTGTTTATATTTATTTGGATTTATTATATAATATTAAATCGAGATCGAATCGAATAAAATGTTTCTCCTTCTAAATTCAGCTGACCATAAAACAAACTACTGTAGTTTTTCACATATTTTGGTTGTCAATAGTATTCAAATTTTAAAAGAATATTAATTTTTTTCGTGCCCTATGCTATGAAACTTCAACAAGATCTAACTAGATAAGCGGAGACTAATTCGGCATACATTTCAGGGAGAGTTCTTATAACTCAAATATCCTTACTTCAACCACCAATGTTATAAAAACCAGCAAAAACAGTGATAAACATGATGTCAATACAAGAAATAAAGATAAACTTGCAGGTCACATAAATCGCCTACGCAAAGTCAGTAATTCATTCAAAGGGCTATGTATACGCTTTTTCAATAAGGTTCCTGTTGATATACAAAATCTTCCTTTCAATAAATTTAGAGATACTATAAAACAGAAACTTATTAAGAAAGCATATTATAAAATATCAGATTATTTAGATGATACACATTCATGGACATAACCAGCCCGTCCGCATAACCGGGCTATTTCACAATTAATAATGAAATATTATAATATAAAATAATAATTAATAATTTAGTAATATAAAAACATTTTTGTAAAAAGAGCAACCTCTCGAGTTTCTTGCTTGTTCTTCTCAGGGGAAAATTGCCTTTTGAACAAGCAGTAGCTTCAAAAATGTAAAATCTGACTTATTTTAAGTTACCCCGTGTACCTACAAAATAAAGCATTTTTTATTTGATTTGAATGTATGCCGAATTAGTTTTTTTTATGCACAACGGGTTGGTACTTGACCTCAATCACACCTGATGTTAAGTGAAGATGAGGTCGAAGGTGGGAACGTACTGACCCGGAAACCCCAACACATTTAGGGGACTGGCTATCTTATCTCTGACAACCGGAACATAACAATGCTATTAACATTGCTGTTTGGCGGCAGATTTAGATAAGATGGTGGTAGCTAGCCAGGCGGACATTTTAATATGCCCTACCACCAAAAAAACCGAGTACTTAAACATGTACCCCGCTGGGGATCGAACCAGCGACCTCCGAATCGTAAACTCAGTGTTGTTTACATTGAGCCACGGAGGCGGTTATGTATTATCTATATATACTAGTTTATATTATCTATATATACAAGTAATATTGGTGGTCATTTCCATTTCCTTTTTGTATGCAGTCGAGTATTTATATTGTTAATTATAGTGACAAGGTCGGAACGATTGGAACATTTACATCAGATGAGGTATGAGACGGAACGGCAAGCGGTGCTGGAGAAACTGTACGAGGAAGTGGAGAAGGAGTTCTCGGATCAGGTGAATATTTGTTTTAAAACATTTATTTCCACACACCGAAAAGAAAAATACATAAATAAATAAATAAATATCCTTAGACCTACACACAGCGCCATCTAGTTCTACAGTAAGCAACTATAGACTTGTGTTGTGGATACCATATGGTTGATATATTACATAAATACATTTTTTTTTGTAAATAAATACTTATTATAAATGAAAACATTCATAACTCGGGTACACATGTCCGTATTCATCACACAAACATATGCCCCTAACGGGATTCGAACCCGCAACCTTTTGGTATAGTGGTCAGAGTTGCTAACCAGTACACCAAGCAGGTCGACACCAAACATAAAACCACAACGTACATGAAACATACAGAGGTGACTAAAGCCCGTACACAAACCGCTCTCGAGACTGAGATGGCCACAAGCTGACGCTTAAGAATCTGTTGCATATTAAAACAGTTGGGGAAGACCACGGCGAACGTACCATGATCAAATCGGGGATGTCTTAAAGAAAGGCCAAGTTAAGAGTACCCTAAACCGACGAGCATGTATGAACAACCTTATGAGAGTGAAGGAAGCAGAAGAGGTGTGTCAGGATCGTAGCAAGTGGAAGTATGTGGTCTCAGCTTACGCTACGGGAAACAGGCGTGACATTATGTATGTATGTATGTATGTATTAAAACAGTATCAAAAAAAAAGACAAAAAAGAAAACTATATAATATCGAGACCGAGACGCGATCCCAATCTCAAGATCGATCCACCAACATGGCTCTATGACTAACTAGATACTACAATGAGTGAGTGTGTGGGGGACAGTCTCAGTAAACACTGAGTAACATAAATCGCTCAGCACTGGTTTTCAGCCTGCCCTCAACATTAGTTACAATTATATCTTTGTATTGCGGGTTTGTGTTCAGTATAGAACCTCGCCTTATTAACGACCATGTTTTCGAACAAAGGATTCACAAGACAGCGACTTCGAACCTGACGTTAAAAGGCCGTGTTTGGACAGCGGCTCCCAGATCGCGAAGGTTATGAAAACGAGCAAAGACCCCATGGAGTTCAGGGTATGTACAGCGGAAGTACGTATGGTATACCGAATTGCACTACCCCGAAAAACTTTTGACCGAAGAACGTTTGATCGAAACCCTAGTACATTGCGGAGTTGGTTACAATAAAAAAATTTAACGATGAACAAACTCCGCAATGTGCTCGGCTTTCGATCAAACGTTCTTCGGTCAAAAAGTTTTCGGGGTAGTGTAATTCGACATACCATACGCAGGTCTGTCAATCAAAATCAAAATCGAAAACGTTTTATTTCGTAAGTTATAAGAATAACATTTGAAATCGTCATGACATACAGTTATCGCTCATTCACAAGGCAGTCTCCCCAGAGAAGAACGAGCAAGAAACTCGGGGGTTGCTCTTTTTAAATAAGTCAATACAAATACAATTTGAAATAATTGTTAAATTTATGATTCGACAAATAAAAATAAGATTAGAATATACTAGATATTGCCGAGCGGTTCATGTCCACGCATTCTTATCGTCCAGATAGTCGGAAATTTTATAATAGCCTTTGGCACATAGTTTCCGTTTAATGGTTGTTTTAAATTTATTTAAAGGCAAATTTTGAATGTCTACCGGAACCTTATTGTAAAAGCGTATACATTGTCCCTTGAATGACTTAGTGACTTTGTGTAAGCGACTGCTATGGACAGCAAGTTTATTTTTATATCTTGTATTAACATTGTGTATTTCACAATTTTTCCTAAGCAAATGCAGATTCTTTCTTACGTACATTAAGTTTTCGTAAATATATTGCGATGCTAAAGTTAATATATTGATTTCCTGGAATTTATTCCTCTGAAATACTTGGGAGCCTAACCTGTAGATCGCACTTTACTTTGGGCTACAGCGTGGTGGAGTATGGCTTATACTCCCGCATTTGTTTGTAAATGCTTTATTGTACAAGGCAATACATTAATCTTGTGACCTTCCCAGCCCACCTATGCCCAGCTGGGTCGAGTCACGAGGTGTAAATGTACAGAAGGGGCGGGACAGCTCAGTCCAATGTCTAAACAGAACACGGATCACCACACCAAATTATTTATTGCGTGAAACAGGTAGTACAGAGGACCGAAAGGGTCTTAAAACTAAAAAGTTAACTTTTGAGATGTAAACAAAATGATTAAAATAACGGTGCGACTGAGTTGAAATCTGAAAATCAATGTGCCAAAAAAAGGATATAAATATAATAATATAAATAAATGACATAAATAAATTATAATATAATATGAATAAATGACATAAACCTTCCACCTTCAACCTCATCTTCACTTAACATCAGGTGTGACTGAGGTCAAGTACAAACCCGTTGTACGTAAAAAAAAATGCACAACGTATTGGTACTCGACTTCAATCACAACTGATGTCAAGTAAAGATGAGGTCGAAGGTGGAAGCGTACTGACTCGGAAACGCCAACACACATTTGGGGGACTGGCAATCTTATCTCTGACAACCGGAACACAACAATGCTATTGCCATTGCTGCTTGGCGGCAGATTTAGATACGATGGTGGTAGCTAGCCAAGCGGACATTTATAATGCCCTACCACCTTGTTTTTACTGTTCCGTGCCTACCACCAACCAAACCGAGTACTTAAGCTGGGGGTCGAACCCGCGACCTCCGAATCGTAAACCCAATGTTTATTTATTTATTTATTTTTAGGATTACTAACAAGATTGACACATACCAGTCCAATGTGGCAAAAACGCAATTGTACACAGTGCATGCGCCACCTTAATTATAAGTAACCACGACATGCAAATATTTGTAGCGGTAGACATTAAACAATGTTATATGAAACATGTTCAGAAATTAAATAAATGTCAAAGAAATCAATACCTTCCAGAAATTGGGTACATTAGATACAATTGAATTTTTAATAATAAAATTAAACATAAACTACGTGAATTACAACAACACAAAAGAACAATAAGAAACAGTAAGAAACAACAACAGAGTACAAGTCATAATATAATTAACTCTCAGTTGGCAGTACTGTCCCGGAGCGGGCGTGTTTACCGATGGTGAATGTAATGAGTGAGAAATGAACCCTCAATTTGAGGATGAGGGTCCCGACCTATTAGTATAGACCTAGCCTCTGACAAGTCTGTTGATTGGCGAAAAGTGCCCGAGATTTGTTCTCGCTGCGGACGTACAAAATGGCACATACTGATTGGTCCGAGGCAATCTGGCAGGCACCTGTATTCTTAAATCAGATAAAAGCTCGGGACAGTCTGAAATACCATTTGCCAGTTTATATAGAAAAACTTGATCATGTAAGAACCTACGACTAGCAAGAGACTTCATTCCAAAATGACTCAAACGAGAGTCGTAACCGTGAACACTTCCAGCGATGTTACAACTGAAAGCTAGGTGCCAAAGGAATCTTCTCTGAATCCGTTCTATGCGCTTTATGTAAACGTCGTAATGAGGATTCCATACGACGCTACAGTACTCCAGACCGCTCCTGACCAAAGCATTGTAGATGGCCATTTTACAGGCGACCGCCTTAAAATCCCCACAGTTACGCAAAATGACATGTTCTTTACATTGAGCCACGGATCCCTGCAGTGGGATGTTTACGGGCTGAGATGATGATCTAAGTATATTTCAAACTGCTGTGTTGCCACGAATAAATAAAAAAAAAGAAAAAACAATAAACAAAGGCATTTTTGGATATGGCACTATAATAAAAAAAAATACATTTCTTTTACAGTCACACTTGACCGAAGCCCAAAGTGTGTTGCTGCGTGACTACACCACCAAACGACGCGAGAGGCTCCTCCAAGATATTCAGAGGAGGGTGGAAGAGAAGATAGCGAAGAGTGATCTCAATGTCAACAGGAATGTGGTCCCTCTAATGAAGATCAGGGTTGCAGGATTTGACGAGAGGAACGGGGCCGGTGTCACTAGAGGTAGGTTTATGTGAATCATTTCCAATTTAATATATTGTTTTTTTATACACAACGGGTTAGCACTTGACCTTAATCACACCTGATGTTAAGTGAAGATGAGGTCGAAGGTGGAAGCGTACTGTGACTCGGAAATATACATATACTTAACTATAAACCAACAAAATATTCTTTATTGTACGACAATAACAAACTTTAAAAAAAAAATAAGCAAAAGGGAATAGTACAATTTGGCGGCCGTATCACTAAAAGCGATCTCTTCCAGGCAACCTTTGGGTTAGGAAGCATTATGCACATGACATGTAGGTAGCGTGCACGGTAAACTAATTTTAATAAAATAAATAAATCACCCATATAAGTACATACGTTAATTGAATACATACAAACATACATACATAATATATGTATAAAAAATAATACATATCAAAATCAAAAAATGCTTTATTTTGTAGGTACACAGGGTACACTTAAAATAGTCAGATTTTACATTTTTTAAGCTACTGCTTGTTCAAAAAACCAATTTGCCCCTGAGAAGAACAAGCAAAAAACTCGTGAGGTTGATCTTTTTTAAAAAAAGGTTTTTATGTTACAAAATTATTAATTATTATTTTATATTATAATATTTCATTATTTAATTGTGAAATAGCCTGGTTATGCGAACGGGCTGGTTATGTCCATGAATGTTTATCATCTAAATAATCAGATATTTTATAATAGGCTTTCTTAATAAGTTTCTGCTTTAAAGTATCTTTAAATTTATTGAAATTAATATATTATATACCCATATTTGAATTTATACTAATTAAATAGAATAGTACCTAACTAAGTATAGTTATTAGTTAAGTATAGAAAGTATAGAAAATTTATTTAAGACCTAGTTTTACTCGTAAGCATGCACTTTATATTTGTGATACTGCAATAAACATACTGAATACTGAATACATTCAACAAATTATATCATGTATCTTACGTTCAAATAAATGCTTGAAGTTTGTCCAGCGGTGGCCACACTGGCTGTTGATGTGAATTCCAACGTTAAATTTATAAAATTTCTGCTTTTAGCGATGCTGTCTGTATGGAAGCCGACTGATGCCATAACCGACCTGATCAAGGAGGGTACCTGGATAGAAATACTGAACGTAATCCCGACTGCGGTGAGGTAAGCCAGTCACGCACAGGAATAAATAATAAATATCCTTGCACATACACACAGCGCCATCTAGTTCCACACTAAGCAACTAGGCTTGTATTATGGATACCAGATGGTTGATAAACAGTTTCATTTCATTTCATGGTGGTAGCTAGCCAGGCGGATATTTAAAATGCCCTACCACCAACCAAACCGAGTACTTAAACATGTACCCCGCTGGGGATCGTACCCGCGACCTCCGAATTGTAAACCCAATGTTGTTTACATTGAGCCACGGAGGCGGTTAAAAAAATGTAATTTTTTTTTCATCCGTCTTCATGGCCCATGGTCTGTATAATGCTATACAGGGTGTATTTGTGTAATATCCTTAACTGGTGACGCTACTCTTGATTACGAACCACTTTCCCCCAGGAAAGTTAGTCGAATTCAATCAAAAAAATTTCGATCACCGATACAAAGTAAAGCAATCTGAAACCACCTTTAGTATGGAAGTAGAAAATTTTCGGCTATATATGTATATAGGGTCTAACAAAATTAACCCGACAAACTTTGGCAATTGCACGTACATGACAAGAAAATAATATATTGATTAAAAAAAGTAGCCTTAAAAATTTAGTTTCCGAGTAAAATAATTAAATGTAAATGTAAATGAAAATACACATTAACAGATTTACTTCATTTCGATTGTACCTTGTTTTATCAATGAGAAAAAACAGGCAACGTTCCATTACTATGGAAGATACCAAAGGGGATTGCGGGTGGCTGGGCACAGGGCGCAACCAATCACAGCGCGTGGCGGCGGCGCCGGGGCAAGCGCCGGCGGCGAGTGGTCGCCTTTCGGCGTCTTCAAAGATACCGCGGCACGTGTTTGTGTGTTGTGGCAAAGTACTTAGAGCGTGCGGCCATTAAGGTCCAACTCACAAAATTTACATTTCTAAACTTTATTTTTTGAATAAAATCTGTTAATGTTTTATTTTTTTCGTATACATTCACTCTGCAACGTTTGTCGGGTTAATTTTGTTAGACCTTATATAGCTATAGTGGATAGTTGTTCATAACCAAGAGTTCATCAGCCGAAAACTTTGGACTTCCATACTAAAGGTGGTTTCAGATTACTTTAGGAACCATAGCCGATTTCATTCGAAAATTATTGGACTTCCATACTAAAGGTGATTTCAGATTGGTTTACTTTGTATCGGTGATCTATGGGTTGTTCGTAATCAAGAGTGGAATCACAAATAAACAGGAATTGCACGAATTAAATTTCACCCTGTATAACTAAAATTTACTAATGACATTATTTCTCTGTGTTTCAGATATTCGGAATTGCAGATATCAGCTGGCAGACAGTCTGTGTTTAGTCTTTCAAAACACAAGGAAAGTGAAAAAGTTAAATCGATATCAATGAAAAGAAATTGCTACACTATAAAAGACCTCACGAAAAACCCAGCTATGACCACCGACTACAACGAAATCGATGTTGTTGGTCTAATATTTTTAATCGATCCACCGATTTGCAGTTTCGATTCGGATAAACATCAGTTCCAAAATGTCTATCTCGCTGATGCAGATAAAAATATAATCTGTGCCAATTTTTGGGGTGGATTAAAAAAGTTTGGCTTCGAAAATGTTCTCGATACAGGACAGATTGTAACGTGTACAAATTTACAAAAGAGAGCTGGCAACACCAGAAAAAACATACCGCAGTATCGAGTGACCGAGTTCTCTTATTTCACGAAAACTCCGAAACATGAGAGGGCCCGTGCCATAACTGATGATTTGAATGACAAACTAAGCGATATTAACAGAGCGAAATTCTGTATAGATTGTGTGAATTTGAAGAATAATTATGCTGCAATGAAATTGCAGGGTAACAATGAAAACTTGTCTCCTTACAGATTTCAAAATACTGACATTAATCTGTCAAAAAATAAAATTTTCATTGACGCTCCTTTGATGCATAAAAACAATAAAATAGATGATAATTTAAATCTTACTGGACTAGATTTTGAGTCCACATTTAAACAGACGGACACCCAGGAATTATCACCTAAAACTTTACTGAGAAAACGACAACTGAATGAAAAGATTGCGAAATTGAAAATGTATGGAGAGCCTCCACCATTGAGTCCAATACAAATCTTAAACAAATCAAAAAATGCGGGAAACGCTTACAAAAGTCCGCTCATTTCAAAATCTGACGTTTCCCCACACAGTGTTGCCAGTGAATGGAAAATTCCACCAAAGGTACAGGAAACTAGTCTTGACAATAACGGCATCGATTGTAGTCCGATTATAATGAATAAAACGTATGTAAAAAGAACAAGTGTAAATCCTGTCAAGTTGAATTTCGGTAATAGTGTTGCCATGGACGAAAGCACGAGTGATATTGATCATTTTGCTGAAGAATTCGATGGTAGTCCGCCACTGAGCTTAGATTAAGTTCGTGCATTATTAGCAGTGTGCATCATACCAATTTTATCATACCAATAGGGCGTCAAAATCGGCGTGGCATTTGACAATGTGACAGTTGGCGAGGAAAGGACAATTCTTGCATTTCTTTAGTCCTGCTAGTCTTCCGAGGTTTTTTGGCGGGAATTGAATTGTTGAATGTTGCACGTTTCTTGATTAAAAACTGCAATTTTTGTTTTGCGTTTTTGTATGTAAGATAAAATGAAGCAGGGCTTTTAACCGGTTTCGAAAATACCGATAATTAAAGTTTTGTATCGGATTTTAGAAAAGGTTTCGTTACCTAACTTAATAAACCGGTTTAATCCAGACAGTGCACGCGTCGGTGTCGCTTGTAGTGATTAAGAACTGAAAACCGTTAAAAACCATTTAATTGATTCAAAACCTATTTGGTTTCGCTCATCAAGAAAACCGGTTTTTTAAGGTTTAGGTAGAGCCAAACCTAAATAAAGCAACTTTTAGGTTTTTAAATACACCGGTTATCAAGCCCTGAAATAGAATATTGTACAGCAAATGTCAGTGATTATGTACAAATGAAGGGAAGCGTATAATTTTCGCATTTACACAAGAAACTGCGTAAGCAACTGTCACCTTGCTACCCTGTTTCGTTCCACCCTGTGTGTACTCTGTGGTACTATGTAGGTTAAGATTGTATAGTTTTTATACTGTTAGAATTTAATGTTTTGAATGTTAGGAAAAAGGTTTACAGTTTTAGAAATCTTATTGTTGTTACGTGTTGAGTCCTTTGTAATTATTGTATGTTATTATTATCATTGTGATGTTCTAAAGAAATTTCTTATACTTTTAATTGGAATAAAAAACAATTGTAATATTGATTAATTGTGATATTTTATTTATAATTGACTAGTTTTCCGCCCGCGGCTTCGCCTGCATTTATCCCGCGGGAATTACTCACTTTATCGGCATAAAAAATATTCTGTCTTAATCCAGGGTATATTCTACCAGTATACAGAGTTTCATCCAAATCCGTTCATCCGTTTCGCAGTGATTGAGCAATAAACAAACATCAAACTTTCGCATTTATAATATTAGTTAGGTATTTTTTCTAGTAGTAATTTTCTATATATTTTCTAAATATTGACCGATTTAAATACCTGTAATTAACTGGTCGACTGTCGTATTTGGTCTAACATTACTTTTATATTATTATTAAGGATATTAAGCCTTTGAGCGCCACGCCGGTCACCGGTGACCGGAAAACAATTGATTTTCAATTGTGTCTGCGTCGCGGCAGTTAACGTGTTAAGGGGAGATTTGAGTTCAATCCAGCGTCATTTTATCAACAATGCGCTAATCGTTCACATTGTGTTCATTACGTAATAAAATACAGAACTTCTGCTAGTCATCATTTTCCCAAAAAACGATTCCTTAAAATTTTCTCAAAAAAAAACCTATGTGGAATCATGAATTTTTGACTAATAAACCAAGCCCGACGTCGGGGGCTCAGCGGTTAAATAAGATGTTGGTAGATAGCCCAGGCGAACATTCATCAAAATTGTGCTACCGAATGCTAAACGTGTTATGATGAAAGCATTTCTTTGAAATCGATAACTATGGTATCGATTTCGTTCGAGAAACGTGAGCTGACAACACCGAGTTGTCAATTCAAGGTGACCTTCACTCCGCAACCAGTTTGACGTTTTATAACCTACAAAAATATTTTAATTTGAATTTCCTACCCGCGTAGACATGTATTTTGCATGGAATTTATCTTAAATAACTTCGGAACACACATTTTGTGAGAACTGTTCCTATAAACCACGTGTTAAGTGGAATTTTCAGTGATAATTTGTGGCTTTTAGTTGTAATTTCAGTGTCGGTGTTTCGGTCGACTTTTTTTTATCAGTAAGTTGTACTTTTATTACTTTTCTCGTCATATCTCGGAGCGTCAGTTCATTGAGAAGACGACGCGGTTAAAAATAGCCAGAGATAATGGTCCGCGTGTGGTCTAAGTAGTTTATAAAAATTCAGTTGTACATCGAATTTGTGAAGGAATTTACTTTTAATTACCTACTTTCATTTTATTGGATCTCACCTGTTGTAGCAGTCATATAACACATAAGTATAGGAATACTAGACTTGAAGATAAATCAAAATCAAAAAATGCTTTATTTTGTAGGTACACAGGGTACCTACACTTAAAATAGTCAGATTTTACATTTTTTAATTTACTGCTTGTTCAAAAGCCACTTTTCCCCTGAGAAGAACAAGCAAGAAACTCGAGAGGTTGCTCTTTAAAAAAAAATGGTTTTTATGTTACAAAATTATAAAATAATAATTAATATTATTTTATAATATTTCATTATTAATTGTGAAATAGCCTGATTACGTGAACGGGCTGTTCATGTCCATGAATCTTTATCATCTAAATAATCTGATATTTTATAATATGCTTTCTTAATAAGTTTCTGTTTTATAGTATCTTTAAATAACAGGAACCTTATTAAAAAAGCGTATACATAATGAATGAATTTTGAATGAATTACTGACCTTGCGGAGGCGACTTAAGGTGCCGCCTATTTGTCGTAAAAGGACAGACTGAACATTTATGTCCATCAATAGTGTTATAAAATCGGATCTATGAATGAGAATAATTCTGTCTGGTTATTGAAAAACAAATTTGAAAGTAAACATATAATAATTATGAACCTTTTATATACATATTAGATTTTTACAATTTCCTATGAAGACAGATGCTTAAACATTACCTGAGTATCTCAGTATTTTTGGTCAGGCATAGGGAGTGCAAAAAAAAGTTTTTTTAAGTCTCTTTTTGTGGCAGTGCGCCCCCTTAAAGACTCTCTAACTGGCTTTCCCCCTTCTCATACCCCTTCTCTCAAGTATAAAACAAAGTTAATTATTATTATTAAGCTTTATTTTTTATTATTAAGCTTTTTCCATATATATGTTTATATTTACATTATCTGTGTTATATACTAAATATCTGGGTTATATAATAGTGTTATTATAGAGAGTTTTACATTATAGTCTAATTTATTGTTCTATGGATCCCATTCGGGTAAAAGCCTCCTCCTTCTCCTTCCTCTTCTTCCTGTCCTTGGCTACATCTTATCGTCTTAAAGACTCTCTAACTGGCTTTCCCCCTTCTCATACCCCTTCTCTCAAGTATAAAATAAAGTTAATATTCTCTTTCAATTCCAATAGATTTCTTTTAAATAAGTAAAAAATAAATAATTTGGCGACTTACACTGATTATCCAGTCTCAAATTAGGCAAAAATGGGCAGCTCAGCTGTGTTTGGCTGATATGCTCTGTAGGAGTGCTGTCAGTCTGTATAAATTTGTAGGATTGTCCATTGCAAAAAGAGAGTGAGGTTTGAAAAGGCGAATGTATCAATGAGGCTGGCGTCACCCAAGTGTACAAAAGCCTCAAATAAAAACAAGATTAACCGCCTCCATGGCTCAATGTAAACAACACTGAGTTTACGATTCGGAGGTCGCGGGTTCGATCCCCAGCGGGGTACATGTTTAAGTACTCGGTTTGGTTGGTGGTAGGGCATTTTAAAATGTCTGCCTGGCTAGCTACCATCATCTTATCTAAATCTGCCGCTAAGCAGCAATGTTAATAGCATCGTTGTGGTCTGAGGGCCTATTACGTAAATTTAAACGTTTCAATCGGCCATCGACCATCGTTTACGATCATCGACCTCTCGTATAAAAGTTACTGCATTACGTATGTCGTCGTTTGACACTCTTATACAATGAATGAATGATATTGTAATTGTCCAAAAGTATTGCTACTCGACACTAGACGGCGCTATTGTGTACTTTTTTCGTTAACACCTTGGGCTAAAAGAGCGCAATAGAAAGGGATGCCCTTATACCCAGAATAACGTTATCTCACTCTATTTTAGCATTACATAATTTCTAACCTACCAAATTTGTACATGCTGTGCTGCCAATTACGAAAAAATTCCTCGATTTCTGGGAAAATAGAGAGTGAGGAATAATTTAAATCGGGAATTTATCGGGGAATCAAGGCCAATAAAATTTGTAAAAGAACCCATAGTATTTTTATTGCTAATCGTGTTACTACATTTTACTACATTTTTTACGTAATAAGAACAACAAGTTTTTAAGTTAAAGTAAAACATTAAACAACATTTTACATGAAACAATATTGTACTTCTTTAATTATCATTTCCGAGAAATTTCTGGAAAATTACGTAGGAACCATTAAAAATATTGTTTGATACATGCTTCGATCATCTACATGACATCATCATGTAATAAAAATAATTTTATAATAGTAGGTTATTTGTCAAAATATTCACTTTTTGGAAAAGGTATTTGTTCTACAAATTATTAGTAGGAGCACTAGCTTATCTAATAAACGTAAAACACGTTTTTGAAATAATATTTTTTTGCAATAACAAAAGAATCATAAGAATTCTTAGTACCTATAGTGAATACGAATACGATTGGGGTAAACCCCGACTCACCTTTATCGTTAACGTTTGAATTGTATACGATGTGCATAGGTAATGCCGATGTCATTACTTTTGTATGAGAGATCATTCATTCATCGTCAATCGTATCGATGACACTCGCATTCGTAATCGTTTGAAATGCGTAATAAGATTTCGCGAGTTTGACGTCGATGATCGTAATAATCGTTTACGATGGACTCATCGATTGACTTACGTAATAGATCCTCTGGTTGTCAGAGATAATACAGCCAGTCCCCCATATGTGTTGGGGTTTCCGGGTTAGTACGCTTCCACCGTCGACCTCATCTTCACTTAACATCAGGTGTGATTGAGGTCAAGTACGAACCCGTCGTGCATAAAAAAAAAAGATTAAAGTAAAAAAAAAAATTAAAATTAGGCAAAGCTTGTATTTATGAATACTAGATAACAGACAAACTTACATAAATATTTACGTTTGTAAACATCATGCAAGCGGGCAGTGCAGGACCGATCGTTGTGGAGATATTTGAGGGAGGCCTTTGTCCAGCAGTGGATGACTTTCGGCTGATATGATGATGAAACACCTATGACTCGGGAATAAATGTTCATATTCATTACACAAACATTAACTACTAGCTGATTCCAAAGCCAAGGCCAAGACCCACCAGACTGATTTACTGTCAAATTAATCAACTTAGATTTTTTTTTTATTCTTTATTGCACCAAAATATTACAATAATAGAGTACTAACAATATCTTTTATTTTTTGTTTTTTGTCTAGAAATAATAACTTAAAAACAGATTCTGTGATATTCATATTTAGGTTAATTTTTAGTTTAATTTAGTTAATTAATTAATTAATTTATTTATTTTTTGAACATAATGTGGTCTTATAATAATCATAAAGATGTAGTTGATGTAGGTATTAAGCGTAGAGGTTAAGTTATCCTGTATCACTATGAGGGTGACATCTTCTTTATTGAAGAAACCCTCCTTAAAATCCATTGAGAAAAAAATAAATCATAAAGATCGCTATGTTCTACCCCACCGGGTGTACTAATCACACCTGGTGTTAAGTGAAGATGAGGCTGAAGGTGGAAACGTACTGACCCGGAAAGCTTGTGTGTCCAAAGTAAACATCAGTTTTAAGAAAAATGTAATGCTATGCATTGTGTAATTACAAAACGCAAGGTCACAGTTGTATCTTTACAGATAATAATGTAGTAAACAGACTTAAATACCGATAATGTTCATGTTGTGTGTATCTCATCGTAAGTTACGATTGATTAACATTTAAAAGTGAATTTTATGTACCTATTTGCACAGATTAATTAATGACTTGCTGTTGTTATCTTGTTCACTGTACTCTCATAAAGCCAGTGGGAGTTCAAGCATATCTTTTTGTCGACAAAAAAAATTCCTAGAGGTACTTAAGATTTACGAGACTGAGAAGGCACAGTGTAACCAGTCTACTGACCAGATTTCAGTGACGAAGACACACATGGGTGGAGGAACGGGGTCGCTGGATCTCTCTCCATAACCGAACACATAACCATCGTAAGCGGTCACCAGTGTTGATTATTGTAGCTATGACTACAGATGGCAACAAGCAAAACATAGAGGAAAAAAAAAGCAGTACTATAAAATTAAAGTTTACTTTTTGTCAAAGCAAAAACTTCAAGCATTTACTGCAAGATTCATGATAAATATTTATGAAAAAAATCGCTAATTTATTTAAAAAAAAAATTAATCTCACCACAAATGACGCTTTACAAAGTTATTTAGGACTAGGTAATACATAGAACACATTTGTGGGAAGACTGGTGCCTGAAAAGTGAGAACCAGAATTACAGGTCACCAGGCCCCCCAGCTATGGACATAGTGTATTAGAGCAGAGATACGGTGATTGAGGAAGAAACACTTAAGGAAAGATACAAACGAGAAGGAAATCACGAAACATAAGACCTGGTTTTTATAAGCTTAATTCACTAATGCGTTAATATTAGCATTAGAGAATCAAATCAACGTCGTTTTTTTCCCACATGAATATTAACATCATTTAATTCATGCGCTTCTTTATCGTTTTATTTTCTTGAACCTCCTCCGAAACTAAAATCTGGGGGATTAAAAGGGTATATTCCGTTCAGTAGCGCCCTGGATAAATTAAGATTTCTTTTTAAATACAGAATAAATAAAAAAAAATGGCTTTGACATGCACTCGAGCAGCCTAAAAGCTAATTATAAACTAAAACTAAACTTGACTAAAATTAGTTTAATCAAGTGCATGTGCTATTCTGGTTTGTGCACGAACTAAATATGGAAACATAATAGGCCCGTATTAATAAACCATTCTCAAGATTTAGAACAGCCTTCTGATCGGTCTCAAGTAAACGTGTTGATTAATAAACCTAACTTGAGACCTGAAACGCACGTGGATTCTCAAGCAGTACTCACTTGAGAGGTGCGCCGAGTTTCACGTATTAATAAACGAAACTCAAGACCATCATTCATTCGCCGCCGAGGCGAATACTTGAGAAGTGATCTCAGCTGAGTAGACCTCGAGAATGGTTTATAAATTAGCACGTAGCTTGAGATAGCGTCAACTTCTTAAGACGCATCTCGGATTATATAACCTCAAGACTTGTATTGAGATTGATTTATTAATACGGGCCTAAGGGTATATTCCGTTCAGTGGCGCCCTGGATAAATTAAGATTTTTTAAAAATACAGAATAAATTAAAAAAAAAAATGGATCTGACACACTCGAGAAGACTAAAAGCTAATTATAAATAATGGTGTCCATTCGGATGTACAACCGACTAAAACTAAACTGGACTAAAATTAGTTTAGTCAAGTGCATGTGCTATTCTGGTTTGCGCACGAACTAAATTTAGAAACTTAGGCCCATATTAATAAATCAATCTCAATAGAAGTCTTGAGGCTGTATCAACCGAGATGCGTCTTAAGCAGTTGACGCTATCTCAAGCTCCGTGCTACTTTATAAACCAATCTTGAGGTCTACTCAGCTGAGATCACTTCTCAAGTATTCGCCTCAGCGGCGAATGAATGATAGTCTTGAGTTTCGTTTATTAATACGCGCACCTCTCAAGTGAGTACTGCTTGAGTATGCACGTGCTTTACAGGTCTCAAGTTAGGTTTATTAATCAACACGTTTACTTGAGACCGGTCACAACACTGTTCTCAATCTTGAGAATGGTTTATTAATACGGGCTTTAGTTTAGTTGGTGTACATCCGAATCAACACCATTAACTACTATAATATCTTTCTTCTGCGCTGGCGCATATTATTTATATAACTTTACATTACCAATTATCTAAACGTCTTGTGTGACAGAGGAATAAGTATTTATATTTAATAGTTTTGGAAGTGTTCCAAATTGCGTATGTTGAAACGTATAATATCACGTAATATACCTATGTTTTAACCGATATCCAAAAAGGACGAGGTTTTCAATCTAATCTAAAGCTCGTATTAATAAACCATTCTCAAGATTGAGAACAGTTTTGTGACCGATCTCAAGTAAATGTGTTGATTAATAAACCTAACTTGAGACCTGAAAAGCACAACACAACACAAGCCTATAGTTGCTTACTGTGGAACTAAATGACGCTGTGTGTATGTCTAAGGATATTTATTTATATAAAAACCAGTTTTAAAAGAGCTACCCTTCGAGTTTCTTGCTTATTCTTGTCTGGCGAAAGTTGCCTTTTAAACAAGCAGTAGCTTGAAATGTACCGTAATTGTAATGACTATTTTAAGTCTACCCTGTCTACCTATACAAAATAAAGATGTTTTGACCTTGATTTTGATCTATGTAACTGAAATTCTATTTCAACACTCTCCAGGTCACAATGTCGCGCGACAGATCCTCGCGACGTTTCTACAGGGCGGAGTCCACTCATGACCTCCTGTCGTTCATGGACCGGGGTCAGGCGGCCAGCGATGAGAACCGGTGGACCTTCGAGACTGCATGGGAAGCAGCTAACAAAGGTAACGTCTCACTTATGCTCCGAAGAACTTTTAAGGTAAATAATGCTTAGAGTCCCGCTTAGATATCCCCGTAGGATAAACGCTCCCTTCGCGACACCATATCGTAGAACTGCTTTTGGGCGTAACTCCCCTGTGCCTCGCCTTTGCTGCCTACGAAACAAGTATAGCCAAAGCAGTGATCTGTACTTTGACTCGCTACCTACTTTCCGTAAAAAACTAGTGTCAAGTTTAGAGACCCCCCCCACACTAGCGTCTTTTGAGCGTCGTCGTCGTGCCAGCGTCGACACGACGACGTCGTCGCTGCAGCGACGCGACGCGACGCCAGCGCTGAGCTGCCGAACACCGGAAGACATAGACTATTAGATTAAAATTACCACTGTGATTTTCATTGCACCGGAAACTATATTTAGAACGCCTGTAACTATTTAAAAAAAAATCGATCAATAACTTCTTTATATTTATTTAACCGAGGGCAAATATCACGCCTCGATAAACTATTTATAGCAAATAAATTATTATTTTTTTAGAAAATTGTTTCAGGAGATCTTAGGCCCGTATTAATAAACCAATCTTAATACAAGTCTTGAGGCTGTATCAACCGAGATGCGTCTTAAGCAGTTGATGCTATCTCAAGCTCCGTGCTAATTTATAAACCAATCTTGCGGTCTACTCAGCTGAGATCACTTCACAAGTATTCGCCAGTCTTGATTTTTGTTTCTTAATACGCGCACCTCTCAAGTGAGTACTGCTTGAGTATGCACGTGCTTTTCAGTTCTCAAGGTTTATTAATCAACACGTTTACTTGAGACCGATCCCAAAACTGTTCTCAATTTTGAGAATGGTTTATTAATACGGGCCTTAGTTTCTTCTACAACGCAATGAAGTTCACAAGAGCTACCGTTCGAGTTTCTTGCTTATTATTTATTGGTTATAGAAGTGGTAACTTTAACTAAATAACTATACTATACCTAAAACTAGCTATAGAATAGTTTGAAAACATTTGTATTCTATTAATGATGGGTGCCTACTCTATTCTTCTACAAAATATCACTTTTTTTTTATGTCCGACGGGTTCGTACTTGACCTCTATCACACCTGATGTTAAATGAAGATGAGGTCGAAGGTGGAAGCGTACTGACCCGGAAACCCCGCTCCCAAATTGGGAGACCGCGTCTTAACCGCTGAGCCATCCATGCAATAGCATATTTAAATCATGTCTAATAACATTTTCATTCTCTCTTTGCCGTGGTTTTCCTCTACCCACACTACCATCCACATAAAAAGAAAGAAAAAAGTATATATTTGGATTTATGTTATAAATGAAATTTAAATATCCTTGGACATACACACAGCGCCATCTAGTTCCACATTAAGCAACTATAGGCTTGTGTTGTGGATACCAGATGGTTGATATACAACATAATTTTTTTTTATTTTGTAAATAAATACTTATTATAAATTATCCATAACTCGGGTACACATGTCCGTATTCATCATACAAACATATGCCCCTAGCGGGATTCGAACCCGCGACCTTTTGGTATAGTGGTGAGAGTTGCTAACAACTACACCAAACAGGTCGTCATAAGAGTATTGTATACAAAATTTACAAACATTGGCTTCGTATATCTCTTTCGTTAGTCTACATTCATCCTCTCCACATGTGAAAACCATCTCAATAAACCTTTTTCAATCTTTGTCACGACGTCTTCTTTCACACAAAAATGGTGTCGATTCGGATGTACAACGAACGAACTAACTAAATTTAAAGCAGATACATCCTTTTCTAACACTATTAACATGAAAGGGACGACTATAAATTAAGGCCTGTCAAATTAAGTTAAGAGCTGTCAAAACAAGTCGCTCCATAGTATTTTAATCGTGACGTCGCTAGGAGTACACCTAATATTGATAAGGAAGTGCTTGTTTTGATCCTTTAACTTAATTTGACAGGACTTAATTATATGTCGTCCTTTTCATGTATTAGTGGTTAGAAAAAGATACATATAATTTAAATTTAGTTCGTTGTACATCCGAATCGACACCATTGTAAACTAGAAAAGCCAGTCTCAAGAACAGCTAAACGCATTCTGAACAAAAACAATGAGACAATATAATGTTACATGCTATAACTAACTTACCTTGGTCGAGTGTTGTACGTGAATTTGTGCTGAATAAGAATTAGGTATCAACGTAGTATATAATGTAGTGTTATTACTCTATGATATAATGAGAGGCATGTTGTTATAGCCCAATCCATCCAATAATGAATTTAGTCCATTAAAAATTCATAATTTTTGTGGTGTAATTTTCTAAACTCCTGAAGCGCCTCCGTGGCTCAATGTAAACAACATTGGGTTTACGATTCGGAGGTCGCGGGTTCGATCAGCACCGGGGTACATATTTAGTACACGGTTTGGTTGGTGGTAGGGTATATTAAATGTCCGTCTGGCTAGCTACCACCATCTTATGTAAATCTGCCGCCAAACAGCAATGTTAATAGCATTGTTGTGTTCCGGTTGTCAGAGATAAGATAGCCAGTCCCACAAATAAGATGGGGTTTCCGGGTCAGTACGCTCCATCTTCGGCCTTATCTTCACTTAACATCAGGTGTGACTGAGGTCAAGTGCTAAGCCATCATTCATTTTCCTGCCCTTTTCCCACTCTAGGTGGGGTCGGCACAACATGTCATCCTCTTCCACTCTCCTCTATCAGCCGTCATCTCCGTACTCACCCCTTTCACAAACATATCATTCCTCACGCAGTCTACCCACACCTTCTTTGGTCATCCTCTACCTCTGTATCCCTCTACATTCATACTTAACACTCGTCTTGTTACGTGCCTTTCATCCCTCCTCATAATGTGCCCAAACCATGCTAACCTATTACTCCTCAACTTTTCTGTTATTGGCGCCACTTTTAGACTTCCTCTGATATACTCATTCCTGATCTTATCCATTCTAGTCACACCACACATCCATCTTAGCATTCTCATCTCTGCCACATGCATTCTACTTTCATCAGTTTCTTTCATTGCCCAACATTCAGATCCATACATGGTGACAGGTCTTATGATGGTTTTGTAAATTTTAAACTAAACCATTGTGGATAAAAAAATAATAATAATAAAAATTAAATAAATACTCTGTCATGAATCCACTGCTTCTTGTTCTTCTCCACAAATGATTTTATGATTCAAATATTTTTTGTATTTTTTTCCAGTTGGCGGTATATACACCGTCATAAGGTCAAAAGCCTTCGTGTCTACCGAGGAAATGGGGGAGAACTACTGCTTATTAGGTCAGTTATGCTTTTAATTAAATTCAAAGCGCTTTAAAATAGGTGCTTTCTACATCATTAGGCGTACAGTGAGTAAGTATTACATTAGCCACGGAGGCGGGTGTATGTAATGTATGAAATGTATTGTATCGTATTCCATTTAACGACCGATTGGTGTAGTGGATAGTCACCCTATCAGCAAAACCAACGGTTGCGGGTTCGAATCCCGCGACGGGTAAATGTTTGTATGATAAATACGAACATTTATTCCAGAGTTTTGGATGTTTGTATAAATATTTATGTATGTTTATCCGTTATCTAGTATCCATAGCACAAGCTTTGCTTAGTTTGGGACTAGATGATTGGTGTAAGTGTCCGAAATATTTATTTATTTATTATTTATTATTGTATAGAAGTCATGGAAAAATTATCAGACCTAGGTCACTCCATGACCCCCCTGTATCTGCCCCTGTCTTTACGCGTAATATTTTTTTATTAAAGGTCCGTACAAGGAGCAATGCGCTCGCACAGAAGTAGAGGAAGCTGATTTCCCGCAGAACTCACCTCTCAACGCCGCAGTCACTGCCATGAGGAGTCAGGGTTACAAGGTACTTAATTATCATTATTATTATTATTTATTATTATTATTTATTATTATTATTTATTATTATTATTTATTATTATTATTTATTATTATTATTTATTATTATTATTATTATTTATTATTATTATTTATTATTATTATTAAACCTCTCTGTCCCCCGTTCCCACGCAAAAATTCTAAGGGTCAAGTATCTCGGCGCGCCTGTCATATTTGCGAAAATACCTGCGGTGTTAAAAACGTTTAGAGATACTCTTCTACTGGGTGTATTTGTAATCTGTGAAAAGCAATAGCTACGGGAATATATTATCTATGGATATAATGAATGAAACCTATTACAGCAGCAAGTTTATTTTTATATCTGGTATTAACATTATGTATATCACTATTTTTCTTAAACGATTCTATATTTTTTCTTACATACATTAAGGCGCGCATTGCGCCACAGAGGCTGTTTTAAGCGCTATATCGATTTGTTCCAGCTCCACACTGGCACTTGGCTCGTTGACGGCAACCCACAAATTATACTGTTCGACATCGGCTCCGGCGCATGGCAGATGGACAGCTACAAACAGGTACCATTTCCCATCATTTGACAACCGATTGGTGTAGTGGATAGTGACCCTGTCAGTGAAACCAACGATTGCGGGTTCGAATCGAGGGGTAAATGTTTGTGTGATAAATACCCATTCATTCCCGAGTCATGGATGTTTATTTAAATATTTATGTGTTTATCTGTTATCTAGTATCCATAGTACAAGCTTTGCTTGATTTGGGACTAGATGATTGGTGTAAGTGTCCATAATATAAAATATAAATTAACCCTCTTATTCATAAAAATTTACAAACGCTTTATAAGCCTGTTTTAGTTAAAAGTATGTTTTGTCACTTTCTTTCATTACAACATTAACATAAAGCGTTTGTAATTTTTTATGAATATGACGGTTCATCTATGAAGCCTCTCCAGGCTAAAGGGAAAACTTTATAAATTCGTAAAAAGACCTATAGTATGTATGTATAAAAAATGACATTACTATAGGTCTTATTACGAATTTGATATTTGATGAGAGTCGAAGAAGCAAATGTAGGCGATGACTCAACGGTTACCGGCAAATTGCAAAGCCTTGAACACCGCCGTAGGGTCGCATGCCTTTCAGTGTTTTACAGGATACATTTCGGTGAGTGTGCGATGGAATTGCACGATCTTATTCCACCGTCCCCTTTCCATCTTCGGACAACCAGGCGCGGGGAGGGTTTCCATTCATATGTTGTCAACATACCGAACATCCGCACTAAGCTCTTTGCTTCATCATTTATAATGCGGACTGCTAAGGTATGGAACTCACTGCCCGCGTCGGTTTTTCCCGACACTTACAACCTTGGGATCTTCAAGTCTAGAGTGAATAGGCATTTACTGGGTGCGCGTGATACATCTTCGGCTACATCGTCTCTTTCCATCAGGTGAGATTGGAGTCAAACGCGAAACCAGTTTTTTATAAAAAAAAAAAAAAAAATAGTATGTCAGGATCGTTGTCAGTGGAAATCAATAGTCTCATCCTACCGCAACGGCAAGCAGGCGTGAGCATATGTATGTATACATTGTCCCTTAAAGACTTTTGGTTGGTGGTAGGACATTTTAAAATGTCCGCCTGGCTAACTACCACCATCTTATCTAAATCTGCCGCCAAGCAGCAATGTTAATAGCATTGTTGTGTTCCGGTTGTCAGAGATAAGATAGCCAGTCCCCCAAATGTGTTGGAGATTCCGGGTCAGTACGCTTCCACCTTCGACTTCATCTTCAATTAACATCAGGTGTGATTGAGGTCAAGTACCCATCGTGCATAAAAAAAAATAAAAAAAAATTGTAAACGACCGACATGATTCCGCGATTTTATATTTGTATCTTGTTGTTGCAGGAACTATGGGACACTTGCTCGTTAGGAATACCACATTTGGACATCGAAGCAAACGACGCCATCATACTGGGATTCATGGTCGCACATTTTATCACCGAGGTATGTACAAACTATCATCTCAGTCCGTAAACATCCCACTGCAGGGATATAGGCCTTCACTCGTATAACGAGGAAGTCATAGACATAAACTTTTATATCTATTTGACACCAACAACAATATTAATTAAAACAAGAAAATTATCACAATATACAGAAACAGATTTTGAAATGCTGTGAGTGCAGTGTGATGTCAAAAATGGACTCCATCTAAGCATATGCCGTAGCAATTGTTACAGCGCTGGTTTTCAGAGGAGCCCAACATCAAGAGCCTCCGACGCGATGCCGAAAGTTGTACTAGTTGTGCAAATCCAACCACCTAACTAAATATAACAGTTCCCAGTTCCAGTTTGTTTAGTGGCAACTCTTATGAATTTTGCCAGTGTCAAGTGAGTCATGAAGGTGACACAGTATATAAATTTGGTCCAAATGAAAGCCGCGATGTTACTTCCAGCTGAGCAGTCTAAAACAAAAGACAACACAACACAAGTTAGCCCAACACCAGCGGATTACTATCTACAGTTTAATCTTGTTAGTTCTAATATGGTATGCTAAAATTTGGACAATGGGGGTAAACACCATGGATAACAAATACTTAAGATTAACGGGACGTGGAATGTCAGTGGGGAGGATATCATACAGGGAAGAGGTCAATTTAGGGCAATTGAAGATAATATGATCCGGAGACCCTTCATCTAGTCCACATTGACATAGAGAGGAATCCCGTATTCGAAGTTTAGCCAGGAATACTGGCGAGGAGACATGTCCAAGAACTGCATATAGATAAAATTAAACAATATTTAATATACTGAATATTTATACAGATAATTTACAGATAATTGACGAAGAAAAGAATAACATAAATATATGAATGAGTAACACAGTAATATGGGGAAGCAGTATGATAATATAATATCATTGGTTTGTCGTAGTAGACAAGTTTTTTTTTTTTTTTTTTTATGCACAACGGGTTGGTACTTGACCTCAATCACACCTGATGTTAAGTGAAGATGAGGTCGAAGGTGGAAGCGTACTGACCCGGAAACCCCAACACATTTGGGGGACTGGATATCTTATCTCGGACAACCGGAACACAACAATGCTATTAACATTGCTGCTTGGCGGCAGATATAGATAAGATGGTGGTAGCTAGCCAGGCGGTTTAAAATGCCCTACCACCAACCAAACCGAGTACTTAAACATGTACCCCGCTGGGGATCGAACCCGCGACCTCCGAATCGTACACCCAATGTTGTTTACATTGAGCCACTGAGGCGGTTGAGTATGGGTCATAGTCCACCACGCTGGCACAATGCGGGTTGGGGACATCACATGCCTTTGAATTTTTATTTCTCAGGCACGCAGGTTTCCTCACGATGTTTTCCTTCACCGTTTAAGAGCAGTCGGATAAATGCACATAAGTAATTAAATTACATTTAAAAACTCATGAACGCCTGCCTGGGAATCGAACCCGGATCTCCCAAATTGGGGAACCGCGTCTTAACCACTGAGCCACCGACCCTATATCCGGTATATACTTGTTAAAAAATTAAACGATATTTTTGATGTTTTACGTCGGAGATTAACCGACGAAAAAAGACGGGTGTTAGGTGTTTAACAGTGCTGTGTGTGGCCACTATTCGCTTTAGACAGTCATAGTCTTACACTCAATATTATTAAATTATTAAATTTTGACAATATTTTATAAATTTACATTTATTGTAAATTTTGGGCCCTATGCTATACAATATAATAATAACACTTGATATTAATTTCCGCTTGGTACATCCAACCATTCAAAAGAAAAAAATCTTGGAAGGACAGCAAAGTGATCTCAAAAGGGATCCTTTTATCCTCCTAAATACGAAAACTTATAAAAGGATAACTTCATATGTTTTCAGTTCCGCAAAGCAGCTGAAGGTTACAGCGACACTCCCCCACGCGTGGTAGCGCACTTCCACGAATGGCAAGCCGGCATTGGACTTATTGTGCTCAGGTATGTATCATAGAGAAGATAGATGATAAGATAAGATAAGATAAGATAAGATAAGATAAGATAAATCCTTTATTTGTGATAATACAGTAGTATCGTAGATCTTGTTATAAAAGCTCATTGTATTCAACCTGCAAACATACAAAACAAATTAAAAAAAAACAATAAGTTAATAAATGATGTGCTGTTGTAAAATTTGCCACTTTATGGCAGGCAAAGATTAAAAATCATACAGCCTTGTCTTCCCTGTTTACTCGACTGCACAAGGAAGGAGGGTAATGTTTGGCGAATCCTGCAGCCTAAATGACTTGACCGATTTTGAACTACATGTGTCGTTAGATACGTCTTGGTACCCAGAGTGTCACAGGATACATTTTATGGTAAAAAATCCAACATGGCGGCCGCAAAATACAAAATATGCTGTCGGGTTTTTTGATTATTTTACTTTATATTAATAAATTCAAAATGGCATAAGCCTTGTCATATTTATAACAAAGATGCTTTTTGTTTGACAGAGTCCGTCACGTCGATGTTGCTACAGTGTTCACGACCCACGCGACTCTATTGGGGAGATACTTGTGCGCTGGCAACACTGACTTCTACAATAATCTAGATAAGGTAATATACCGGATGCGTTTTTTTATAGTAATAGGGCGTATTACAATACAATACAAATACTCTTTATTGCGCAAAATAATTTACAATAATTTTTGTTGATAACAATAGAACACAGTTAGGCGGTTTTATCAGTAAAAGCGATCTCTTCCAGACAACGACAACAGACGTTCCGCGGAAGAATTTGTAGCCGGAATAGTTAGGACAAGATACGCTAATTTTAACAGCTGGGAAAAGGCATCTTCGAGGCTATTCTCGTTAATAAAATTGTTCTCTGTGACTAACGTCGGGAATTTCGTTACTTTGACTTCGAACTCGATAATAAATAAAATAAATAAAAATCTTTATTGCAGGAATTTGTCCCATATCAATTTATATTAAAAATTTACATTAAAAATTACGTTTTAAGTTTAAAATTTAAATTCAAATTCATATTTTAAAAATTACATTTTTTTTTCTAAATATAATAATAATATCATTTTGAATTTTGTTAGATAAATAACTCGGCCCCGGTTTGTCGCTTTGTAGATTTTGCATACGCTTTTCTAAAACGACATCGTATTTCGAAAGTAGAGATACAAGTTCTAAGAAATTGCGTTTATTTAATGAACTTTTTGACTCATCGTGACCTTTCAAAGGAAGTTCTTGTTGTGCTAAGTGACAAACAATATCGACTAATCTTTGAAAAACACTACGGTTGTTCTCAACACGCATGTTGTGTTTTGAAATTTCCTCCGATAACTGTCGTGATAAAGATGTCTCAATGCGTTGTTTACCAAAATTACTAAAAGAAATCACAGCATTCAAGTGTTTTTGAGAATTCATGTGCTTTTTAATAGCGCTAATTAAGCTATTTTAATCATCATAACCCAATGTATTCCTAACGTGTTTGTCGGTCAAAAAAAATATGCAGCACCAACAATATACCTAACTTATTGGAATGAGAACAGCCAACAAACTGTCTTTTTCTGAGCAAAGTTCAAAGATTTTACCTTTTCCTCGACGATTAAAGCACGGACACATTTTAGGTCCTCACAAGAAACAATTTCCTCCATCGTTGATAATTACAAAATCAAATTATGTAAGCAAATCACTTCAAAATCTTAAAATTAATTTGAAACTGTACGAAGAAACAACAAACTACTCGCTGAACCAACAAACAGCTGTATGACAAAGTTTGAACCGAACTTCAGTCTTATAAAACTTAGAGATCTTATAAAAATTAGAGGCATATAGAACGAATGAGTGAAAGGAAATTTACGTAAGCGTGAATAGAAGGGTCGGTAAAGGTCGACCAAGACGGACGTACGTATTCCCATATATGATTTCCTTTTCTGAAAGTAAACATGTTATTTAAAAAAAAAAAAAACTAGATCGCCTCGCCAACTGCTATGGTTAGGGAAAAGAAGACAAAGCGACAAGAAACTCCGGAACAGCACATCTGTTACAATTTCCATCTTTTGAATTTTATTACAATTCATATTACATTTTTATAATAAGGTTACAGTAGACATTCAAAATTTGCCTTTAAATAAATTTAAAGCAATCATAAAACAGAAATTATTAACAAAAGGCTATTATAAAATCACTGACTATTTGAATGATAAGCAAGCATGGACATACGAGTAGCTGTCTTATTATTCATATAATTATCAAATCGCAACCTATAATCTGTTTAAAAGAGCAACCCTAGAGTTTCTTGCTCGTTCTTCTCTGGGGAGTCAGCTTTGTGAATGAGCAGTAAATTTAAAATTTAAATGTAATATTAGTATTAATAGTGACGTTTTCAAGTGACAATTTTTATCCTATGAAATAAAATGTTTTGATTTGATTTGATTAGATTTGATTCATTAGGAAAAATTTAATTATAACTAAAAGACATAATAACATAGCATACTTACGAGTATAGATACATTACTTATGCCTAGAAACTACTCAATTAGTCACTATTCCAAATTCACATATTCTTCATTCTTCAGGATTTTTTCCATCCATCCACATGCACATATGCTCACTCACACACACGCATACACACACACTAACACAAAAATACACCATAATAAATTCGTTCATTCTCATACCTCCGTAGCTGAATATATGTATGGTTTTAGTAATCTGTGGCTAATGGTGCTGGTGTTACAATTAACCATATTAGTTTATAAATTAGTCTATAAGTAACAGTTATTGTAATACTCTTTGTTAGTCCTAAATAAATAAATAAAAAATAATAAAAGAAGCGGTAGTAGCTTGCACATACTGACAGATAAATGCCTAAACCCTATTATTATTTCTAATAGATTTAAATGGATCTGCATCCGTATTTTGCACAACCTGTCTGTTCTATAAAGTTATACTCCTACACCCAAAGGTTGCATGGAAGAGATCGCTTTTAGTGATAAGGCCGCCTAATTGTACTCTAATGAGTATTGTGTTTTGTAAAATATATGTTCTCCTTTTGTACAATAAAGTGTATTTGTATTGTATTGAAGTTTGAAGAAGTCGATTGTACATATAAGTATTTTCTCCCCCAGTTCTCCGTGGACGAGGAGGCGGGGAAGAGACAGATCTACCACCGGTACTGCATGGAGAGAGCAGCAGCTCACATGACGCATATATTCACCACCGTATCTGATATCACTGGTAGATATTCCATCCATTTTAACCGCCTCCGTGGCTCATTCGATGTTTTTCGACGATTCTGGTTCGATTCCCATCACATTAATATAAGAGGGCGGCAAACGAGCATGCGGGTCACCTGATGGAAAGCAATCACCGCCGCCCATGGACACCCGCAACACCAAAACACAAAGTGGTCGTAAGTGGTAGGAAGTTTCTTGAGAAATGTACAGTGGTGGACTTTAGGTTAAATTGAGCAGCGGGTATTAGCTCGAACAGTTCTTCAAAACACTCCTCTTGATCACCTGATGAGAAGTGACGATGTGGCCGAAGATGAAGCACGCGATCTCAGTAGATGCCTATTCACCCTGTTCTTGAAAATCCCAAGGTTGTAGGATTCAGGAAAGACTGACGCCGGAAGGGAGTTCCATGCCTTGGCTGTTCGCATTATGAATGAAGAGTCGTACCGCTTAGTGCGAATGTTCGGTATGTTAACTACATACGAATGGAATCCCTCCCCACGCCTAGTAATCCGAAGATGAAATGAATGAAATAGTACATGTTTAGTACTCGATTTCGTTGGTAGTATGGTATTTTAAATGTCTGCCTGGCTAGCTACCACCATCTTATTTAATTCTGCCGCCAAACAGCAATGTTAATAGCATTGTTGTGTTCTGGTTGTCAGAGATAAGATAGCCAGTCCTCGAAATAAGATGGCATTTCCGGGTCAGTACGCTTCCACTTTCGGCCTCATCTTCACTTAACATCAGTTGTGATGGAGGTCAAGTGTTAACCCGTTGTGCATAAAAAGAAATCCACCCACAACAACTAATAACAGTCTACTGCTGGGAGACATCATTCGATTCATTTTTTTTATGCACAACGGGCTAGCACTTGACCTCAATCACACCTGATGTTAAGTGAAGATGAGGGCGAAGGTGGTAGCGTACTGACCCGGAATCCCCATCTTATTTGGGGGACTGGCTATCTTATCTCTGACAACCGGAACACAACAATGCTATTAACATTGCTGTTTGGCGGCAGATTTAGATAAGATGGTGGTAGCTAGCCAGGCGGACATTTAAAATGCCCTACCACCAACCAAACCGAGTACTAAATATGTACCCCGCTGGGGATCGAACCCGCGACCTCCGATTCGTAAACGCTATGTTATTTACATTGAGTCACGGAGGCGGTTGAGCGGATTAAATGAAATTGTTTGATTATACAAATATGCAAGGGTTGTTGGATGGCGTGAGGGCCATGCATTACGATTACCTTGCACTATCATCTCAGACTCTATGGTCACTGATGACGCTATCTTATTGCCTATCTTATAGCAGCTCCCACGTTTTTACGACATTATGTTGTTGCAATATGACTACTAAATGATCGTCTTTCTCACCCCAGGATATGAAGCAGAACATCTTCTGAAACGCAAGGCGGATATCATAACGCCCAACGGGCTCAACGTGAAGAAATTCTCCGCTCTGCACGAGTTCCAGAACCTCCATGCTCTGGCCAAGGAGAAGATACACGAGTTCGTGAGAGGGCACTTCTATGGGTAACACCAAGTTTTTATTGCCCCTCCATAATCTTGAACATAAAATTCAAACTTGTAGTGACACTGTCAGCGAAACCAACAGTTGCGGGTTCGAAACTCGCGAGGGGTAAATGTTTGTGTGGTGCATACGAATATTTATTGCAGAGTCGCGTTGTCGTCGTCGTTTTGTATATCCTATGGATATACAAAATCTTCCTTTCAATAAATTTAAAGATACTTTAAAACAGAAACTTATTAAGAAAGCATATTATAAAATATCACATTATTTAGATGATAAACAATCATGGACATAACCAGCCCGTTCGCATAACCAGGCTATTTCACAATTAATAATGAAAATAAGGTAGGTAAATGTTTGTATGATGAATACGAACATTTATTCCAGAGTCATGGATGTTTTTATAAATATTTATGTATGTTTATCCGTTATCTAGTATACATTGTACAAGCTTTGCTTAGTTTGGGACTAGATGATTGATGTAGGTGCACCAATATTTATTTATTTATATTTATATTTATTTATTTTAATATCTATTGTAGTATAGGACCCATGTTCTAGTCAATATTCATAGTTTCAATGATTTTGTTTAGCTTTGTGTACGCCCAATCTATTCTTTGAGATATACCAAGGTTGACTGGAAGAGATCCCTTTACGGCATGACGCCGCCTTTGTACTTAAATTTTAAGTTAAATTTAATTTATTCATGTCGGTGGCTCAGCGGTTAAGACGCGGTCTTCCAATTTGGGAGGTTCGGGTTCGATTCCCAGGCAGGCCATGTACTAATGAGTATTTAAATTTAATTACTTATGCGCATTTATCCGACTGCTCTTAAACAGTGAAGGAAAGCATCTTGAGGAAACCTGCATGCCTGAGAAATAAAAATTCTAATGCAAGTTAGGGACTTCACATGCCTTAGCATTTTTATTTCTCAGGCATGCAGGCTTCCTCACGATGTTTTCCTTCATGGTTTAAGAGCAGTCGGATAAATGCACATAAGTAATTAAATTAAATTTAAAAACTCATTGGTGCATGGCCTGCCTGGGAATCGAACCAGGACCTCCCAAATTGGGAGACCGTGTGTTAACCGCTGAGCCACCGACGCATAGGCGGCCTTATTCAGCGGTCTATACTTTAATGTTAAATCAAATCAAATCAATAAAATGTTTATTTCGTAGGATAAAAATTATCACTTGAAAACGTCACATTTTTTTATCTTAATATTAAAATTATTGACATAATTGCTCATTCGCAAAGCAGATTCCCCAGAGAAGAACGAGCAAGAAACTCAAGGGTTACTCTTTTAAATAAGTTTGGGTTACAATTATATTATATTGTATAATTAGACTGAATATCGCCGGTCTATGTCCATGCTTGCTTATCATCCAGATAGTCAGAAATTTTATAATAGCCTTTGGTAAATAGTTATTATATGGTATTTCTAAGGTTTGTTATTGTCCTCAGCCATTTCAACTTCGATTTAGACAAGACCTTGTATTTCTTCATCGCGGGCCGGTATGAGTTTGGCAACAAGGGCGCTGACATATTCATCGAAGCACTCGCCAGGTTGAATCACTATTTGAAGGTATAGTACCGGCACATCGCCAGCCATCTGGTATAGGGTAGCTCGGGCAATTGCGATATCATGTCAAGCTACTATAAGCGATAATATAATATCCCATAATATAAGATTCCCAGACAGGATTGTACCTTGTGTTTTAAATTAAATTTAATTACTTATGTGCATTTTTCCGACTGCTCTTAAACGGTGAAGGAAAACATCGTGAGGAAACCTGCATGCCTGAGAAATAAAACTTCTAAGGCATGTGAAGTCTCCAACCCGCATTGGGCCTGGTGGACTATGGCCCATACTCCCTCATTATAAGAGGGAAGGCCTAAATCCATGCAGTGCGATGTTTACGGGCTGAGATGATGAATGGTCTACCACGGATAGAACACATGCCCGATCACCTTAAACTCTGTGAGGAGGAAATTACAGACCAATCATATGACCCAATTATGATCGTGGAACCTGAGATGCTTACCGGTGAAGGGTAAACATTTGCATGTCCCTCATGCCATCTAATTTGGCCCTAGCATGCAATCTGTGGGATTCATGCTATCTAGTCTACAATCCCGCCTGCTCAAATGCCATGACCAACTTCTTTTTTTTATTTATTTTTTTATGCATAACGGGTTGGTACTTGACCTCAATCACACTTGATGTTACGTGAAGATGAGGTCGAAGGTGGAAGCGTACTGACCCGGAAACCCCAACATATTTGGGGGACTGGCTATCTTATCTCTGACAACCGGAACACAACAATGCTATTAACATTGCTGCTTGGCGGCAGATTTAGATAAGATGGTGGTAGTGGTGGTAGATTTAGATAAGTGGTGGTGGTGGTACAACCTTGGGATCTTCAAGAGCAGAGTGAATAGGCGTTTACTGGGATCGCGTGCTTCATCTTCGACCACATCGTCACTTTGCATCAGGTGAGATTGTGGTCAAACGCGAATCCAGTCAACCATAAAAAAAAATCTAATATTATGCTAATATTCTCTTCCAGTCATCAGGTTCCGAGTGCACTGTGGTGGCGTTCCTCATCTTCCCAGCGAAGACCAATAACTTCAACGTCGAGTCTCTCAGAGGGCACGCCGTCACCAAAGCGCTGAGGGATACCATCCAGGATATACAGACGCAGATCGGGAAGAGGATGTATGATATTTGTCTGAGGTGAGTAGACGGATTGGGAGGTTTGCAGCATTATCTGCTGGATAAGGGAAATGGAAATCCTGATAGAGCTGTAAATCCTGTTAAAGTTGTATGAACAATTTATGAGTGAATGAAGCGACTTCAAAAGAAAGTTCAAAGTCACGGAGGCGATGCTCGGCGTTTCATTATGCGGTCGCATGAGGAAATCTGCAGAAAAACGAAAGTCACCGACATGGCTCAGCGGATTGTAAGTTGAAGTGACAGTGGGCAGAGCACTGATGGCCGGAGGGGCATTCAAGTTCTTGAGTGGAGCCCACGCACCGGCCTCGCAGGAAGCCGCTGGATGTAGGCCACTTCCAATCAGTCGCTCTCGAAAGCTATGCCAAGATCAGCATTTGAAATGTGGTGTTGGCGAAGAATGGAGAGAATAAGCTGGATGGAAAGAAAGAGCAATGAGGAGGTCCTGCAGATGGTTAATGAGAGTGTTTTTCAAGATAATTGAAAACAGAAGGGGAAAGATGTTGGATCATCTGATACGACACGACAACTGTATCAAGAACATCATTGAAGGAAAAGTGGAGGGGAAGAGGAAGATAGGAAGGTCTAGAAGAACATACATGGTACTTGATATGTGACGCTACTTACGTCGATACTTTGGCACCCTCTCATATCCCCAAAACCTCTTCAAGAGCCAGAGCTGCGGCAGAGGAAGCACAGCTGCTCAAGCGCCGCAAGTACTCATCCCTATTAGGTAGCCACGAGTTTGTGGCGCTTGCAGTAGAAACTATGGGACCGTGGTCTTCTGACACCAGGAATTTCGTCCACGGTTTCTCGACCAGATTGGTGCTGGCCTCGTGTGATTTACGGGCTGGCGCATACCTCGCTCAATGTCTCAGTCTGGCTTTTCAGAGAGGTATTGCAGCCAGTGTGTTAGGGTCCATACCGCAATCTGGAGCTCTGGATGACGTCTTTGCCTTATAGTTTTACTTTAGTTTTTATTTTTTATGCCTATGTAAATAATTATAATGTTTTCTTGGTGTCAAATAAATAAACTTATATGTTACAAGTAAAGGAAAAAGTAAATGCCGTGTCGTATCAGGAAGTCAAAGAAAAGGCGGAATGTAGAGAAGTGTGGAAAGGACTCCACCGATAAGAGCATAGCTCTTGAATTGAAGAGAAAGAGATCTAAATTTAAGTATTTGTGCTGTGTGGTTTCGGCACCTAAAAAGAATAGATGGGGATGTCGGTATTCAATCCAATACTAATACAAACAAAATAATAATCAAATAAAAAAAAAAAGTCGCAGACGTCACAGGCTCTTTGCTACACCTGATGGACTTCGAACTAAACACACTGGAAACTCGCCCTCCGCTAGAGCTAATGCTATAATTAATAACTTTACGAAAGAGATCCAAAATGTTGACATATTTGCGGATGATCTGACGGTGATCGTGAAATATTTGTATTTGTTTTTGTGTCAATATTATGAATATCAATAATCTTTGTGTGTCTCTCATCTCATAACTTATACTTATAAGTTATTCGATTGTTTTAGTGTAAAACTGTAAACTTATGTAATTGTAAATAAATAAATAAATAAATAAAAATATTTGTTTCTTCAAAAAAATGGTGCAATGTAATTCATGTTCTCGTGACTTTTTAGTACACCTGTATCAGAAGGACACGCCCCTCTATATCCATAATAACTATTGTACCTAAAACCTAGTTCTAATCCACTTAATTAAGATGTGTTTTGGTTTATTTTAATTATTAAAGGTATAGTCTATTACTTAATACAATTATAGACATTTTTTAAGTAATCCTCCTTCATTGCTAAATTACACACAAATATTTTAGTGTATATGTGTGTGGAGTGTGTATAATGTATGTAAGCAATACTCGTAAGGTGTTTGCCCGCGGTACTTCGACATAGCGGAGCTTCGACGTATGGGGAAACTCGCCGTAGCGAGACCCCATGTATGGGGAAACTCGCCATAGCGAGCCTCGATGTATGGGGAAACTCGCCGTAGCGAGCCTCGATGTATGGGGAAACTCGCCATAGCGAGGCTTGACGTATCGGGAAACTCGCTATAGCGAGCATCGACGTATGGGAAAACTCGCCATAGCGAGCCTTGTCGTATGGGGAAACTCGCCATAGCGAAGCTTGACGTATGGGGAAACTCACTATAGCGAGCCTTGACGTATGGGGAAACTCGCGGTAGCGAGCCTCGCCGTAGCGATTCACTTACCGTTCGGAGTATAATTCCCCCTTTGTGCATAAAAATAAATATTTGCTCCTTCCAGAGGCCATCTACCTGACGCATCAGACCTCCTCCACAAAGAGGACACGGTGCGCCTCAAAAGGTGTATATACGCTCTCCAACGGGACGGACTGCCTCCCGTCACCACACACAATGTCGTAAGTTTTCTTTCTGCCTACTATATGTGCGACGGCAGATTATCCCGGCGACATTTCTGCCTGCCGCCAGGGTAGTGTTACAATACAGTACAACATAACACAACACAACACAACACAACACAACACAACACAACACAACACAATACAATACAATATTTTATTGTATTGTATTGTTGTGTTAAGAAGGTGCAACCAGTCCAGTCAATAGTCGAAAATTCTATATTTTGTTGGATAAATGAAATTTATTTATCACATGACGACATGATAAGCATAAAGGCGTGAAGGAAAATATAAAATTCGCCGAGACCCTCCAAAAAATATCACAAAAATTAAGCCTTAATTGTGTTTCCGATTGTACACAGGGTACACTTAATATAGTCAGATTTTTTTTTTAAGCTAATGCTTGTTCAATGGGCAATTTTGGAGTTATCGATAGGGTTGCTCTTTTAAAAACATACATCCAAAAAGTCACGCCTGGTTCGCGTAGCGGTAGGCAGAGACCACTGACTTCCACTTGCTACGATCCTGACACACCTCTTCTGCTTCCTTCACTCTCATACGGTTGTTCATACATGCTCGTCGGTTTAGGGTCCTCTTGAATTGGTCTATCTTTAAGACGTCCCTGATTTGATCATGTAAGGATATTGGCCTTCCGTCGTATATGAGGGAGTATGGACTATAGTCCACCACGCTGGCCCAATGTGGGTTGCGGACTTCACATGTCTTAGAATTTTTATTTCTCAGGCATGCAAGTTTCCTCACGATGTTTTCCTTCACCGTTTAAGAGCAGTCGGATAAATGCACATAAGTAATTAAATTAATTTAAAAACTCATTGGTACATGGCTTGCCTGCGAATCGAACGTGGACCTCCCAAATTGGGAGACCGCGTCTTAACTGCTGAGCCACCGACGCTCCTTTATTTATACGCGCTACGCGAGCGATGATTTATATTTATTTGTGTAGTATATCAACCATTTGGTAAACATAATATTAGGTCTTTACCTATGAAATTGGAGATTTTTTTCTTCGTTAATCATATGTACCAACTCCTACGATTCTATAGCTATTTTCAAATTTGTTTTTTATTTGGAAAATGGAAAATATTTTCAAAATTTCACATGAAATATTTTTTAATGTCTGAGCTAAATCACATAGTAAAAAAAACTTGAACACAGCTCTTTTCATGAGCTTACCATATTATTTCTTAGATTCGCAGAAACTTTTATAAAGCGGTTACTTTTAAAAATTAACACTGCAAATACTTAACTTAATGTTATCCGATGTTACACACGAAGTTTAGCTAAATTTAGACTTGCCGTTCCCAAAAAAATTTCAAAAATGTTTGTATGGAGAAAACAGTCTTAATGAAATTGTTCATACAAAACGCCAATTTCGTAGGTAAGGACCTAATACAAGCCTAGTTACTTATTGTGGAACTCGATGGCGCTGTGTGTATGTCCAACGATATCTGTTATTGATCCATCTTGGGCAACTCACTATTGAGATACACCCAGGCAAAGACTGGACTCACAGAACGCCGTCAAATCATTTTTTTTTTCAGGTGGATGATTGGAACGATCCCGTTCTTAATGGAGTGAGGAGATGCCACTTATTCAACACAATCAACGATAAAGTCAAAGTTAGTGTCAGACATTCGAAACGCTCTTAAAATAAAATTTTTAACCTCCTCCGTGGCTCAATGTAAACAACATTGGATTTACGATTCAGAGGTCGGTTTGGTTGGTGGTAACCCCAACACACTTGGGGGACTGGCTATCTTATCTCTGACAACCGGAACACAACAATGCTATTAACATTGATGTTTGGCGGTAGAGTTAGATAAGATGGTGGTAGCTAGCCAGGCGGACATTTAAAACCAAACAGAGTACTAAATATGTACCCCGCTGAGGATCGAACCCGCGACCTCCGAATCGTAAACTTAATGTTGTTTACATTGAGCCACGGATCATCTTCACTTAACATTAGAAGGGATTGAGGTGTTACGCAACGTATTAATAAAAGCAATATTTATTTGTCAAAAAAATAGTCAATTTTACATTTTTAAAGCTACTGCTTCTTCATAAGGCAATTTTCCCCTGAGAAGAACAAGCAAGAAACTCATGAGCTTGCTCTTTTTAAAAACAGGTTTTTATGTTACAAAAAGATATAATAATATTTCATTATTAATTGTGAAATAGCCTGGTTATGCGAACAGGCTGGTTATGTCCATGATTGTTTATCATCTAAACAATCTGATATTTTTTAATATGCATTCTTAACAAGTTTCTGTTTTGTAGTATCTTTAAGTTTATTGAAAGGATGATTTTGTATATCAACAGGAACCTTATTGAAAAACGTATACTTTGAATTACTGACTTCGCGGAGGCGACTTATGTGACCTGCAAGTTTATCTTTATTTCTTGTATTGACATCATGTTTATCACTATTTTTCCTAAATGATGCTATATTTTTTATATATATTATGTATATATGTTTGTGTATATTCAATTAACGTATGTATTTATGTGGGTGATTTATTTATTTTATTAAAATTAGTTTACCGCGCACGCTACCTACATATCGTAATGCTTCCTAACCCAAAGGTTGCCTGGAAGAGATCGCTTTCAGTGATAAGGCCGCCAAATTGTACTATCCCCTTTTTCTTATTTATCGTTGTTATGCTTCTTTTTGTTGTACAATAAAGAATATTTTGTTTGTATTTTTTTGACATATTAGATGATGACGACCGATCAGTGTAGTGGATAGTGGCCCTATCAGCGAAACAAACGGTTGCGGGTTCGAATCCCGCGAGGGGTAAATGTTTGTGTGACGAATACGAACATTTATTCCAGAGTCTTGGATGTTTATGTAAATATTTATGTATGTCTATCCGTTATCTAGTATCCATAGCACAAGCTTCGCTTAGTTTGGGACTAGATGATTGGTATGAGTGTCGAAATATTTATTTATTTACAATGAAAAAAACTATGTTTAACGAAGGGGTAAGTGAGCGATCGTTGTCTAACCGGTCTTCGTCCATGGTAAACGTCGTTGATTGTCGAAATAAAACTTGTAATGCACTTAGTAGGTTTATTTAACGATAATCAATTAACAATCAACCGAAATTATGCACACGTGGATGGGATGCAAATGGATTATTCTCGGAACGCGGTGAGGTCGGATCGAGGTTGGCAACACGTCCGAACAGTTCTAAGTCTCGCACAAGAATGTCTTTCAACTGACACTTCATTCGTTTTTATGTCCTGCCACCCAGTGTTGCCAACTACCAATTCGAATTCACCCAAGTCAGTTTTGGCTTGACGTTCCGATTGTGCTCTGCGACATGTTCAAAAATGTACTGTCTTCTGGCAAATGAATTGAAAAAGCTGGTGTTTCAATTATGATTTCACCACCAGGTGATATTCCACCCCGAGTTCCTGACTTCCACCAACCCGCTCTTCGGTCTGGACTACGAGGAGTTCGTCCGTGGTTGCCATTTAGGCGTGTTCCCGTCCTACTATGAGCCCTGGGGCTACACACCGGCCGAGTGCACCGTCATGGGTATACCCAGCATCACTACCAACTTATCTGGTAAGTGGACACAGCAATCAAATCAAATATATTTATTAATTCTTATGCTACATTAAAACATAAGGACATCACACTAAACATATGCCCCTAGCGGGATTCGAACCCGCAACCTTTTGGTATAGTGGTTGCTACTAACCACTACACCAAACAGGTCGTTAAAGATATAGAAGTCGCCAAGAATAAATTAGAAAAATAAGAACAATTTAACATAACATAACATTTAAATGTACCTTCCTTATTTAAAGAATAAAGCGTATTTGATTCAAATCAAATCAAAATATTTCATTCCATAGTATAAAATTATCACTTGAAAACGTCACTATTAATATTACATTTAAATTTACTGCTCATTCACAAAGCTGACTCCCCAGAGAAGAACGAACAAGAAACTCTAGTGTTGCTCTTTTAAACAGATTATGGGTTACAATTTGTGATTTGATAATTATATGAATAATAAGACAGCTATGTCCATGCTTGCTTATCATTCCAATAGTCAGTGATTTTATAATAGCCTTTTGATATTGATTGATTGATTGACATAACATATTCACAGGGTTCGGCTGCTTCATGCAAGAGCATATAGCAGACCCGATGTCTTATGGCATATACGTGGTGGATCGCCGCTACATCTCGCTAGAGGGCTCCGTGCAGCAGCTGGCCCGGTTCATGTATGATTTCAGCAAGTGAGTTGCTTTTTCGTATTTTTTTTTTATGGACTACGGGTTAGCACTTGATCTCAATCACACCTGATGTTAAGTGAATATGAGGCCGAAGGTGGTAGCGTACTGACCCAGAAACCTTATCTTTTTTGTGGGACTGGCTATCTTATCTCTGACAACCGGAACACAACAATGCTATTAACATTGCTGGCGTGGTGGCAGATTTAGATAAGATAGATGTAACATTCTAACCTTTTCGTCACAGTACATTTTAGAAAATCTAATGTATGTCAAAAAAAATATAGCATCTTTTTAGGAAAAATATTGATAAACATGATGTCAAAACAAGAAATAAAGATAAACTTGCAGGTCACATAGGTCGCCTCTGCAAAGTCAGTAATTCATTCAAATGGTTATGTATACGCTTTTTCAATAAGGTTCCAATTGATATACAAAATCTTCCTCTCAATAAATTTAAAGATACTATAAAACAAAAACTTATTAACAAAGCATATTATAAAATATGCTGCAGGTCTCAATTGATAAATTGCGCGAATGGCTCGTTTTCCCCCACAGCAAGATACCGTAAGACATTTATTTGCCTCTGTATGCATTTTTTTTTATTTCACAGATTATCGCGAAGACAACGTATAATTCAGCGCAACAGAACTGAGAGGTTATCTGATCTCATGGACTGGAGGAATCTTGGCATAGTGAGTATTGGAAAGTCAAATTAATGACGTCTTATTTGGTGTAGTGGTTTCAAATCCTGACTGCCTATACTAAAAGTTCGCGGGTTCGAATCCCGCTAAGGACATATGTTTGTATGATGAATACGGACCCGTGTACAGCCTGAAACAAAACAACCTTTACAGGCCACATATCAATAAATAATATTTTTTTGAAAACCATCATCGGCGCACGCGCCTTCCGGAGATTGATATGCGACTGGCGGGTTTCGTATAATAATATAATAATAATATCTTTATTTCAACAACAAAATTTTTTTTTTTTTGCAAAACAGATAAGCTAGGGTTGGGACCACCTAGTAAGTATAAAATACCTGTGTCAGGTGGTCCCGCTCTTCCATATCTTATATTAATGTTGCAAAACAATAGTTAGGTGTGGATGTGTGTGTGGGTGGGTGTGTGTGTGTATGTACGATTTTGTGTACTTGCTAAGTCCTGCCTTCTGCGATCCATTTTTGACTATTTTATTATTTACTTATTTATTTAGCAATATATTATACACATGAGAATATATTACACATACAACATAGTAATTGAAGCGTTTTAATTTTATTTAGAACATAATTAATAATTATCGTATGGTTCCTACCACCTGCCATGCGAAATTTATTTGGAACTCGTATGTTTAGTTTTTTTTTTAATTTATTTAATTTAATGATGTAATTATGTGGTACATATAGGCTACAAATGCGACCGTCAAATGACATAACGCTTTATCCGATGATGGCTTTGAAAAAAAAAAACTAATTGAACTACCTATGTCAATACCTTCTATTTCACTTACCTTTTAACCGCCTCCGTGGCTCAATGTAAACAACATTGAGTTTACGATTCGGAGGTCGCGGGTTCGATCCCCAGCGGGGTACATGTTTAAGTACTCGGTTTGGTTGGTGGTAGGGCATTTTAAATGTCCGCCTGGCTAGCTACCACCATCTTATCTAAATGTGCCGCCAAGCAGCAATGTTAATAGCATTGTCGTGTTCCGGTTGTCAGAGATAAGATAGCCAGTCCCCCAAATGTGTTGGGGTTTCCGGGTCAGTACGCTTCCATCTTCGACCTCATCTTCACTTAACATCAGGTGTGATTGAGGTCAAGTACCAACCCGTTATGCATAAAAAAAAAAACCTAATATGCCCCTATTTTTTTCCGTTTCGTAATTAAAAATATTACGCCGGTATACATACATACACACAGTCACGCCTGTTTCCCGTAGCGGTAGGCAGAGCCCACAGACTTGCTACCATCCTGACACACCTCTTTTACTTCATTCACTCACATAAGATTGTTCATACATGCTCGTCGGTTTAGGGTATATTATTGTAATATATTACAATAACCTTTTGATTGTTTTGTCTTGTTTAACATTATGCATGTTTGGTTTTAGTTGTTTAATAGGCTACGTTAATTTAAAAATAATTGTACGAATTTTGTTAAGAGGTGATCTCTTTACTTTTTTATTTTTTTGCGGTGCCCCCACGGGGTGCCACGTGTCTTTATGTACACTCTCCTTTTGTAACAGCTATCCTACCATGTGGCAAGCGAATAAATGAATATGAATATTTGTAAATACTTATATATATATAATTATTTCTTTAATTAATAGTAGGGTGCACACCCTACCCTGTTTTTTGATATGGCAAAGTTCCCATGGCCGTGGCTTGTCTTATCGCTTTTTTTTGTTTTTTTCTTGTATTGTATGAATATTTTACAGTACTACCGGCAAGCGCGTGCGCAGGCTCTGAAGATAGTGTACCCTGATTACGTGGACCATATGGACTTGGAGTTGGGGAAGAAGTTCAACTACCCCCGCCCCATATCAGAGCCGCCCAGCCCGACACACTCCAGTGAGTATTTATATAGTGTCACCGAAGATGTTACACGCATTGTTACGGTGTGATCTATATTAAAATATTTTCCCCAAATGTGTTGGGGTTTCCGGTACGCTTCGACCTTCGACCTCATCTTCACTTAACATCAAGTGTGATTGAGGTCAAGTACAGACGAATCTCCCTAAAAGTATTATATGGACCGTATGGACCGAAGCATTCTAGCACCATCTATAAGAAAGTATTCATACAATATCAACACTCAAACCAAATCCATAATAATATGTCACATATAAATGAGTAAGAAAATTTCGTCAGCTCTGCTAATTGATATCGTGGTCTAGTGGCAAGCGACACGAGTGCTTAGGTAACGTCTTTCGAAAAGACACGGTTTTCGAATCCGGCTAAGACAATTTTTACTCTATTTGGATTTTTTTTTCTTTTTATAAAGGAAAATAAAACGTAAACACTTCATTAAAATAATAAAAAGGTAAGGAAAATAAGAAAACTAAAATTTTTTGGATATAACACTTTAGCCCATGTGATACTTTTAGGATGATTGGTGTGTACGTACCCGACGTGCATAAAAAAAATATCACACAGAGAGACTCCCACAGACACACACACATACACCCACACACACACACACACACACACACACACACACACACACACACACCCACACACACACATACACAGACACACACACACACACACACACACAGACACACACATACAGACACACACACAAGTACAACACTGTTTAATAGTATATAAATTACTTTATATAAAGACTATTTGTAATTTAGTTGCTTTTCTATCTTTATTTTCTTTTTCTTAGAAGCATTTATCTTTAGTATTATGTATACTGTACACCGTGGAAGAGCGGAGACCCCTGGCGCAGGTATTCAATTACTTAATAGGGGCTCCATCATCAAATTATTGTATGTAGCATTAAGTTTTTTGAACCATAAATTGATTGAAAATTGAAATTGATTGAAAGTTTAGATGTTTGTTTGTTGCTCAATCGCGGCGAAACGGGTGAACGGATTTGGATGAAATTTGGTATACAGGTAGAATATACCCCGGATTAAGACATATGATTTTTTTAACCCGGTAAAGTGAGTAGTTCCCGCGGGATAAATAAATTAAACATATCCGCGGTGAAGTTATTCCGCGCAGGCGAAGCCGCGAGCGGAGAGCTAGCAAGACATAAAATAGAAAGCTTTTGGATAAAGTTAATGAAAATTTAGTTGCGTCGTGATGCAGATAAAACATAGGAATAAAACATAGGAGTAACCGCCTCCGTGGCTCAATGTAAACAACATTGGGTTTATGTTTCGGAGGTCGCGGTTTCGATCCCCAGCGGGGTACATATTTAGTACTCGGTTTGGTTGGTGGTAGGGCATATTAAATGTCCGCCTGGCTAGCTACCACCGTCTTATCTAAATCTGCCGCCAAACAGCAATGTTAATAGGATTGTTGTGTTCCGGTTGTCAGAGATAAGATAGCCAGTCCCCCAAATAAGATGGGGTTTCCGGGTCAGTACGCTACCACCTTGGGCCTCATCTTCACTTAACATCAGGTGTAATTGAGGTCAAGTGCTAACCCGTTGTGGATAAAAAAAAATAACAAGTACAATGACAAGAAACTGTCATATAAAAATACGCTATATACAAAAGGTCAGGGTGTACATAAAGGTAGGAGATAAATGTATACAAGTTCCTAATTTATATGCCGCCTACAATTTGAGTGCTGCAGCTGTACTTTTCCCCGAAAGGTTTAGTTTTATTTTTAGAAAGAAAGAAAGTTATTTATTTTGATAACATTAATAGTAAAAGTTAGTACAAATGGTGGTAACTAAACACAGGAACATTGGTTATCAAAAAAGGTTACCACTCAGCATAAGCCACAGTAGTGGTCGCTCTTGTAGCGCTGATCTTCCGTGGCTTTTAATTATTATTATTATCATTTCATTTACATATCAGCACTGTAAGGATGAAATCCAAAGCACTGTCGCTAAATACCAAAAGAGGTTGGAAAAACATCCCAATGAACTGGCTACACAATTGACAAACCGTACCTACAACAAACGTCTGAAACGGAAAGATGTCTTTAGTGACTAAAGGGCCTTCAATGCGTAATATGAATATGGGTAGATATCCTCGTTGGAGGATGCACTCGATGAAGGACCTACAAAAAATCTACTTATAGTTAAAGAACTGATTGTAGATGAAACTGAGGAAAAAAAAATATTATCATCAAAATTGTTAATTGAATTACATTGGACCTACTCAATCACGTATTCAATGGATCGGGGCTAATAAATTAAGACCTGGAATACATTTTTCTCTCTCTCTCTCTTATTATATCGCCATTCTTATACGAAATATTGCGGTCTCAATTGTTTTCAATTGAAAGATGTAGTAGCCAAGCTACAGGTGCGTCTTAAAAATATTGACTGACGGGTAGTCCACCATTGGTGATCGCTTGGGCAAAAACAAAATAAGTAAATAGATAATTAATTACTTAAATAATTAAACAAGTAAATAAACAAAGGTCACCGTATATATTTCCTTCTTCCTTGTTTTGCAGACATATGTGTGTTAATAAATTGTACAACTTTAATAAATTTTAAATTGCGGTCATCTACACTATGCTGTCATCAACTATTTCTACATATTATATTCCTTATATTTAAACTGTAGCTTCTTCGACTACATCTAATACTACTTCATGTATATGACAGACAGATTGCGTTGTTTATTTTAGTTTAGTCATTCCTTTAGTTTTGTACTTAGTACTGAGTTGTTAGTAATTTGTGGATAATGCTGCTGGTTTTGCAATAATTAGAATTTAATTAGATACTTGTTCGTTAATAATGTAAGTTATATACATTGTAAAACTGTTTATTGTCCCTGATAAATAAAAAATCAGCAATGGGTTCGCATGGAGCAATATGGCTTCTCAATGTTAAAACGCTGTGCTCCAGCAGTGGGGACGTGTAAGGCTGTTGATAATTTATTACATATTGTCGTAATGTTAGTTGAACGTTGGCTCATTTTGGGACCGTGACCAGGATTTAGATGAAACGATTTATTTTTAGGGGTTTCTGAATTTAATGGCATTCTTATTGTGGTCGTATAACTTCAAATCATGACTTTTTATTTATACCGCTTATTTCTAGTGCGTCATTCAGCGTTCTACTTTAACGACATGCATCGCCTATCTACGTCCTACTCGGAAACTGTGCGTAAGAGGGAGACAAAAGACGAAACTGTCCAAGTCGACGAACACCAAATCGATGTTCAGAGAAAGAACGCTATTAACATTAGAAAATCTTTGGAAATACTTGAAATCACCGACGTAGATTTTGGTAAAGACGTAGAAGTTAGTTTTGAGAGACGGACACCCTTCTCTGAGTCCCAACACGAAGATTACAGGACTCCAAATGAGACATTTCTGGAGCCTCTGAACGAAGCTATTACAGAACAAATTGATCAACTAATAGCCAAGTTGAACGACTGCGCCGGAGAGAATGGATATTAGGTTGTGTTTTTTGGGTTTTTCTCGGGAATGCACTCTCGGCCTTTAGAATTTGATTGTGTTTGTGGTAGTTTCAGCGAGATTTGTGTATGTTTTTTAGTATTGAGTGTTTCAGATCACGTGTGTAGTCTGCTTAATATCCAATATATTTCAGCCAAGGTCACTTATTCGAGTAATACAACAGGTTTATTTATACAACACCATTTAATATACAGTGTGGAATGATTCGGATGCCCGACAAAGCGATCGTGATAATTTTTATATAGAGTGCATGTGATTTAAGTGTGTACAGTGTGGAAAGATAAGTCGGGCTTTGGAGGGAAACTACCTTAAATCTTTAAGCTGGCTCATTTTACGAGACATTCCTTTATTTTTAAAAAGAAACAAAACTGAATTCAAAAATTTTCTAAAACTCATTTGCCTCGCTCGTGACTCGAAAAATTAAAAAAACAAACTACCTATTTTATTATCCTAATCGATAATATTATTATTCAGGATAAAATTTCTCTAACAAACATTTGGTCTTAAAAATAAAAATGATAGTTAAATCTAACATTAACTTTATTTTACTGCAAAGGGGTTTTATCAAATTTTTGAATGCAGTTTTGTTTCTTTTTAAAAATAAAGGTATATCTCCTTTAAGTAAAATTTAAGCTTAAGGATTTAAGGTATTTTCCCTCCAGGGCCCGACTTATCTTTCCACACTGTACACACTTAAATCACATGCACTCTATATAAAAATTATCACGATCGCTTTGTCGGGCATCCAGTCTCAGACCGGTCTCGACCGACGGACCCATGCAACTGTCACACCCCCTCCAATCTACCAGTGTTGCCAGTACAAAGTTTCAATATAGTCACAATAATAAAGAACGCGAAACAACGTTATTGTCACCGGATAAAGATGAAATAAATCAAACCTAACACGTGTTTTAGTAATTTTTTACACATTATACTTTGGTTTACCACGCTTGGATCATACAGATACAATATACGTTAGTTAAAAGTAGATTATATTAGTTGTAAGTTAAGGCGGTCTTGAAAAAATCAGACATGCTAAGTAAGTGAAGGTGAGGAAGTTATCGTGCTAGTATTTTTTCAATATGTAGTCACAGAATTAATATAACAAATTTTTGTATAATTTATTTAATTTTATTTTTATTTTTGAAAAAGCATGACAGTTTTTTTCAACACCGTCTTGAATATATATATATATATATTTATATTTGCCTGTATATTTTTCCAAAGTCTTTTTTCCATAACGGCTAGCTGGAAAAATTACCATTCGAGTATTATCAAGGCTCTAAAACAAAGATGACGCGGTTTTATGACCACGAGCACGGCGATCAATCAGCCCATAACTGGTTTGTGTGTTGAAAACGATTCCCGAGTTTTTATACTGCATGAAATTTTTTAACGTGAGGAAAAAAAATAGGTAAGTGAAATAGAATGTATTGGCATAGGTAGGCGGGGGCGACGATGATAGTTTAAACTACTACCTATGCCAATAACTTCCATTTCACTTACCTAATATGCCCTGTTTTATTCCTTACGGTAAAAAAGTCATCCGGTATATGGTTATCCGTTATCTAGTATTTTATAGTAGAGGCTTTTACTAGGTGATTGGTGTAAGTGTGTAACGCGTTCGCTAGATGTCGCTGTACGAAATTACAATTTTTAAGTACCGATTAAATGATTGCTAATTTGTATAATAAACCGAGTTCTTAACAAGGGTAGATTTCGAATCCCAGGATCATTAATTGGTCCTTCGAGCCAAAATATAGTTACATTATTATCCCTCCGCAGGAGCCACCACTCCAGCTGCGTCGGTGCATGGCAGCGACGAGGAGGAAGATGAAGTGGACGAGGAGAAGGAGCTGGCTGAACTGAGGATCAGTGATCATTAAGTTAGTTACGAATAGGTAGATTAATAATTGAACCGCCAAGAAATTGGCAAGATAAACGATATAATATGGCTATTATTGAGATAAGAGCGGTAATCGCTACAGTCGTGTGTTATCCAAGCGATATCCCACCGGTAATCCGAATGGCATTACCGCAGCAGCGAAAACCGATACCGACTTAGTAAACAGTACTGCGTCTCCGTAAGCGGTAGTTTTTATATTAGAACCTCGATCACACCTGATGTTAAGTGAAGATGAAACCGAAGGTCGAAGCGTACTCGCCCAGATCCCAATTTAATCGAGCGACTGAATCTTATCTCAAACATTGCTGCTTGGCGTCATAATTAGTGATGCTTGTAAATATGCCCAATCACCAACCAAACGTACTATATACAGGGTGTAACGGTTAAGTGTAGTCATATTTTAAGGGCTTGTTCTACCCATCAATACGAACAACTTTTACTATGGGGGCAACTTCGAAATCGCGAAAAAAAAATCAGCTTATTCATACATTGCATCGGGAGGTTATTGAAATTTTCTATGGAACAGCTCATTTTTTTTTTGCGATTTCGAAGTTGCCCCCATAGTAAAAGTTGTTCGTATTGATGGGTAGAACAAGCCCTTAAAATATGACTACACTTAACCGTTACACGGTGTATAATGAATCGGCAGAAAGTCTTGCAAGGTATTGGGAAAATTTTAATTGTCCCCACTGAGAATCGAACCCGCGACCTCCGTTTTGTAAACCTTATCTTTTTACACTGGGCCATGGTGAAAACTCAAGTAATGCTAATAAAAGCAATACTTCTTCATCATGCAAATCTTACTAAATAACTTATAAAGCGCAGGCCACACCGAGAACGAAGGGAAATTCGTTTAGCTTCGCTCATGTAGCTACCGCGTTATTTTTTGAGGGGATGGTAACCCTTACTTCACTTCACACCACGAACAATAGACCGAAGTATGTAAAATATGCAGTCGCTACATGACCGAAGCTAAACGAACTCGCTTTGCTCCTAGTGTACCCTGCACTTAAACCGAATCAGCGATACTCAACAAACGCCGTAGGTATATCGCTCCGGTAGCGAAAACCGCTACGGTTTGAATTTTACCCATTGGGATATCGCTACCAGTACCGGTAGCGAATACCGCTCATATCTGAGTATGCCTTGCCTCCGTAGTGCCTCAACACATACATCATGTATCATCTTCATCATACAACTTCACCTGATTTGAAGAATATTAGTGCAGTAAGCCTATTACGGCATTTCTGCTGTCAATTGTTGAGGAGTTTCGGCCTTTCCAATACTACTCTATCATCAGATTCTGTTGAAATTTGAATGGTCTTACTACGAGAGCATTTTCTTCCCGAAAGTAAGTCACAGAATTGCGAAGTAATTGGTATAAAAGACTTGAGGGTCGAATTGAAAAGCTTCTTTTTAGAAGTCAGTTGAAGCTTAGTTGTCATAAGCGTACTATCACTTCCAGTATGTTCTATATTCAGTGGTATTTTGTGTAATTTGTTCGAATTTTCTTTTTAATATTTGGCCTGACATCTAGTCCTTCGGCCTAAAACAAATATTTTTTTTCTAGGTTATTTATGACATTTGTAATAGCTGTTTTGAATTAAACAACACTAAACATGTGTTTAGAGAATTTCTGGTTTACTATCTAGTCTTGTGTCCATGAAATTTATAGAGGCGTTTTATATTTACGGTGTTTATTCTTATTATTATGGAAAACTTAGGCTTAAAACTTCGTCACTGAACTGTCTTGGATTTTTGGTTTTTAATCTAGTCCTATGGCCGTTAAATTCTTTACAGGGACTCCACATTTTCAGGGTTATTTCATGACTTCTGTATTGTTGATAATGAAATCACAGACATATATTGGATTACACAACGCAAGTGTGATAACCTGTATGAAACGAGTGTGCCATATTTTTGTACCTAAGACCGGTCATGTACCAATGAGTTTTTAAATTTAATTTCTTATGTGAAAGTGAAGGAAAACATTGTGAGGAAACCTGCATGCCTGAGAAAATTCAAAGGCATGTGAAGTCCCAACCCGCTTTGGGTCAGCGTGGTGGACTATGGCCCATACTCCCTCATATACGAGGGAAGGCCTATATCCCTGCAGTGGGATGTTTACGGGCTGATGATGATGATGAATGAATATCAATTGACTAAATTTACTTTCCTCTCACCCCCGGACACCATTAGCCTTTGCAGTGAAAGTGTATTTAGCAATACGAAACGGAATGCCCAAATGTAGTCTAGGCTAGTCCAATATATGTCGGTATGAAATACACTACCGAATTTTTTAAGATGATTTCTCGGCTTGTTATTTAGTCTTTTCGCCGATAATAACTATATAGGGATTTTATATGTTCACTTTGAAAAATATCTATGTTAATCGTCCCCCGCATGAAAAATAGAATTTAAGTTTTACGTGAAGGTTATTCCGAATTTTGTTAGGAATCCAATGTGTTTGTAATACTTATAGTATTTATCATGAAATATTATTAGTTTTTATATGTATATAGCTAGTCTATTTATTTGCTGATAAGTACAGTCAGCAGTGGATAGTTATACAGGATGAATTTTTCAAGTGGGCGTGCATGGCCAAATTCGAAACTATGAGGAATAGCGAAAAATACTCTAAAGGAGTTTCGGGGCCCGATTTTGATGAAAACTAAAACTGCATCATTGGATTTTTGATAAATCAATATACCTAGCCAGGAATGGAACCTGTTGATTTTGAAAAAAAAGCATACACTGTATTATTACGCCATTCGATAATGTCGCTAATAAGAAACGAATTCTGGGTAATAATGACATATGGCTAGGAATATCGATGTCTCAAATGGTTTTGCTAATTTGCGTAACAAGCCCGCAATACAAAGATATAATTGTAACATATGTTGAGGGCAGCTTGAAAACCAGTGCTGAACGAGTTATGTCACTCAGTGTTTACTGAGACTGTCCCCCACACACTCACTCATTGTAGTACCTAGTTAGTCATAGAGCCGTGTTGATGGATCGATCTTGAGATTGGGATCGCGTCTCGGTCTCGATATTATATTTTTGATACAGTTTTAATATGCAACAGATTCTCAAGCGTCAGCTTGTGGTCATCTCAGTCTCGAGAGTGGTTTGTGGGATACGGGCCTTAGTCACCTCTGTTTTGATTTCTTGTATGTTGTTGTGGTTTTTTTTTCGGTGTGTGGAAATAAATGGTTTAAAAAATCCAATGATGCAGTTTTAGTTCTCATCAAAATTGGGTCCGAGACTCCTTTGAGTACGTTTCGCTATTCCTCTTAGTTTCAGATTTGGCCATTCACGTACACTTGAAAAAATCAGCCTGTATACAGACTAAACGCCAAAATATATTTTTCTTTATGTGAAGCAAAACTATCAAAATATGCGTTTGTCATTCTACATCCGTTGCCGACTGTACCGGTTGATTTTATACAGTTTCGAAGAATATATTGTAAGTGAAAATAGTTTCAAATAACTTTAATAAAAATATTTTACATTTTGAATTGTTAGATCTCATCGAAACCTTTCATTAAATGCGGTTTAAAAGTGCACATCGACTCTCAGTTCAATTGATTAAGATTGTCAAGAGTGTCCTTGAATTTTAACTTATGCGTACTCCAACCTACTGCAAAAGATTAGTAATTGATAAATGCTTTAAATACAAAGTTGATTATGTAAATCGTATGAGCTGTGACGGAGTATGCACTTATGAACCTGATTGTACATGCACAATACTGTTAATCGTTCTCGAATTATGCTATTATAAAGGATTTTTTTTAAATAATAAATGAGTTTTTTACCGTAAGGAAAAAAATAGGGCATATTTAGGTAAGTAAAATAGAAGGTATTGGCATAGGTAGTTTAATTATTTTTTTTTAAACCATCGTCGAGTAAAGCTTTGTGTCCTTTGACGGTCGCGTTTGTAGTCTATTCCATAATATAATTACACCATTAAATTAAATGAAAAAAATTTAAGCAATTATTAGTTCGAATTAATTTCGCATGGTTTTTTTTTTTATATGAGAGGGCGGCAAACGAGCATGCGGGTCACCTGATGGAAAGCAATCACCGCCGCCCATGGACACCCGCAACACCAAAAGGGTCACACATGCGTTGCCGGCCTTTGAGGAAGGTGTAGGCTCGTTTCTTGAAGGTTCCAATGTCGTACTCGTTCGGGAATACCGCTGCCGGAAGTCCGTTCCACAGGGTGGTTGTACGTGGTAAGAAGTTTCTTGAGAAACGTACAGTGGTAGACTTCCACTCATCCAGGTGATGTGGATGGAAATTTAATTTAAGGTAAGAAGCGAAGGTCCGTCACGCGAAGGACACGTCGATGATGGTTTAAAAAAAATAATTAACTACCTAAGCCAATAACTTCTATTTCACTTACCTAATATGCCCTATTTTTTCCTTACGGGAAAAAACTCATCCGTTATAAAGATGTGACAGTGTGATACTTTAGGTTGGTAGATCTTTCTTCATTTCAAAATTATTGCGACTCCACATGTATACCGGATGAGTTTTTTTACCGTGATAAAAAAATAGGGCATATTAGGTATTGTATTGTATGTGTGTGTGACTGTTGCAGGTCATCGGAGACCTGTATCACTGCGACCGTTGCCGATCTATTGTGATCGCCACTAACCTACAGTTCGTTGCTCAGGTTTGCCTCTTTGAGGAATTGGATAATTTTCCTGGCACCGATGGTTTTTATCTCATCCGGGTGTAATAAGTGGCTGCCCAGGTGGATATTGCGTTTACGCATTAGCGGGCCACATTCACACAGCAGATGTGCAGGTGTTTCCTCTGCGAGGAGGCAAAGTCTGCACATTCCTGTTTCTCGGAGCCCTATGTTGAGAATGTGTTTGCTCAGACAGCAGTGTCCCGTTAGTGCCCTTGTGATATTAGGTAAGTGAAATAGAAGGTATTGGCATAGGTAGTTTTTTTTTTTCAAGAACGGTTGATGCGTCCGGAGATTGATATGGGACTGGCGTGATTTGTAGGACTCCTATCATTCGAAATTTATTTGGAACTCATATTTTCTCCAAGTTTTCTTGGTTTATTTCATTTAATGATGTAATTATGTAGAATAGAAACGCGACCGTTAAATGCTTTATTTTTTCCATGATGGTTTAATCACTTACCTAATATGCCCAATTTTTTCCATTGGGGTAAAAAAACTCATCAAGTATAATTATAGTCAGAATGTGATAGCTACAGCTATCCTACACATCAAAGCATGCGATAAATAGACATATTATGCATTTTTTGCAATAACGCTGTGTGGCCATTAGAAATTTTTTATATCTCATCTCGTTTGTATGTCAAATGTGACATGACATGTGACAAATGTGATTTATAATATCTTTATGACAATAAAATATATGTCATAAAATGTCACAAAATGTGATATATTGATTTATTACAATAAATGAGATGAGATATAAAAATTTTCTAATGGCTATACAGCGTCATTGCAGAATGCATAATATTCGCTAAAGGCTAAAATAAAATCTTTATGAATATATTTATACAAAAGAGGAGAGAGAGATTTTAAGAGGGTTTATTTGTTCCAGTGGCGCCCTCATTGCATGAATTAGATTTCTTTTCAAATACAGACTGACCTGCACTCACGAAGCCTAAAAGCTAATTATAATAATACTTAAATAGCTTTGACCCATCAAATAACCCCCAGGTATTTTACAGAATTCACGATAAAAAAAAGTGGCCCATTTAATCAATAATTTTTATATTCTCGAAAATTACCGTTCATATAACAATAATTTTTATATTAGGTCCTTACCTATGAAATTGGCGTTTTGTATGAAGTATTTCATTAAGACTGTTGTCTCCATACAAACATTTTTGATTTTTTTTTGGGCACGGCAAATTCAAATTTAGCTAAACTTTGTGTGTATTATCGGATATCATTAAGTATAGGCAGCGTTAATTTTTAAAAGTAAACGTTTCAGAGGATCTAAGAAATAATTATGGGAAGCACATGAAAAGAGCTCTGTTCAAATTTTTTTATTATGTGATTTAGCCCAGAAATGAAAAAATATTTCATGTGAAACCTTGAAATAAATAATATTCAATTTTCCAAATAAAAAACAAATTTGGATATAGCTTTGAAAATCGCAGGAATTGGTACATATGATTAACGAAGAAAAAAACTCTCATATGTAATGACCCAATATTGACTCTTATGACTAACTTCTAAATAAATTTTCTTTGTCTACTTTGGAAATGAGAAGAATACTGCTAGATGCTTTCTTTCTGTATAACGTTCTTAATAACAGGTATAACTGCAGTGAGTTAATTAATCTTATTTATTACAAAACTCCTAGTACATCACACCGTATTCGGGATAAGTATCCTCACAAACCATTCTCCCTAAAACACCATAATACAAACCCCATAATACAGATCTGTTCGCTCTCACAATGGGTTCCTTTAAGAAAAGTATCTTCACTGTGATGTCGCTTGGGCAAAAACAAAATAAGTAAATAGATAATTAAATTATTTAAATAATTAAACAAGTAAATAAACAAAGGTCACCGTATATATTCCCTTCTTCCTTGTTTTGCCACAGATTACTAATAAGTTACTAAAGTGTTTTGCAAACATATGTGTGTGCTTACAAAATGTATAAATAAATAATATTTCAATAAATTTTAAATTGCTGTCATCTACACTATGCTGTCGTCAACTATTTCTACATATTATATGTATATAACAGGCAGATTGCGTTGTTTATTTTAGTTTTAGTTTAGTTATTCCTTTAGTTTTGTACTGAGTTGTTAGTAATTTGTGGATAATGCTGCTGGTTTTGCAATCGTCTATACTTGTTTGTTAATAATGTTGTCACTTATACACACTGTAAAACTGTTTATTGTCCCTAATAAATAAAAAAATAAAAAATATATATATTATTTATGTATTATTTATAATTAGCTTTATGGCTTTTCGGGTGCAGGTCAGAGCAATATTATTCATTTAGGCTATATTTAAAAAGAAATCTCACTTTAGCCACTGGATGGATTAAACCCTCTTAACCATTCACGAGTTACACAATTGGAACGATTAAAAAAAAACTGAAACTTGATTATTTATTCAAAGGTTACATAGATTTACATTTCGTATTTTTCACTATTTTTTTTTTCAAACAAAAACAATGTTCTGTTTTTACTGAATTGTGGGTAGAAAATCTACTACTTTTTAAATAGTAATAGTAATTTTTACAAAATAACTGATTTTTTTTCTAGTATATTAATCGAACTTGAGAGACGTGTGTGTTGCTCCATTAGATTTGTAAGTATTTTTTCATCCAAGCGTACTTTTAGTATTCGTATGTGTGTAATGTTGTATTTGATTTAGCATTGATCAACGGATGTAATTCAAATTAGTGTCACTAGATGGCGTTGTTTTAAATTATTTGAACAAAGATGCATTACGAGACGAAATCTTTAGTTAAATTAATTTCACGAGGTCGTTAATTTATTATCCTTACGTTCAATTGGTTATTGGAATAGCACTAACCTGTCTCTTCCCGTGGGTGTCGTAAAAGGCGACTAAGGAACTTTCCACCAAAAAACGTCTATTGATTTTCACGTGACGGGCTTACTGTCACGTATGTATTTCTATATATTTCGAATGGTGAACTGTGGATGTTGTTTCGAGTATTACATTTTTAATATTTGGAACGCCCGAACGCTAATATTTGGGGTATAATTGACCACCCCATTTGGGATTAAGGTCGTGACGTTATAAATAATAAATAAATAAATATCCTTGGACATGCACACAATGCCATCTAGTTCCACTTTAAGCAACTATAGGCTTGTGTTGTGGATACCAGATGGTGGATATACTATATAAATACATTTTTTTTTGTAAATGAATACTTATTATATGATTTTGAATACGGACACATGTACCCAAGTTTGGATGTTTTTATTTATAATATGTATATAATTTACATAAACAGGTGTTCGTGTATCAACCATTTGCGGTTCTATTACATAATTTCATCGTTATCTGTTACGTTCTGACATGTGATTGGTTGGATCATTGCTCGCTCGGTAATTTGACGGTTTCTCATTGGTCAACGTAATCGATAACGTTACCAATCAAGTTACGATATCTAAGGGCTGGTTATCCATAATACAAGCCTAGTTGTTTAGTGTGGAACTAGATGGCGCTGTGTGCCTGTCCAAGGATACTATTTATTATTATAATTATTTGTTTTCAAAATAAATTAGCAACAACACCACCTGTTGACACTAATTACATTTGTCAGATCAATATAAAGGTAGTTTGAGTTTTCTTGCGTCTCGATTTTATTAATAATTGTATTTGTATTTTATTAGTGCATTGCTAAATTGAAATATATGTACTTGCCATGTGTATGTTAGCAGTCTGGTCTAGTTCGCATACAGTTTAATTCGCGAAAGGTCCAATTCATGTATCTTTCTCAACTTAGTAGTCCAGTAAGGATTTTAACGTCCTATAATTTTAAAGGCCGTGATTTTTTGCTCATGGATAGAGTACCTGTCAGTGATAGAATAAAAAAAAATAGTAAAAAAACATAGACTATATGATTAAAAATACCACTGTGAATTACATTGCGTCGGAGAATATACTTAGAACCCCTGTAACTATTTTCAAAAAAAATCGAGCAATAACTTCTTTACAATTATGAAAAATTTCACCGAGAGCAATTATCACTATTCAATAAACTATTTTTAGAAAATATAAAGTTGCTATTGATTAATTTTTTAGAAAATAGTTTTAGAAGATCTTAGCATCTTCTACAACGCAATGAAGTGCATAGTGGTAACTTTAATTTAATATTGTACGTTTTATAACTAAATACCTACACTATACCTAAAGCAAACTCCTGATCCATTAGAAAATATTTATTACAATGGTGTCGATTCGGATGTACAACGAACTAACTAAATTTAAATTATATGTATCTTTTTCTAACCACTAATACATGAAAAGGACGACATATAATTAAGTCCTGTCAAATTAAGTTAAAGGATCAAAACAAGCACTTCTTTATCAATATTAGGTGTACTCCTAGCGACGTCACGATCAAAATACTATGGAGCGACTTGTTTTGACAGCTCTTAACTTAATTTGACAGGCCTTAATTTATAGTCGTCCCTTTCATGTTAATAGTGTTAGAAAAGGATGTATCTGCTTTAAATTTAGTTAGTTCGTTGTACATCCGAATCGACACCAATATCTCTGATAGATACCTACTCTGTATATGTACAAAAAATCAGGGCCTTTAAGATTATAGGAAGTTAAGGCATATCTTGACTGGACTATAGATAGCAACCGATTTCGGTCATGAAAAGTGCTGCCACATCACCCTAAATTCACTGGTAAACTTCGTTTATCTCTGATTAATTAGTTAGTTTTAACAGCAATGGTGGCCAAATTAAGCTCTGAAATAAGGGCGGTGTAATAACCTCTTAACTCCTCGCGAGTTAAGTATACGATAGTATTGTATACATGACAAATTTTCGACAACTGATTGATGTAGTGCAGTCATGTCAAAGATACGGCCCGCAACCACAAACTATCCAGTGAGAATACTTGGTTTAGTGGTGGTGATGTGTGTGGTGAACGGTCTTATTCTTAATTTGATATTGTTCATATACGGTTTTTGTTTGAAGCCTAATTCCGATGAAAACCGATATTGAATATTACAGTCTCTAATTCTTTCTAAAACTCAATGAATAAACATTGTTAGGATTTGACGACGGAAATCGGTAGTATAAGTTCACTCCTTTTGCTTCGCTCCCGCCTTCGATGTTAAGTTGAACATTTTTTTTTTAATCTTTATTTATGTTTAGGGACTTTTGTCCACATTTAGACATATCAGTCCCATTGTCTCCCTAGTTTGCATACATTTATTTAGCTGGACAAAGTTACGGAGGGGTGCCCCGAAGTGCAACTAAATTGCAAATCAATCTCGCCGCCTCTGAGTGTGGGTCGGCTAAAATGCTATGAATAATGCCAACATCGAAAAGATTGATTTGCTCACCAGAGCCACCCTTTCCCTCTGGTTCTTGACACATTCCATCAGCAGATGTTGCACATCATCGACCGTACCACGAACATCGAAGATGAACATGTTGAACATACCGGGGAGTTCTTTCGCACTAGCGTTCGTCGAAAGTATTCTTTTGCTATATGGTTTATCGTACAAGCGATGTGTCGACCAACAGAGTATCGGAACTACGATCTTTCGAACCACACTTCTTCGCACTTTTGCATTTCGAAGTTCAGTTCCGGACTCCAGGGCATCACCTAATTCAGGCATCTGTCATAACAATGCTAACGGAATGTGTAAATGTTTGTGGAGGAAATAAAGATTATATTTATTTAAAGCTATCGCTATGTGGACACTACAGGCCCTGGACAATTTCAATCGGACATTCCGCGAATTATCATTTCACCAAATGCGAATTGAATCGAATGCTCGCTAACCATTGCCATATTATGTATTTGCCATATTTTATAGAGATTTTTTTTAATGTAAACTTTTACCTAAGTTTTAGATTATAAATTGTAATTGGAAAAATCGTGTATATTTACAAAACGAAGGCAATAGATCTTATTTATTATTGTTACATTTATATAATGCAAGGAATTTATTTAATTTTCTGTTATTATTTGAGCAAATATATGTGAAAACCTTTGATGAATTTAGCCAAGATAGAAATAATAGGATAATAAAAAATATAAGAAATCCCAAGAGAGAGAGGGAAAGATATCACAAAAAAATGTTTATTTAGTTTTATAATCTCTTTTTAAGTGTTGGTTGTATTAGATAGATTATCTTTAAATGATATTCCTATACATTAAAAATTACGAATAAAAATTATTTTATATAACGCCGGATTTTTTTATTCCACTTTGGGAAGCTAATAATAGCTCGGCAACAGTTGTCTGAGGTAATGGAGCAATTAGTAAAACAAGCTGGAGCAATTTTAATAAAATGCGCCACTCGAAACCCTATGTCGACAGGTCGCGGGTTCGAATCCTACTTTGGACATATGTTTGTATTATTCTTGTCGCTTCTTCTCCCTAACCATAAAACCTTGTGAAGCGATGTAGTTTAAAAAAAAACATGTTGACTTTCAATAGGTAAGTGATATTTTTGTGTCCTACTTGAATAAAATATTTTTGATTTTGATTTTATGATGAATACGGACACCTAAACCCGAGTTTTTTTATATATGAGAGGGCGGCAAACGAGCATGTGGGTCAGCTGATGGAAAGCAATCACCGCCGCCCATGGACACCCGCAACACCAAAAGGGTCACCGATGCGTTGCCGGCCTTTGAGGAAGTTGTAGGCTCGTTTCTTATGTTTAAATAAATATTTCGGACACTTACACCAATCATCTAGTCCCAAATCAAGCAAAGCTTGTGCTATGGATACCAGATAACGGATTACCATACATAAATACTTATATAATTATCCTTGTCTCGGGAATAAATGTTCGTATTCATCACACAAACATTTACCCCTCGCGGGATTCGAAACCGCAACCGTTGATTTCGCTGACAGGGTCACCATCCACTACACGAATCGATCGTCGGTTTACATTTATGATGTATTTACAAAATGTACTCGAGTAGTTTGTCAACCAGCTAGTATCCATAATACAAGCCTAGTTGGGTAGTGTGGACCTAGATGGCGCTGCGAGTATGTCCAACGATGTTTTATATACAGTGTGGGATCTCATATACTGCATATCCGAAAATAACTTCAATATACCGTAAAGAAATACTTTTTAATTTTTTTAAGAGATTATTTAAAAACAATACTGCTCCGAGTTCCTTACATCAACAAATGGCTATAACTCTTGAACTACGAGTGTTATTGAGTTGATATAAATTCGTTTGTAACCGTGAATAACGTGACATGAAGCCTAAATGAAAAACGAAACACGAGAGGTCAATGTTAATTAGAAATAAAAAGTTTTTTATGAATTTTTTTTTTGTAGCTCAAGGTCACGCAACGAGTTATGGAGAGGACGATGCTGGACGTTTCACTACGTTATTGGATAAGAAAGGAAGAAATTCGTTGACGAAGTGGCACAGCCCATCGGATTAGCAAGTGGCAGTAGGCAGGGCACATAGCTCGAAGAACTGGACCCTAATGAAGGTCGCGGGAGGCCTATGTTCAGTAGTGGACGTCTGGTGGCTGATATAAATCATCATCACCAAAATCCTTTGACGGTCGCGTTTGTAGTCTATTCCTTAATATAATTACATCATTAAATGAAATAAAAAAAATTGAAGCAATTATTAGTTCCAAATAAATTTCTCATGGTAAGAAGCGAAGGTCCGTCACGCGAAGGAGACGTCGATGATGGTTTAAAAAAAAAAATTAACTACCTATGCCAATAACTTCTATTTCACTTACCTAATATGCCCTATTTTTTCCTTACGGGAAAAAACTCATCCGTTATAAAGGTGTGACAGTGTGATACTTTAGGTTGGTAGATCTTTCTTCATTTGAAAATTATTGCGACTCCACATGTATACCGGATGAGTTTTTTTACCGTGATAAAAAATAGGGCATATTAGGTAAGTGAAATAGAAGTTATTGGCATAGGTAGTTTATTCTTTTTCCAAAAACGTCCGCTCCCGCTCGTGATTGATATGCGACTGGCGGGAATCGTAGGGCTCCCATCACGTGAAATTTATTTGGAACTCATATTTTCTCTAAGTTTTCTTTATTTATTTAATTTAATGATATAATTATCTGGGATAGGCTACAAACGCGACCATCAAAAAAGGCTTTGTTCGGTGATGGCTTTGAAAAAAAAGACTATGCCAATACCTCTATTTATACTTTTTTTCGACTATATTACTTCTAGCTGGAAAATGTCACCGATATCAAATCCAGAGCGTACGGGTAAATTTGCCGTGTGGCTCGCTTCTGACTTCTGACGCATCGCTCGCTTTTAATCAATTAGCTGTACCTTTTAGTAGACTTAGTAAAGTTAATAAGTCATTCAGAGGTCAATGTGTGCGCTTCTACAACAAGGTTCCCATGGATATACGGGATCTTCCGCTTAATAAATTTAAACTTATTATAAAACAAAAATTATGTAAAAAGGGATATTACAAAATTTCAGACTATATTAATGAAAGTAATCCATGGGATTAAACGGCTCCTCTACACGATATATAAAATTGTTGTAACCTTTCTTGATTGTACATGATTTATTGAAAAGAGACAAACCCTCTGAGTTTCTCGCTAGCTCTTCTCAGTAGTGGTTGCGTTCCGAGCTAGTGGTAGTTTAAAAAACAAATGACGTTCATAAGTGCATATTGTATTGCCTACATGAATAAATGATTTTCATTTCATTTTCATTTCATTTCAATTAAATCAGATTCTTAGTGTTAAGGAGAGGTTAAGAACCGGTCGCGTTCCAAAAATAAAAAGGAAAATAAATGAAATGTGTATTTCTATGTTTTATTCAACGTCAAAAATATTACACGGTTATATACAATATAAAAGAAAAATTTAAAATATTAACGTAAAGCCTCTCAAACACGCAATCCAACTCGGAATAAGTACTGTGTGAGGGTGAAAACGTGATCAAGATCGCTATCAAACTGCGGATGAACTACGGCAGCTTTGACACGTTGTATAGCAATATAACGTTGTCAGAGGCAAGTAGATCTTGGATTGCCCGACAACTCAACATATTCTAAAATTACATTAGGTTGGTGACTTGCAGAAGTATTATAACTAAACCCTAACTTGTTAGATTACAATAACATAGCTTATCTTTTTTATCACCTTCTTCCAAATCTATATCTTCATTAATCATAACATCAGGTTTTATGTATTTATTTTCTACCAATATCCCGCTTTTATTTCTTCAGATTCGTGGCTTTCACTAGAAGCTGATGGTTTTTCTGCTGAATGTTGATCCTCTTCACTGACACTCTCAGATTTAATTTCTGTAATAGCTTCCACGGATTCCTCATCTTTAATTTCTGTATATTCACTAGAGCTTTCTGTACTCATCTCTTTATCACCTATATCTTCACTGATTACTATTGGTTCTGATGACATACTTGAGGTTTCATCGCTGGCTGGTGAAGCACTTATTTCCTTATCGTCAACTGCTGAATCAGCTATATCGTCACCTCTGTTTTCTGGTTCAAAAGTTTGGTTTTCAGTGTCATCATTTGTTTCGTTTTTGTGGTTATCAATTATTTTATCTGAGTCTTTATTTAAATTGAATATAAATACATTAGTTACTTTCTCACTGCCTACAGAGTTGCCATAAATGGTTTGAGCTTGTATTCTACTCAATACTTTGCCATCTTTATCTTTTTTATTAGAATCTGTGTTTTCATCTTTATTTTTATTTTTCCGTGATTTTGACAAGTCGCTCATGTTTTCAGCTTCACCTGATTTGTCCTTAACATCAATATTTGTGTTATCTGTAATAATCATTTCCTCTCCATCGATAACCAGCTTGTAATGCTTGAGATCTTGTTTTGTTTCTTCATCAATACTAAATTCTTTTTCCATATTGTCTTTTTCATCTTCATTGGAGTCGGATTTATTGTCGTCAACGTATATATGATGTTCGCGGTGATACTTTAAAATTTGGTTCTCGACATCGACTTTTATTAACTTTTTGATCACCTGTAAATAGAATGTGAAAGGGAAAATTAATTTGTTAAAAAGCTGATGGCGCCAACGTGTTGAAAAACTTTTTCATAATTACAAGGTGTGATGAACATGGGTTTACTGTTAACCTTATTGATCTAACCTGAAAATGAATAGCATATGGCAAATCGTAAGGCACAGTCCTTTGTGCGATATCTAGCGGAAGAAAGAGGAGACGTCGTTCTTCTACAGCATTGTGAATGAGCAATAAATTCAAATTTAAAAATGTTGACGATTTTGTGATACTTTGTGTCCTAAAAGAACTTTTCATTTCATTTTCATTTCATTTCACCTCCACATTGTGATTTTGTGAAAAATAATAATAAAAGATTTTCCATAAGTACCAATTAAATGCTAACCTTTAGAATATTTTGGATCACATTAGAGCATAGATAGAGTAGTTAACTAGGTAAGTCACTTGCATGTGAAAAGTACCACCTATGGCAAATTTATTATGTGCTGGGTTCCAAAAAGAAATAAAATTATACTCTCAGAGGCAGCATTGTTTATATTACCGTAGCTAGAATGTATTTATTACTTTTGTGGTAGCAAATGCTTCTCTGGGGGAGTTTTAGTAGAAAATCAGCAGTTTTGATAAGTCCCTCCCTTCATCATAGTTTTCTTCTAGATAAGACTTGCTTTTTTGATTTGCAATAAACTCTGCTACAAATAATTTACCTTTATAAATGCATCCATGTACTCGGAACTCCATTCCTTTAGCCATGACCAGAATTCATCCTGCAACATTTTAAAAAGCTGTCAATGTTCTGCGTATTTCATTTTAGGTTTCTATACTGACTTTAAATGTGTTTATAGCAAGTTTTGGGATTATCTGGAGTCTATTTATTATCTGGGGACTCAGCTTTCTGAACGAACAGGTTAAAAAATGTAACGTTTTAAAGTGATATACTTTTATCCCAGGAAATAAAATCTTTTGCCTATTGCCCATAGATGGCTTAGAAACATAACCAAAGTAATAATGATAAGCGTAAAAAGTATCTCTACAAAAACATCTGAGGAAGAAGACAAATTCAATATAACCAAGGGATTATAACGATTTCACTAATAAAATATAAATGAGTGTCAAGTTTTAGAACAGAATCTACACTTGCCCATTGTCTACCTCGCCAAACTAAACATTCCTTTAACGGACTTCAAATTCTCAGTAGGTTATCAACTACCTTGAGCTAACTTCACAAACTTCAGTTTTGGGGCTTTCGACCCAAGACCAATGTATTTGTGCAGCGCCGCAAGCCATGGCTCATCTGGTCTACGCTATCCTCCCCACCCCTTGCATGCTGGACCTATCCGACAATCAAAATGCCATCGATATGGTAAAGTTCTGAAATGAATTGAGCAACCCATGGAAACTATAAGATTTAAACGGACAGTGTGGGAATTAGTCAAAATCTATTTTCTCTAGTCCAGAAGTTAAGATTGTGACGGGGGATCATGTCAAATTTGTTCTGACTCTCCATGGCCTGTTGGATCTGCTCTTCCAGTCCCCCAGTGCATCTTGCTCTCATAAATAGCTGAACGAAATACTAACATATTGGGAATAGTTTAACTTGAATTTTCACATGTAATTTTGTTTGCCCCAAGTGTCACCAATTGTTTTATAGTGCAAGAAGCTGGTGAAACGACTATCACTACGAGGTACTGGTGATTTAATACTTACATCTAATAAAATTGCAATGAGTGCTTCAACTTTTTCACTATTTAACTTTGGTTTCTCTCTGCTATCATCCTCTCCTTCGACGGGTATTAAAGATTTAAAATCTGGGTTTTCTTCACCAATGTTGTCGCCACTTTTATTATCATCTTCGTGATCTTGCTTTTCCTTCTTAATTATATCTTCGAGCTTATTAATTATGTTTACAAATATGTCGTCTAGTTCTTTGTCGACGCTTTCACTGCTTTCGGTTGGTGTAGAATTGTCATCGTTTTCTGGAAACTCAGTTACTTCAGGCTCAGGTTGTGGTTCTTCAGGATGAGGTTCTTCCGGCATTGGTACTTCAGGTTGGGGTTCTTCAGGTTGAGGTTCTTCAGGTTGAGGTTCTTCAGGTTGTGGTTCTTCAGGTTGATGTTCTTCAGGTTGAGGTTCTTCAGGTTGGGGTTCTTCGCGTTGGGGTTCATCGGGTTGGAATTCTTCAGATTGGTGTTCTTCAGATTCTGGTACTTCAGGTTGGGGTTGTCCAGGTTGGAATTCAAGCTGTGGGTCATTAGGTTCGAGTTCATCATGTTCGGGTTCTTCAGGTTTGGATTCTTCCAGTTCGGGTTCTTCAGTTGTGCCTTTGTCATCGGCCGGCTGAAAATTTAAAATAAAATAAAGATGGGATATATCTAACGCACCGACAGTGGTGCCATATGAATGATTTTATGCTTTTCGTACTAAATTATGCATGGTCTCGCGATCCTTCATTACCTCTATATCTCCTGCTGTTCCTGTTATGCCGACATCGTATGAAACTCCTGGGTTAGTCCAAAAGTCCTGCAAGATGGATACATTACGTTTTACATTTTTCTGGCACATGTTTTTGAATTATTGCCGGGGGCATAAACAAAGTTATGTAACTCTATTCATAGCGTACACTATGGTACCTGGCAATAGTTAAAGTTAGTTTCACTCTCAACAAATTGTAATATTTAAACTAATGTCTTTTTACTTACATTCCAAACATAACCATGATCACCCGTCAAACTCATTCCATAAGTCCTTGGCTCTCCTTCATTGTGAGGTTCTTCACTTTCTTCTCCAAACGTTTTCATTGTAGTTGGATCTTCTATTTTCTCTTCAATACCCGTCTCTGAAGAATCAGAATCTTTAGAAGAAGAATCTTCTTCTGCCTTTGAAAAGTCTTCTACCTAAAATAAATAAGTATAAGGTACATTATTCATTTCAAATGCAATAGGTTTGGTCGCGCCCAAAATTACGTTCGTATGGAGTGTCGACGTACTGAGGAATTGGAGGTGAAGGTGAAGAATCCAAGTAGAGGCTATTTTTTAAAAATTATTAACCATTCTAGTTTCCGTTCTCAACTCCTGAGCTCGAGAAGAATTCTTAACAAGAAATATCCAGCGTCACCGATCTGAAGAATACTCAAGTCACGCGCCTGTTGTAGCTATGGCCGGATAGCAGCAAAAAGAGAAGGTGACGCCAACTTATGACTCCGTGATACTTTCTACGTGTGAACAGTCCTACGCTCGTTTCGAATCGCAAATCTTCAAACAATCGGACTGAAGCGGAAACTCCCAGCACCATTGACATAGCTATTTGGCTGTGAATTTTAATACGTTGAAAGCTAGTGAAACGTAAATTCCTTCACCACCAATTTAGCGCTCATTTGACCGTCAAGTTTCAAAGAATTGGAATCAAGTTGGAATTGCTGTTGTAATACTTACTGGCTCTCCAACAGGAATCAGTGTTCTTCCGTAAACAGGTAACACTCCGTAATTCGGTTCGGGCAACATCGGTGCTTCTGGCATGTCCTGAAATTTTGAAAACAAAACGTTATATGTAGTCACAACGATGAAGATTGAATTAGATTTATGAAACTTCCGTCGCCATGTGGATTAAACGGAATTTACGTCGAAAAAACGTTGCTAAGGATACTGTAAAATTGGCAAATGCAGAAAATAATATAGAAAAGAACACTGTAAAAAGGATTCTGAAATGAAATAACAATATAAGTAAAAACTCGACAGCATATTCTATATTTTGCGAGCGTCTGTTTCATCTTTTTACCATAAACTGTGTCAGACGAATCTAGCGACACCTTGCTCTTTAAAATAGGTTATGCATGACGCTTAGTTCCAGGATATAACATAAAAATTTACATATATGCACTCGAAAAAATATACAGAGTTATTTGAAATTCGACGTATTCCTTCCAGGGCGTGAAGGGGCAGTCAAAAAGCAGCAATTTAAACCCGATTTCAAAAAAATATTGCCAAATTTCAATGTGTTTCGAGATATTAGGAATTATATGTACATCCACTACTGAACGTTGGCCTCCCTGATAGAATTTCAGAGCTACCGGTTGGAAGCGGCCTACCTACATCTAACAATTTCCCGCGACGTTCATCAGGTAGTCCATCTATCTTGTGACTGGACGTCCTATGCTGCGCTTGCCGGTGCGTGGTCTCCACAGGAGAACTTTAATACCCCACCGGCCATAGTATACCTACCCTGTTCACTGCTACTTCAACTTGTCAATCCGCTGGGCTATGTCAGTGACTTTTTTCATTCCTGATTCGTTCACATAGTTAAACGTCGACGCAATGTATGTACGCAAAATATTATGTCTATTTCGTAAACATTCTGATAATCATAATTTGAATTTAGACTTAGCAAGGTTAGCACATCCTTTGTGGCCCACATCATACGCTTTTACAATAAAATACCAGAACATGTATTGAGTTTAACAGAGCAGAAATTTAAACGCCACATTAAAGAAACTCTGTGTAAGAAGGGTTATTACAGGATAGATGATTATTTAGGCGATAAGGAGATCTGGTGTTAGCTGGTCGTTATGTTAATTGCTTTTGTTTTGTAACATGTAATATAAAATGTATTATTATTGTAAAGATGGAAACTAATTGAAAGATGTGTTGTTGCGGAGTTTCTTGTCGCTTCTTCTCCCTAACCATAACACCTTGTGAAGCGATGTAGTTAAAAAAAAATAACATGTTGACTTTCAATAAGTGATTTGTATCCTATCCTACATTGAATAAAATATATTTGATTTGATTTTGATTTTACCATTGCCCTCTCTATATCTGGTTGCGTGACTTTGAGCTTTTTTATGAGGCCCATAGTAATGAAACGTGGTCTTTTCAGTGCCGTAAGTCATCACTGGTAACACTCATTGATTAAAGACTTTCGTCTTCAAACACTGAAATATTTTTGACGAGAAGACGTTGCCCAGTTTCCCAAACTCTATAGAAACTACTAATCTGGCATTTTGTCTGTCTACTAGGTACTTACAGGTTGTTCCGTAGAAATCAGTGTCCGGGCGTACTCGGGCAGAGCGTCGTAGTTCAAATCTGGTAATATTGGGGCCTCTGGTATATCCTGAAATATTCGAAATTGTTTTTGAAGTCACAAAGAAGTTCTCGAGAATGTAGGAATCTGAACGGTGTTAGATTGAGTTTATATTTCTTTTTATGGAAAGAACTAGTATGTTAAAATATGTCGTGGCAACCACAATGTTAAGAAGCATTTGAGTACGTTCAGGGAGATCAGTATTGGACTATGTGCGTTTTTTCTAACTAAAGATAATTATAGTTATCCCAGTGACGTACAGATCCCGCCTCCACACTCCTCCCACTGTAACTCCTGTAAGCCAGGATCAACAGTGGTACTCGACACGGCGCCTACTGAAGGTAGACGGTGCCCTACGTGATTCTATTGCTACCTTGGACCCCAGACTAATTAAAGAAAGGAATAGGGTGTGTAAGTAGGAAAAGAAGTTTCCCACTTCCCCCCTCGGCAAATGGGAGTGTAGCCAATGAAATGCAAACGGCAGTAATGCCAACCCTATGGGGAAGGAGGTCGAGTGAAGCTCGGCCCCCTGCTTTGTATACACCACGGACTGCGCCTAGATACAGTGAGCGGGACGGTAACAGAAGACTACCGCGAGTAGTAGTGCCAGTAATGAATGCCCAGTGACGTACAGTTGAAATTGGACGTGTCTATTATTTAAGTATGTGTGTATTGAAGATACTAAGTACCTATGCTCTTTATGCAGGCTGCTGGTATAGCTTACGGACTTAAACTAGAGGAAAATGCTCAAGAGATCTGTAAAGATCGCATAGCAATACTTACAATGGCATGTTAAACCCCGCCCTCTACAAGATAATAATAATAAATGACTGTAACAATATATAAGACATAAGTTTAAGTTGACTATATAGTACTCCTATATAAGTATACAACATTATCTTCAGTGTCAACTCAAGTTCGATTTCGGTTAATACTTTATTAATACGGGTCTAGGCTTTTGTCGTTATGAGTGTAAATAATGTGAGTACCTACTGAAGTAAATATAGCTTCATACCTTTAATGTAACTTCTCTTTTTCTTCTAGAAGCGTGTTCCTGAAATTAGAAAAGAGTGTAATAGGCTACATAATGTTTAGGCTAGAAATAGTTGTGGTCCTACATGGGACCCCTGGGGTAACCCTGATAATTTAAATATAGTTATAATTATAATAAGATCAATAAGTTAACTTTCAGCTGTTGCATAACCAGACTATGAATGCACTATAAGAATAAAGATATTTCATTTCATCATCAGCCCGTAAACATCAGGGATATAGGTCTTTCCACGTATATGAGGGAGAGTATGGGCCATAGTCCGCCATGCTGGTCCAATGCGGGTTGGGGACTTCACATGCCTTAGAATTTTAAAGATATATATGTGTCCTGTTAATTCGAGTTATTGTACGATAATTTATTTGTCGAATGCTTGATAAAATACCATTTCTACCTGAAAATCATATTCTATGTTATTTTTAATTTCTGTTTAGGACTTGGTTAACCTAAGAATGTTTATAATTTGCTTTATCAGTGTTCTAAATAGCTACAAACAAGGAAACCAGATAACAAATTGAAATAAATGTGATGACGTTTAAGATGAAAAAATAATTGAAGATTTAAGTACGCAAAATGATTTTTTAGGATGTTAAAAGAAGAAGGACGTGAATTATAAGTCACCACAGAATGCATTTCGTTTAATAAGGATCTATAAACATACCGCTACAGCAAAAAAGTTGTCTGAATTTGCAGTCATCATCTCATCGTCAGCAATATCCGTTTCAGGGGAATGTAACATATCTTCCAAAGCGATATCCGCTTCTGGTACCTGAAATTTAGATGTATTTATACGTAACAAGTTAGCGCTTGATCTGAATCACACTTTAAATGAAGATAAGGCTTACACACATCACCTTGGTGGAATCACAGTCGGAACGCAACAATGCTATCAATATTTTGTTACCTGCGACGACCTGTTTGGTGTAGTGGTTAGAAACTCTAACTGCTATACCAAAAGGTTGCGGGTTCAAATCCCGCTAATGGCATATGTTTGTGTGATGAATATATAGATGAAAATATATGTATTTATTTATATAAAAAAAATGTATTTGTGTAGTATATCAACCATCTGGTATCCACAACACAAGCCTTGTGGAACTAGATGGCGTTGTGTGTATGTCCAAGGATATTATTTTAATATTGCTATTGCTACTTGGTGGCAAGCTTAAGGATTATGGTAGGTAGCAGGCGAGCATATAAAAATCACTACCAACAACCAAACGTAGTAATGAAAATTATCCCTTTTGGAATGAACACACGACCACCGCTTTGTAAAATTTATGTTGTTTAATGAATAACGTCTTAACAGAGTCGTGCAAACCTAACTTTGCAGAAGGATAAAGTAGCAACTCTACACAAGTTTATAAAAGAAGTTTCATAACTGTCATTTTATAAATCAGATTGATCGATAAGATTCCTGCATTTTGCATGTTTCTTGTTTTGATGTATCCAAAAGGACAAATATTGTGCAGCAAAGGTCAATGATTACAAGTGAAGAGAAGCGTAAATAAAATAGTATGACTGAGCTTTCGTGTTCCCACAAGAAGCCAGACTATGAAAATATAAATAACTTAATAAATGTAGTTATTATTACATGCGAAAAGTCGCCCGAATAGGCTAACGATTTGCCATAGTAAGAAGAGTACAGATCTGATAGATTTTTACACATCAAAACAAATTGCAGGAAATATAAAGAAAAATCCAACAATACTCGCCGAAACTCTGCCAAAAAGAAAGATCTGTACTTATATAGGGTCTAACAAAATTAACCCGACAAACTTTGGCAATTGTACGTACATGACAATAAAAATAATATATTGATTAAAAAAACTAGCCTTAAACATTTTGTTTGTGCAAATGAAAATATACATTAACAGACTTACTTCATTTCGATTGTACCTTGTTTTAACAATGAGAAAAAAGAGGCAACTTTCCATTGAAATGGAAGACGCCAAAGGGGGTGGCGGGTGGCGGGGCACAGGGCGCAACCAAGCAAGCGCCCGGGGCGCGGCGGGCGGGGCGGCGAGCGACGAGATGTCGCCTTTCGGCGTCATCAAAGATACCGCGGCACGTGTTTGTGTGTTGTGGCAAAGTACTTAGAGCGCGCAGCCATTAATGTCCAACTCACAAAATTTACATTTCACGCCTGTTTCCCGTTGCAGTTGGCAGAGACTGTCAGGATCGTTGCAAGTGGAAGTCTGTGACACGCCTACGGGAAACAGGCATGACATTATGTATGTTTCTATCTTACTCATTGCGTCATCTTGCACGCTACACCTCTAATAACACGATTATTTAATCTACCATTTTTACATTTATATGCTATTGTTGCTTGTACAGTATAGAATTACGCCTCGATCATTGAATCACGTCAGAGTGACTCAATTCACTGAGGCCACTGCCAAGTTAGCTTTGTCCTACTCTATTCTAACCTCTTCATCTGAATGTGTATTTGATTGAATCGAGACGCCAGCTCCAGCCGAGGCTTTTGGTTCTTCGGATGCTTCGCTGTCCTCTAAAACAGCATCTGGTTCATTCTGAAAAATAATAAAATGTACCATTTTCCTTAAAAGCAATTTAAAATGCGCTAAAGTTCACTCACGTAGGCATGAAGTTACAGATGAAGGTCTAAGGCCCGTATTAATAAACCGTTCTCAAGATTGACATGGCCTCAAGTTGACGCTTGAGTATCTGCTGCATATTAAAACAGCATCGGAAAAAATGGTCTTGAGACTGAGACGCGATCTCAATTGCACGAACGATTTATTAATACGGGACTTAATCACTTTTCGTTTATACTCAAGTGAAGACAGAGAATTTGACCTTGAGTATCTATCTTGCTTATTTAGGTCGTCCCCTCTCATTGCTCCTCGTTGTATGTTACCCTTGTTGGATAGAGTAAGGTGGCCAGCTCTATGGAATTTCAATGCAGAGCATTTTGACTTTGTGTGGATTTGTGTGGGGATTCATCACACAAATATATGCCCTTAGCGGGATTCGAACCCGAAATCTTTTGGTATAGCAGTCGAAGGTTATAACCACTACACCAAACAGGTCGTCAAAATGTCACAGTTTAATGCCACACACACACAAAGAGCGGTCAAGAAAATAGAGCAAGAACACAGTTTAAATAAGAGACTATAAGAACATTCTTGTTACATAAGCATACGGCATAATCCGGACAAGAACAGACAGCCTTTACAAACTAAACAAAAAGCTGCGAAAAAAACTAAACTACTTATATATACACCAAAATTCAGAATATAGAAATCTAGAGAAGTAAAAAATCAAACCAATCACTTCAAAACACGTATTTAGTCCCGAAATTTAAGGTAGAAAACGTGTTCAAGATCGCTATCATGTGGGTATCCAGAAAGCTGGCAGCATTAGATAGATAGATAACGCGTTTATTTGCATATTTCAGAAACACATACAAAAATATTCGACGCAACAATCATTCTGCTTAGTGTTATTCTTACAAAATGTAGCCTTATTTCGCAGTAATAAAAGTAAAAACAAAAATTAAGTGCAACTGTTACAACTTATAATAGAGTTGTATGTGTATCTGTACCACACATGGGCCATCGCTCAGTGTGGATCCTCACCTATAGCGGTAAGACACTGATTTTCAGCTAGTGCCCTGCGAGAGAAAGCGAGGGTAGGGTACTAGTGCAAAAATTTTCAATAACAACCATAAGTGCGTATTCTATAAAGAGCTGAACAATCGCTGGTTACGTCAATTGTGTTCTGCATTTAATTCTGAATTACCTCTTTCACTACGGCTCCTTTGACACGGGGTATCCGCCAGATTTTTTCTTTAAAGACGGCCAAGTTCTACACCCGAAAATAAAGGTATTGTTTAAAGAAATATGACACTTACCTCCTCTGTAAAATCAGGGTCTAAGAATTGAAAGCCATGGGCGTTGGTGAAATGTCGCTTTCTCTCATCTGAGTTTTCAGATTCCTCCAAGCTAGACTCACTTTGTAAGACATTTTCTTTCGATACAACTTCGTTTTCCTGTAAAATAATTGACGTTTTTTAAAATATTTCAACGATATTTCCATAGCTTGCTAAGCGATATCAAGCTGTTAGATTATTCCTAATAGTATCGACAGCGTCCATTAATTTTTGATTGTGAATGTAGACTTACCTCGGACTTCGAATATGGCTTCTCAATCATATGGTAATACACGATTTCACGCAAAGTCGGCCGCTCAGGTTTTGGGTGGGTGAATTTTAGAGACGTCGAATTGTTATCTTGTACCTCGTATACATCTGTTTTGATATGCTGAAATGTATGATTTCAATATTAGCCCAGTGAAAACACGGTTTGACCTCGGAAAAACGAATAACCGGGATTTTCTTGAAACATTTAATAAAGTGTTGTAAATGTAGTAATAATTGCTAAAAAAAGCATTTGTATGAAACACAAGTAGGTACTAAGTAACTAAATAACCTAAGTTGAAAATGTGTTTCTTAAAATAAAAAGGCTTAATCGATGGGTATTTCTTTGAATTCAAAACATTTAGGGAAATTATCGTTACAAAATATTGGTTCTCATTTTTATTTCTTAAGCAATGCAGCTCGACAACATTTTCAGCTAAAACACATGCATGTCCAACTATAATAACATGCTTAGTTTTTTATTCATCAATAAGTTAACTGTGTTTTACAAGTCTACCTAATTAAATATCAGTTAGTATTTATTGTTATTAAGATACAAATTAAAAATAGGGTTTTCTTAAAAAATCTAGACTAAGCTCTCGTTTTTTTAGGCTTCCTTATTCAAAATTACATCTCTAATATACCTCTATAAGATAGTAATTATATAAGTCTGTTCTGAATTATGTCTAGCTAAGCTATTTTTTACAGGATTTTTCCTGGGCTATATTATTTCAAGTAAACGAAATACTTCTTCGACGAACGGTAATGCCAAAGACACCTTTGTAGCGAGCGAACGAGATAGGTCGGAGCCACTCGGCTATAAGGCCCCCATAAACCATTCTCAATACAAGTCTTGCGGTTGTATCACACGAGATGCGTCTTAAGCAGTTGACGCTATCTGAAGCACCGTGCTAAATTATAAACCAATCTTAACGTCTACTCAGCTGAGATCACTTTTCAAGTATTCGCGTCAGCGGCGAATGAATGATAGTCATGAGTTTCGTTTGGCGCACCTCTCAAGTGAGTACTGCTTGAGTATTCACGTGCGTTTCAGGTCTGAAGTTAGGTTTATTAATCAACACGTTTACTTGAGACCGGTCACAAGACTGTTCTCAATCTTGAGAATGGTTTAATACAGGCCTAAGATTCGCAATAGCAGTAGTCGAAGAAGTATTGAAGTTCGATTCGGTATGCTTAAAACTAAATTTAGATTTGTCTTCTAAAACTACGGCTGTTATATGTCATCTCGAAACTTGATCAAACGAAATGGGCGGATATTAGAGACAAATTTATCGATAAAAATTAGAGATATAGTTTTTTAAAGTTACCTACCCCAAAATCCCAGCGGTATCAAGCATTTGAAATGCACATAAATTAGGAAAATATTGAATTGAGTCTGGTGACTTTTTTTTCGAACTGGTCCATTTTAAAGTGTAACCAATTATGTTTTCTGTATTGTGCATATGGAGGTGCATAAACTAAACTAAAACCACTTTCGGAGTTTAGTTTAGTTTAGTTGGTGTACATCCGAATCGACACCATTAGCTACTTTATATTTTCTAAAAATATTTTATTTGAATCGTTATACCTATATGCCCTCGGTGAAATCTTTCATAATTGTAACGAAGTTATTGCTCGATTTTTTTGAAAATAATTACAGGGGTGCTAAGTATATTCTCCGACGCATTGTAATTCACAGTGGTAATTTTAATCATAAATAGTCTATGTTTTTTTACTATTTTTTTTTATTCTATCACTGACAGGTACTCTATCCATGAGCAAAAAATCACGGCCTTTAAAATTATAGGGAGTTAAAAGTGTAAAGCTGAACCATATCTAAAAACGTTACGTTCGTTAATCATTTGAACGGAAATTAAACTGTTTATTTTTAATACACGTGGTTAGTCTAAACATTTTGGGTTTAGTTTTACTTTGGTAGCGTCAACGATATAATCGTTCACAATAAATAGCGCGATACCATTTTTACTTCAGCTAAACCAAAGCTTTACCAACACCAAAAACGCCATTGTACTCAAATTTTGTATCAATGTAAAATTATTATGTTGCCTTTTTGTACAATAAGGCGTTTATAATAATAATAAATGTCTTTGCACAAACACACAGCGCCATCTAGGTCCACAGTAAGCATCTAGGCTTGTGTTATGGATACCAGATGGTTGATAAACTACAGAAATATTTTTTGTCTTTGTAAATAAATACATGTATAAATGAAAAACATCCATAACTCGGAAACACATGTCTGTATTCATCATACAAACTTATGCCCCTAGCGGGATTCGAACCCGCGACCATTTGGTATAGTAGCAGAGTTTTTAACCACTACACCAAACAGGTCGTCAATATGAACACTATATAAACAGTTTATAAATAAACAAAATGCGACGGCACCACTTCAAAACTGGTTTTAGTTTAGTTTAGTTGGTGTACATCCGTATCGACACCATTGTCATAGCAAGTTTAAGAACTAATTACTTACATCCAAATCATGTTTATGTATCGCATGTCCACTGTTAATGCTCAGTTCAAACAGGAGCAGAGATATGGATAACTGAAAATAAATACAACTTAATAAATTAAAGAAAAATAAGCTGCACTACCAGGAACTTGTACATCCATAACTCGGGTACACGTGTCCGTATTCTTCATACAAACTTATGCCCCTTGTGGGATTCGAACCCGCAACCTTTTGGTATAGTGGTCAGAGTTGCTTACCACTAAACCAAACAGGTCGTCAAATACGTACATACGCACACACGTACACTCACGCGCACGTACACAATATGGCGATAATAAAGACAGGTTTTCAATTTTTTTTTTCCTTTAATGTAAGTTTTGGAGTCCGTTGAGGAGTTATCAGCTGAGGCTTATATAACACAAGTATTTTAATGCGCATGGGCATCAACCGGGAACATAATGTTATAGAAATTCTAATTAATATTACAAAATTTACCGATTGTAAACTACTTTTTTTTTCGTTTATTCTCTCCTCTCGGAGAAGGCAAAGGGATCTTAGCCTATACAGCCATGTCTTATTTCTCTTATTTCTTCAGTTTATAAATAAGTCTCAGTCAAAACAAGTATTTCGTCGTATACTTGGCGTATACATAGTCTAGTCACGGTCAAGTCATTCTTCAGTGAAGAGGCAGAATGCTTTACAAAAGGCTTCTTGTGGGAACCCGAAAGCTCCGTTACGCACTTTAATTTACACTTCCCTTCACTTGTACACCATCACTAACTTTTGCAGCACAATATCCTGCCATTATTAGGCTTCAAAAGTCAGAATGCACAAATTATAAGAATTATAAACAAAATTGCAACTTCACTCGCCGCCAAAAAGCCTTGTATTTAGCTGTGATTAAAAATAAATTATTCTTATTTAATACAACATAACACAAACTGTAAGGCTTTAATCTCAAAACACCTCTCTTTACATCGGACGTAACAAAACAACACTGTGTTATAAAATATATAATTTACTTTTGAATTTTATTTACTTTTTGAATTCAATATGCAGAACTTTCAGATGTACTTATTTGTGCTAACCCACTTAATTACACGTATTGAATTCCGTGATGATAGGTTTGCATGAAAGAGATCGCTGTTAGCGATAAGACCGCCTAATTTGTAGTTTCTATAAGACATTTAAATGTACCTTCCTTATTTAAACAATAAAGCGTATTTGATTGATTGATTTGCTCACCAGTATCTTCATTTTCACTTCCTCACAACTATGGCTCCTTCACACAATGTTAACTGTCAACTTAATTAAACCGAATTGAATGTTACGTCAATTAACCTTCAGTTTTATATGAACCCTAATAGTTATTTTATCAGTTATCTATCTATTAAAGAGTTAGTTATCTTAGAATTGTATCGAGAGTATTGGAATGCATTAGAATCAATGATACATACTTAATCGTTTAGATTATCATAGTTTTGGTCATAATTCATTATTGTACCACTAACTAGCTACCAGCAGTGACTTTGTCCGTATGATTTAACCAACTAGGGCGAAGCCAAAACTAAATAAAAGCGTGTAAACCCGACAGAATATTTTGTATTTTACTGACGCTATGTTGGATTTGTTACCATAAAATGTGTCCTTTGCCTCTCAATAAATTGGTCAATCCGTTTAGGCTACCGGTTTTTTTTAGCACAACGGATTGGTTCTTGAACAATCACACCTGATGTTAAGTGAAGATGAGGTCGAAGGTGGAAGCGTACTGACCCGGAAACCCCATCACAAAACTGACCCACAACCGCCTCCGTTGCTCAATGTAAACAACATTGGGTTTACGATTCGGAGGTCACGGGTTCCATCCCCAGCGGGGTACATGTTTAAGTACTCGGTTTGGTTGGTGGTAGGGCATTTTAAAATGTCCGCCTGGCTAGCTACCACCATCTTATCTAAATCTGCCGCCAAGCAGCAATGTTAATAGCATTGTTGTGTTCCGGTTGTCAGAGATAAGATAGCCAGTCCCCCAATTGTGTTGGGGTTTCCGGGTCAGTACGCTTCCACCTTCGACCTCATCTTCACTTAACATCAGGTGTGATTGAGGTCAAGTACAAACCCGTCGTGCATAAAAAAAAAAGATGTGACCAGAAAATATTTTAAACAGTAGCGATTGCTAACGGAGTACCTTATTATTTTGTAGTTCTATTTTTCTCATTTAATAGCCATTTTATATCATTATGCCTACCTACGTTACAAAACGTAGTGCACGCCACACAATATAACATGGCAATAGACTTTAAAGTAGTTAAATTATACACACAAACAAATTTGATTTAACAAAGCACTAGAGCTTTAACGAAGCCTCCCCTTGTAATAGGGGGGGAGTATGGAGCCGCTTATGCGTTTCCAGGCCCAAAAACGTAATATTTATTTTATTTTATTCGGAACACCAACAGCAGAAATAAAAAGGTTGGGTACATAGAATATTTCAACAAAGCCATTAAAAGGTATTCGCAGATACATTCTGATTAGACTTATCAACCATAAAAAAGAAGAAATAAACTCTCCGGGATGAGGTCCCTAGGAGTGTGCCGTGCTCAAGGTGGGGCCAAAGAATTTAGTTGTGAATATTTGTTTTACCGCTGAGGGTGTTGTGTTGAATAGGTCCAAAGTTCTGTGTTCCTTAGATAGTTTGTTAAATAGATTGCTGATATATACAGACAAACAAATTTGCTTTAACAAAGCACTACAGATAAAGAAAGTTATTGAATAAACAAAACGTGTGTCACATTGATGGGAGGTTTTATTAATGCAGTCATCAACCTCTGCCTGAGTCTGTGGTCACATTAATGTGCCTCCGGTCTGTAGATACCGGAGACGGAATATTTTAATATTAGATTTTAAATGACGGCTACTTGATTTTGTAATAAGTAAGATACATATAATTATGATATATAACCCATGCTCTTACCAATTTCATCACTGAACATCACTATATCATGCACGTTATTAGAGACTGACGACTAGCAGAAGAAACCAGAGTGAGTAGCAACACAGGGCGCTTGCAGCATGTTGCAAGCTGCAAGCTGCCCATGGGCAAGGATGGGGTGATTTCACACACAGGGAGCATGGATGAGACATAATGCAATGAAGCTTGGTCACAATTACACTTGCTCAAACCTATCAGTAATGATATTGTATTATGGATACCAGATAGTTGATATATTAGGTCCTTACCTATGAAATTGGCGTTTTGTATGAAGAATTTCATTACGACTGTTGTCTCCATACAAACATTTTTGATTTTTTTTTGCGAACGGCAAATCCAAATTTAGCTAAACTTTGTGTGTATTATCGGATAACATTAAGTTAAGTATAGGCAGCGTTAATTTTTAAAAGTAACCGCTTTATAAAAGTTTCAGCGAATCTAAGAAATGATTATGGGAAGCACATGAAAAGAGCTCTGTTCAAATTTTTTTTATTATGAGCTTTAGCCCAGAAATTAAAAAATATTTCATGTGAAAACTTGAAATAATATTCAATTTTCCAAATAAAAAACGAATTTGGATATAGCTTTGAAAATCGCAGGAATTGGTACATATTATTATGATTAACGAAGAAAAAAAACTCCAATTTCATAGGTAAAGACCCAATATTACACAAATAAATATAAATCGTCGCTCGCGTAGCGCGTATAAATAAAGGAGCGTCGGTGACTCAGCGGTTAAGACGCGGTCTCCCTATTTGGGAGGTCCGGGTTCAATTCTCAGGCAGGCAATGTACTAATGAGTTTTTAAATTTACGGCGAAGGAAAACATCGTGAGGAAATAATTGAATAATTATAATATAATAATAATAAATAAATATTTCGGACACTTACACCAATCATCTAGTCCCAAACTAAGCAAAGCTTGTACTATGGATACTAGATAACGGATAAACATACATAAATATTTATATAAACATCCATGACTCAGGAATAAATGTTCATATTCATCACACAAACATTTACCCGTCGCGGGATTTGAACCCGCAACCGTTGGTTTCGCTGACAGGGTCACTATCCACTACACCAATCGGTCATTTCACTACACCAATATTTATTGATATTCAATTGATACCTGAGAAATAATTCTAAGACATGTGAAGTCCCCAACCCGCATCGGGTATCGTGGTGGACTATGGCCCATACTACCTCATTATACGACGGAAGATTTATATCATGATATATGAGGATATTTACGGGCTGAGATGATATTTAAATAGAACATTACTTCAAATAATGCACGGAATTTCAAACTAAATAGTAATTTGCATAAAATATTGCTATATGCGCCACAATAGTGAATGGGTAACAACTTAGCATAATGCTTTGCTCGAAGAGTGGGGCGCCGCCACCGACTGGGCCTCTTAATATTCAAATAAAAATAAAACTACTTACCTTAAAAAGCAGATTTTTTTTATGTGGTCACCTAATATCATGCTAATGCTGTCATATTGCCTGTCTTGCTAATCTACGTGTAATGTGAAAATTAAAAATAAAAACTTAATGAGAGTGGCCGCTAGAAGAAATTATTTCAACTAAATAATCCTAAACAACTCGAAATATTCCTGTTAACTTATATATACAAAATTATCAAAAAAACTTCCTTGTTTCCTCAGCTTTCATTTAAGGTATGTAACGTTACATAATTCTAAAACTTACTAGAGAGGTGGCAAAAGTTTCATCATGTCATTATATAGGATAATGATATAATGCATTTTACGTCGAAATAAATGCGTTAGGCTTAAAATTACAAATACCTATTTATTACTGTTTATAAGCAAGTGGCGTAATAAATATACATGGGATAATATGACAATATGCTACACATATATTTTGTGTTCTTTTCTTTTTTATTTTTTTTTATATGAGAGGGCGGCAAACGAACATGCGGGTCACCTGATGGAAAGCAATCACCGCCGCCCATGGACACCCGCAACACCAAAAGGGTCACAGATGCATTGCCGGCCTTTGAGGAAGGTGTCCACCCCAGAATAAGTAGGGCAGCCTGAGCGATGAGGGATTCTCCAGCACTAATAGTGCTGGTACCCTCCTGGGGTACTAACTCTTTAAATACCGCTACCATTCTGGAGAGAGACTGGAAGGTGGGCCTCCGGCGCCCTCGCTCACCGGACGAAGCGCAGTGGCAAAATGCCACTACTCAGACGTCGGTCTTCTGCGAGAGGGTGGTACTCCCCCGGTCGAGCCGGCCCATTCATGCTGCAAGTTAATAGCTTACAGCGTGGCTCTACCACTACAAATTCTATTGTTATCATAAAAAATTATTGTAAATTATTTTGCGCCATAAAGAGTATTTGTATTGTTTTGTACTGTACTGTACTGCACTGTATTGTATTGTATATTCTAAAATATGCTCTAATAAGGTTCTTGCCTTGCACGAAATAAAACTATAATTGTATTTTAAAAATACTTTTAAAAATAATTAACCATCATGATGATTATCACATATTATTCTAGAGCAAGCTTCTATACAAAATTTCGTATCCGTGCCATTAATTGCACATTGAGGAGATCCCTATTGAGCAGACAATTTTACATAGATACAGAGTTGAAACTGTAGTACTGTACTGGCTGTAGCTTCAGGGTAATAGCGAAAATCATGTTTAACTGCTCGTGCATGCAAAATTTTGTATCCGTTCTTTTAACTGTCAAGGAGTCCCTTCGTGAGGAGACGATCCGGCTTCAGCATCAGTTCATGTATCATATGAATATTATTGTCATCAGAATTGAACGAATATGCAAAATTTCAGCTCCTTAGGTGAACATGAGTACAACATGAGGAGTAATTGAGAATAGAAGAGGGAAAATGCTGGGACACCTTATACGACACGAGGATTTCATCAAAACCATAATAGAGAAGAATAGAGGGGAAAAGAAAAAGATGAAGACCGAGAATAAGCCACATGCAGCAGATAAAAGAGCAGTTGAACGTCGTGTCGTATCAGAAGGTGTAAGAGGAAGGCGGAGAGCAGAGAGATATGGAAAAATCTCCACCGACAAGAGCATGGCTCTTAAATTAGATGATGAGGTGAACATGAAATGGTTTTAATTTGACTTCAAAGTTTTGATACGATCCATTTTTTTTTTTTTTATTACAACTTAGTTATATACGAAAATTGCAAGTTAAATAAAAGCTTGTAAAATGTCATTCTTTTTAATTTAGTCTATGTTAACAAAATAAACAAAATAATTATTACTCCTAATTTACTAACAATATTAATATCTTCGCATTAATATAAATATTCAATCGTACCACATTCATTACAGGACATTTGCTTGGTTCATTCATACTCAATTAACGGGTTTTGTTATAAATGGAGTGCAAGTAAGCCTTCTTCAGCTTATTTATTGTGTCTTCCCTCTTCACTGGCGGTCTCTTAAAATCATTTTCAAGGTCATCAATAAAGAACCTTGTATCGTTTAGACCTATTTTAACATTATTCACCTCTACCTTTGGTTTAGATTTTACTTCGTTATCTCTATTGAAGAATGCATTATAATTTTTTCTCAACGCATTTGTGTGTATGTGTCCCTGGTATACGACACTTGCAACAGGCGCATTAGGTGTGTTGTTAGATAAAGGGAATGGCTGTTGGTACGCGTAAACGAATGGTATAGATAGATGAGTGTCGTTCTTATCGCCTTCTATATTTGGCATTGTTTGTGAAAAGAAAGGTTTGTGAATATAATGATCTTTCCAGTTTTGGTCCAAATCCGCTGACGTTTTTGTTCTACGATGAATATCCTCAGGTGTCTTTGTGTTTGGCGTTTCGAGTTTGTCCGTTAGTTTTTGCAGAAATTTCTGCAGTAACACAGTGTTTGTGTCAATTTTTGTCAGTATAGTGTTTGTTAGATTCTCGTTGTGAAGTATTGTGTTTATTATTTTCGCTTTATCTGGATCGATTGTAGTTGTTGTGTGTGGTTTTGGTGTTGTTGCCGTTGTTGTTGCTATAACGTGGTGAAGTGTTGACCAAGTACTTGGTTTCTGGCTGTTGGTTGGTGGCTGCCGTGCATCATTCACATTTGGCGTATCTCTTAGTTTCATTAAAGCTGACGATATTAACTGTCCTGCTTCTTCTTTGGTTAAATGCAATATTTGTGGGGGATCTAAAGGAAGAATGACGTCAATTAGATCAGCGTTCTCACCTTTGGCTACTATATATTTATCTAAATTCATTTTCTTTTTGTTCAAATGGATAAGTTGTTCCTCAATTCTCTGTTTATGTTGTTTAAGAAGGTATTTCATTTTCTCTTGTTGGCTTTTTATGTGTTTTACTAACGGTGATATTGTCGGAATTGGTAAATCTGTTGTACTTGTATTTGGGTGATTGATCTTTTCGACTTTAGATACTTCAGATACATTCACTTGTGAAGATATTATAAGACCATTTTTACTAATACTTTTATTTATACTGGTGTGTATTTCTTTAAATCCAGCATTCATCCCCCCAGTAATATTTTTGGGTAATATCTTAACAGTTAATTTATAATTGCCATTGCTGCGTGGTGATAATGGTAATATAGCGTCAACCATATCTTGTACGTTATGATCATTATCACCTAACATAGGGGGTGCTACCTCTGAACTTTGATAAATGTTGTAATTTTTTATAAAATTCTTTTGTGGCTCTACTTTTGAAGGTTCAGCTTCCATACTATATTTGTTAACTATAAAAGCATTTTCATCACCGTTTTCTTCTTTGGACCGGGATATTTCGTCCATGAATATGTGAGGATATTTGGACATAAGAGCATTATGTCTCGACCTGCCGCCAAAGCTGCTACTGCCATATGTTTGTTCTTTCGGTTCTTCATATAGATAAGGGGGTAATGGAGCTATATAGTCATAAAGTATGTCAGGTTTGTTTTGGTCTTGTTCCGGTATCTCCACGTTACTCACAAGCGCGCGATCTGTATATATATTCTCATCAGATACCAAATATATGTTTTCTCCTGATTGTCTGTGGATATTTGGTAGGTTATCAGATGCAATGATTCTAATTTTGTCTATTTGACGTTTGCTTCTTTTATTTTTCAGATATATTTTATTGGGTGCCATTTTAGTATTTATATATCTATTCAATTTGGATTTCATATTTATCTTTGAGTATTTCTTTACCTTTATCGATCGTTTTACTCTACCCAAAAGGGTAGCTAATCCAAATATTTCGGAGGGTTTAAGTTGTTTATCGATAATTGTTTGGCCTATGAATGTTGGTAGTTGGCTGACTTTAATCAATTTTGGTATCTTCCTCTTTGCTACATATTCATTATCTGGAGATTCTGTATTATTATGATGAACAGTTTCTTTTTGAATGGATAACGAAACTTTCTTATTTCTGTCTTCTATGACTTCTTGATAGCTATCATAGGGCAAAAAATCGTTATTAAATATGATTTTGTACTCATTGGAATGATAGTCATCATCACCATTTTCTGTTGATCGTCTTACTATATTATGCCTTGTATATTTTACCTTTGACTCTACATTATTTATTTGACGATCTTGATCTTTATCTTCAAGGATTTCAGTTTTCTCATCACCTAGTTCACTCATTTCAGAGGCATCTTCGTCATATTTTTTCTGGTAAGTATTGAGTAATCTATCAACGCCCGTGAATGTATTTATACTATCATCATCGGGTGGTTCTGCGACAAATTGATTGAATCCAATAGAAAATCCTGTACCTTGTAGATCTTTAACATAAAATTTCAAGTTTCCCAGTTCAAAAAATGTACTGGAATCTAAAGAAGAGTTTGGTTCGATATTTAAAGGTGTTTGTATTCTTTGTGATATAATATCATTTGTTTTAAGTTCCCTAGCATAGTTGACATCTACTTCGCCCATTTCAGCAGAGTTTATAGCTTTGGATCCTGATAGGAAATGTGGTTCTAAGAAAGTATGTTTCCAAGTCTCACCGGATTTATCAGATACAAGATTCTGGCCATTCTGATCGGCAGGGTATGTCTTACTTATAGGGCTCAACTCTCTGTGAACCACGGTATCCAAAGGTATTAATATTTTATTTACTAACACATCTTCTTCTTTACTCTTGAGCGGATCTTGCATTCTTTTTCGTATGTAAAAATGATTTGATTTATTCTTTATATCTTGTAGTGTTTCTATGTCAGTGTGTATTGCTTTCTCTATTTTGTCAATAATTTTTCTAACTAGCTTCCTTTTCTTTTCTCCCTTTATGCCTTTGCTGTCGAAATGAGTTTCAATTTGAACGTACAGCTCGTCGTCGTCTTTTTTCTCTGGATTTTTTTTTGATTTACTTTTGTGTGTTGTATAGTGGTGTTCATCACGTACTTTCACATGGCGTTTCAATCTTTTATTTTTAACCATCCGTTTTTCTATATTATCTCTATATAATTGTTCAGCAATCTTTGCATTCTTACTGAAATACTCGGCAATAGCATTATTTATAATTGAAGTTGGTATTTGAGCAGTTTCTAGACCCTCCTTTAGATACTCAGCTACTTCTTTGGCATCTATATTAGAGTTGCTAATAACAGTTTCCTCTGTAGCAGTTTCAGGAATCTCGGCTTCTGGCTTTTTGTTATTAATATCATCTTTTTCATCTATTTGTTTGAACTTGACAGATTTGCCGTTATAAATTAACTTGATCACGCCTTTGACTTCTTTAGAATTTCTGAAAAAATAAACTGCTTTTATACACTGCTACGTTAGGAAAACCCTGCCTTTCATGCTTCTGTCAAAATCAGTATTTCTGCGCAGGCGTACGAGCGGGACCATAGGGTGCGTTCAGAGATTATAATGTAGTTTTTGGCGTACAGACAATTATGAATAACTTTAATTTGACTAATTGTACTATAGTTACTACTATATTAATAGTTTGTATAGATTTCAATGACATTGTACTTTAGTTACGCCCATACTTGTGACTATAATTAAGTATGGTATATGATATGAGGTTACGAGAGGGTACCAGGAGAATGGACCTTTAGAAAATAATGTACACCAACTAAACTAAAACTAGTTTTGGAGTAGTGCCGTCGCATCGTACTGTTCCAGGGAGAAAGAGACAGTACTACTTTAAATGGTAATTTTGTCCTATTGATTGTATACAATGTAATTGGTTTTTGAATAAATTGAATAGAAATATTATTTCGCACCTATCAACATGGATTATATAAAAGAATTTAATTGAATCGTTTCCACTCTGTATACAGGGTGAAATTTAAATAGTGTAGGTAATTCCTGCTCACTCAAATTCACCCTGTATTATTATACGGTATATTTACCGGAAATTTTTTTTTCACCGTAACGAAAAAATAGAAAAATATTAGAAGTGCAATAGAAGTTATTGGCATAGGTAGTTTTTTTTTCTCAAAACCACCATTGGGCCACGAGCCAGCCGGAGATTGATATAGCTTCACAAGATTTCTATAATGCGAAATTTATTTGGAACTCATATATTTTCTCCATTTTTTTTAAATTTATTTAATTTAATAATTTAATTCAAAATCAAAATCAAAAATATTTTATTCAATGTAAGGATACCTAAATATTACTAATTGAAAGTCAACATGTTATTTTTTTTAAAACTACATCTCTTCACAAGATGTTATGGTTGGGGAGAAGATGAGGCCGAAGGTGGAAGCGTTACTGACCCGGAACCTCCATCTTATTTGGGAAATTGGCTATCTTATCTATAATAACCAGAACACAACAATGCTATTAGCATTGCAGTTTTTGCGGTAGATTTAGATAAGATGGTGGTAGCTAGCCAGGCGGACAATTTAAAATGCCCTACCACCAACCAAACCGAGTACTAAGCATGTGGGGTACATGTTTACTGACCTGGAAACCCCATCTTATTTGGGGAACTGACTATCTTATATCTGACAACTGGAACACAACAATGCTAACATTGCTGTTCGGCGGCAAAATGAGATAAGATGGTGGTAGCTAGCCAGGCGGACATTTATAATGCCCTACCAACCAAACCGAGTACTAAATATGTACCTTGCTGGGGATCGAACCCGCGACCTCCGAATCGTAAACCCTATAAATAAATAATAATAAAATAAATAAATATTTCGGACACTTACATAATCATCTAGTCCCAAACTAAGTAAAGCTTGTACTATGGATATTATATAACGGATAAACATACATAAATATTTATATAAACATCCATGACTCAGTAATTTCAGGAAACACAGGAATTCATCACACAAACATTTACCCGTCGCGGGATTCGAACCCGCAACCGTTGGTTTCGCTGGCAGGTCACTATCCACTACACCAATCGGTCGTCTATGTTGTTTAAATTGAGCCACGGAGGCAGCTTTGTAGTTTATTACACGAATTCAAATTGTAACTTACGTGTCATTATCCTTGATCTTGTCGTGCAGTGAGGTAATGTCAATGACAGTTTTGATCAGCACTTTAGGTCCTGGAACCAAATGACAGAATTACAACGAAATGGAACGACATTAACTGCACAGGTCTGGGCCACTCTGGGTCGTTGGAACAAACAAATTGGCACCAATTGGAGTGTCACAATTAGAGCTGTAATTCGGACACAGGAATTTTATTTTATTTTATTTATTGGGACACAAAACAGAGAAGAAGAACTTAAAGTTAACTCAGATTCGAACTAGATTGGAATCCAAAGCATGTATACACAACAACCTTCAAGAAACGAACCTACACCTTCGTCAAAGGCCGGCAACGCATCTGTGACCCTTTTGGTGTTGCGGGTGTCCATGGGCGGCGGTGATTGCTTTCCGTCAGGTGACCTGCATGTTCGTTTGCCGCCCACTCATATATATATAAAAAAAAATGGTTGAACAAGAACAAGCTTAATTATTGTATTTTTATTTTTTATTTTGTATGAGTACTGACAGAATAAAACTTTGACGGATCATGTAGCTAATGTAGGTACTAAGCGTAGAGGTTTTTTTTTTTTTTTTTTTAATCTTTATTTAATTTAGGGACTCGAGTCCTTCTAGATATGACAGTCCCATCGTACCCTGACCAAGATTCACTGATGAGAAGATACAAACATATTATATAATAATCTGGCCTCTATTGATCAAGCGTAGAGGTTAAGTTATACTATATCACTATGAGGGTGACATCTTATTTATTGAAGAAACCCTCCTTAAAATAAGCAAAAAAAAATATTAAGAGGGTTCGTAACAAACACACAAACTTTCGCATTTATAATATTATTTATATTTTATAATATATAGCTTGTTTTAGGTATAATATAGGTATTTAGTTATAAAAACATACAATATTAAATTAAAGTTACCACTGTGAACTTCATTGCGTTGTAAAAGATGCTCAGATCTCAATAATTTACAAAAAAAAAAAATTGTCAATGGCTACTTGGTGAAATTTTTCAGAGATATAAAAAGTTATTAAATTTGTTAATTTCTATATCTTGTGTTCTAGATGTTTAATTTTATAAATGACGAAACCCCTATACAGTGGATACTGATATCTTAGGACTTTATCTCTTGTTTTCATGATGACCCCTCTGTCAGCTACCTGTGTCTTGACGAGTCATTTCTCGTACCTGTATCATACCTAACTCCAGTTGTTTTGATACTTGATACTCAATTGACAATAAATTATTTCATTTCATTTCATTACAAAAAGCCTACAATGCTCTGCGCGTCCAATATAATAATGTATTCAGGGCTCTGTTCCGGCTCCCCCGGCGGTGTAGTGCCTCGGGAATGTTTGCTGACGCCAGCGTGGATGACTTTTACGCCATCATGCGTAAAAAAGCAGCATCCCTGGTGCAAAGGGTACGGGGGAGCTCGAACACAGTGCTGAAGATAGTGGGTGACAGGCTGGATTCCGCTTTGGTTGGCAGGTTCACTGAACTTCATGTTCTGAAGGTCAGGTGATGCGTACGGATGGGGAGTCCGGACTGTTTATCGCACATCTTTTCTTTTTGTTATGTTTAAGTTCTAATTTATGTATTAACAGTTATTACTAACATTTTTAATCATAATAAAATTGTATTGCCACTAACATTTATGGACCAAATAGTCTGAAAATAAACAACTTTTATTTTTATTTTTATTATTATTATATTCATTTCATTATTGATAGATTACAGGTGTTCTAAATATGTTCTCCGACGCAATGCATTACTAATAAACTACTAGTCTATGTTTTATTACTAAATACCTATACCTACTTTATCTAAAACAAGCTATCGATAAGTTTGAAAACATTTTTATTCTATCAGTGACAGGTACTCTATCGATATGCAAAAAATTACGGCCTTGAAGATTATAGTTAGCTGGGAAGTTTAAACTGTGTCGTTACAATCGCGCTATTTTATAACGGTTTTACCATTTGCAGGGAAAGTTTTTGTTTTTCGATTAGCTTTAGTTTAGTTGATATAAAAAATAATAATAATAAATATCTTTGCACATACACACAGCGCCATCTAGTACCACATTAAGCAACTGGGCTTGTATTATGGATACCAGATGGTTGATAAACTCACAAATACATTTTTTTTTGTAAATAAATACATAAATAAATGAAAAACATCCATAATTCAGGGAACACATGTCTGTATTCATCATACAAACATTATGCCCCTAGCGGGATTCGAACCCGCGACCTTTTGGTGTAGCAGTCAGAATTTTTTAATTGTATCGCGCTATTTTTTGTGAACGATTGTATCGTTGACGCTACCAAAGTAAAACTAAACCCAAAATGTTTAGAACTAACCACGAGTATTAAAAAAAAACTAGATTAATTTCCGTTCAAATGATTAGCGCGATACGTAATGTGCTTAACGTAACGTTTTTGGTTATGGTTTTCATTCAAACTTAGCGTGATTGGCCCCCTGGACTATTCACGGTACAAGATGCGTCGAATGAACGGACATACATACATACAGTCGAAAAACATTCTGGCCCAAAGAACATACCAACGGCCGAATTGAGAACTCCTTCTTGAAGTCGGTTAAAGAAATAAATTATTGTCAAAAGCAAGTCGCGAGCACACGAAATTGATTTTTAGTGTTATTAATTAGTTTATTACGAATTGAATTTAGATAAAGGGTTAAAGCAATAGCAATTCAAGTGTGTTTCATAACTCGTATATTCTAATTGACACTTAATCAGTATACGCATTTACAAGTGATATCATAAATGACTATCAAAGTGAGTCATCCTTATACGCAAACGCGTTTAATTGGGAAAATTCCTTTGGAAACTAAAGCCCGCATTATAGAATGTTACTCAAGCAGAGATCTCTGCTTGAGGACAGTTAAAAAGGGTCAGTTTTATGTAAATTATATAACGGCATCTCTAACTATGCTCAAGCGCAGCTCTACGCTTGAGCAACATTCTCAAACACAGGCCTAAAAGTATTTCTGAATAGTTATGCATCAAGTATATATTTATAACTCTTATAAACCGAAATATATAAGTCCCATAAATACTCTTTGTAAAAAACCGGCCAAGTGCGTATCGGGCTATGCGCAGTGTAGAGTTCTTTCCTTGCCCTCACAATATGCGGACTTAGAAGGTGGCTTTTTGTATGACAAATAATTTCATCAGAAAGTACATTTTATAAGTTCTTCGACTATTAGTCATTCTACTTACCTGCAGGGCTACTACAACTTAGCGCGACTCGAGTGACATAGACTCGCGTCCGACATAGCCTACATATCTCAATGCCGATTAGCGGTCAAGTGATAGTTGTCAAGCGACAGCGAATCAGCTGCAAGAGATAGAGACTATGGCCCGTATTAATAAACCGTTCTCAAGACTGAGAACAGTCTTGTGACCGGTCTCAAGTAAACGTGTTGATTAATAAACCTTACTGGAGACCTGAAACGCATGTGCATACTCAAGCAGTACTCATTTGAGACGTGCGCCGAGTTTCACGTATTAATAAACGAAACTCAAGACTATCAATCATTCGCCGCTGAGGCGAATTCTTGAGAAGTGATCTCAGCTGAGTAGACCCCAAGATTGGTTTATAAATTAGCACGGAGCTTGACATAGCGTCAACTGCTTAAGACGCATCTCGGTTGATACAGCCTCAAGACATGTATTGAGATTGTTTATTAATACGGGCCATAGAGTCGCGTGCGACATAGCTTACATCTCTCAAAGCTCAAAGCCGATTGGCGGTCAAGTGACAGCTGTCAAGCGACAGCGAATCAGCTGCAAGAGACTGAGACTATGTCGCACGCGACTCTTTCTCACTCGAATCGCTGTAACTTGTATTAGCTTGCGGTTATATTTTCATTTTAATTTCATTATATGTACTACTGCTGTCCCACGTATGCAAAACCAACCGTTTAGATTTTAGGGAGAGGGGAGGGAGATTTGTCTCCACTAATGCGCATTACTACTACATAATGGCTTTCCTTAAGATTAAAATAAATTAAATAGATGCGGAAGAGTGAAGAGAGAGAGAATTAGCAATTTAAAGCTTAATTTTAATATCCAACGATACCCCAAACGATGGGATACAAAAATAAAATCAAATTCATCCCCACTTTACATATAGAGGATGTACTCTAAAAAATATTTTTCAAGATTTTTATATGCACTTTGGGTTCGGTACTTGACCTCAATCACACCTAATGTTAAGTGAAGATGAGGTCGAAGGTGGAAGCGTACTGATCCGGAAACCCCAACACATTTGTGGGACTGGCTATCTTATCTCTGACAACCGGAACACAACAATGGTATTTAACATTGCTGCTTGGCGGCAGATTTAGATAAGATGGTGGTAGCTAGCCAGGCGGACATTTACCGGCCCGCGACCTCCGAATCGTAAACCCAATGTTGTTCAGCCACGGAGGCGGTTACTTTATCATCACCCTTTCGGTTGTGAACCCTAAACCTACCTATCTGAGGCGAAAACGCCGCAACTACTGAATTTATGATATCTAGCAACTTATTTGGAGAGAGAACCCCCCTCGCACACACACACACACACACACACACACACACACACACACACACACACACACACACACACACACACACACACATACACAGACACGCAGGCAATTACAATACTGAAGGGCACAATAATTGGTTTAATATTTTCTAGTAAGTTGTTATGCTTCTGCTATAACGTCAGTTTAAAATCACGGAACTATACAAATAACAAAATAGTATTAATGTGAAGTAATATATCGAAATCTGTTATTAGCTATATTTATGTATTACTTGTTACATTGTACCTACTATTAAGAAAACTGTTGGTTTCTTGAATAAATAAAAAATAAACTTAACCTTTTTTCGTTAAAGACCTCCGATCCACCACATTCTTCTGTCTTCCATGCTCATTGATTTGCTTATGTAGTTCAGTACACTTCACAATTTCCTCCATAAACTGATTTTCCACTTTATTCCCAGCATGTTTATCAACTGCGTGAGACATTGTCGATCTTTGCTCGGGGTTCACTTTAACGTGGACGTCATGTTCTGTGAATAATAATAATAAATAAATAAATATCCTTGGACATACACACAATGCCATCTAGTTCCACTTTAAGCAACTATGGGCTTGTGTTGTTGATACCAGATGGTTGATATACGACATAAATACATTTTTTTTTTTGTAAATAAATACTTATTTTATATGAAAACATCCATAACTTGGGTACACATGTCCATATTCATCATACAAACATTTTGGGATTTAAACCCGCGACCTTTTGGTAAAGTGGTCAGAGTTTCTAACCACTACACCAAACGACCTGTTGAATGAATCGTGAATTTACGAGTAGATGCCCTTTTGTATAAAATGTTCGATGAAATTTGAGATTCAGGGATTTAAACTACATTTTTGACGAATAGTGTATTAATTATTTGTATGGTCTTGGATGTCTTTGGAGTAGTCAGGTAGTTAAAGTTAAGTTAGAAGGGATTTAGTTATAAGTTAAAGAGTAGCTGAGTTCACATCCGAATTATGAGCAAAAGGTTTATTGCTTATATAAATTAGTGTTTGGATTGCTAATTGTGACCGATCGAGACGGCGTAATTGCGTCGACTGTCCTTTTGTTCATATGCCAAAAGTAGGGCGCAAGCGCAGCACAAACACAAATAAGAATAAGAAAGAAAGTAACTTGTACGTAAACCGTACATTATTATTATAATAAGTATATTACAATAATTATTATACAATAATTTACCAGGACCTACCCTGGTAGCATGATAGTTGTATATTTCGTCCAAGCGAATGACAAGGGCAGGACAAATACTATGTCGCGCGACATAAACGTTTGTCGATCCTGTCATGCTCCTAGTGCGGGACGTCACAAATTGGATAATGCGGGTTGGATGAAATGGCAAGAGGTCACCGGAACAATATGTGACTCACGGATGCTGCCCAGGTTAAAGGGTAACATTTATAAAACCGTAATAAGACCTGTCGCAATGTTGGGAGTGTTGGACCATGAAGAAAATGGATGAAAGAAAATTGCATGCAGCAGAGATGAGAATGTTGAGATGAATGAGTGGAGTGACGTAGATGGATAAAATTAAGGCATGTAAGAGGGAGTTTAAGACTGGCACCTATGACAGTAAAGTTGAAAGGAAACAGTTTAGTTTGGTATGGACATGTTATGAGGAGGGATGAAACGCATGTTACTAAGAGAGTGATGAATATGGATGTCGATGGTTGGAAAGGAAGAGGAAGACCACGGAAAAGATAGATGGATTGTGTGAGGGGTGATATGAACGAAAAGGGCGTGAATGAGGAGGTAACTACTGATAGAGGAGTTGGTAAAAACGGACGTACTGCGCTGATCCCAAATAAATTGAGACCAAGGTAAGAACATAATGATGCTATAAAAATTTAGATTTAAGTTTTTCTATCTCACCTTTTCTGCCATTATCTGCATTCTTTCTACCATCCGTGTCTATATTATGTACTAACGAATGTACTTTCTTATATACATCATTGAAATCCATATGCCCAATAATACCTTGCAACAGTATATTATGCATTGTGAGGTGCAATAAATCTTTTTCTGTCTTATCACCGAACCTGTCGTTTAGATTGTCGGTAATACTATTTCCATTATCGGTGTCTTCGTCTATTTTTTTTACTATTCCGTTATTTTTTTTTGATAACGTGTCGTCTTTTTCTGTGACCTTTTCTATTTTATTATTAGATTCTTCAGCATCTAGTTCTTCTAGTAACGTTGCAAGGCGATTCGTTAATATATTCTTCATTTTAGGATCTTTTAGGTGAAATTGGAAATTTGTTGAATCTGTAATAACTTTAATGTCAATTTTATCTGCACTTATTATCAATTCATTTTTGTGTAAAATATACCATTTACTTTAATTTATTCAATAAAATCTTTTCGACCGTCTTAAATTCGGACCATAAATCATGAGTTTGAGCTAAACCATGTTGATATACTTTAAGCAAATTTTATGGTATTTCTTATTAGGTACTTATAACTAATCTGTTGTATTTAGGGTTATTATATTTATTATTGATTAATGTATTTAGTAAATATGCGCACGTGACAGGTGGTGAGCTCTTGGCAGTTAAAACATGTAAGTCTATAGATGTTTTTGGTGTAAAGTTCCTTAGTTGCTTTTTATGATAGGGGTAGGTTCTCATCCCGAAACCACACGGCACTTAAGCCTTTGAGCGCCACGCCGGTCACCGGTGACCGGAAAACAATTGATTTTCAATTGTGTCTGCGTTGCGGCAGTTAACGTGTTAATACCACAATTTAATCCTTTCTTCTACGCCCTTTATTGATACAAGTTTTAGAAATTTAATTCACATTATATTTTAGCTTACCTAAAGATCGTTTTGTTCTATAAGCAGGATCGTCCACATCTTCTTCATAATTTTTCACCTCCCTATACTCTGCTGTATCCGGTTTCTCTTGTATTTGATAAACCACTTTGTTCTCTTCACTTTGTGGTACTTGTGGGCTAATTTCATTGTTGTTAACATCTTCTGGTGGTGGAACGTCGTGATCTTTATCTGACAAGAAGCGAAGAATATAATATGAACGAACTCTAAATATATTTTGTGCTTGATTACTAGAGTGTAGTACCCACTTGTACTGTCCATAAGTGTACTATGTTTCTCCAGGAGATTACCTATCTTTAACTTTGTAAGTATATCGTTTTGTAATATATTTTGTGACTGTATCTAAGTAAGTGTGTGTTTGTACTATCCCTAAGTGTATCACGGCCTCCATGGCTCAATGTAAACTCAACGTACTCGGTTTGATTGGGTATTTTAAATGTCGGCATGCTACCACCATCTTATCTAAATCTGCGGCTAAACAGCAATGTTAATAGCATTATTGGGTGTTGATGGGGTTTCCGAGCCAGTACGCTTCCACCTTCGGCCTCATCTTCACTTAACATCAGGTGTGATTGAGGTCAAGTGCTAACCCGTTGTGCATAAAAAAAATCACGTTTCTCTTGAAGTGTGAGATGTCTTTTCATGTAAGTGTAGATATCCTTTTGCAATGTGTCTCTGTGCGTTTATAAGTGAATGTGCCCTTATATTCTCCCTAAGTAAATTAACTTAACATTTTACTTAATGCATAATGGTGATCATCCATGTTCGCTTCTATTCTGGATGATATTTCGTTACTTATTTACTACTTTACTACAAACGTTTCTTTGCAAGTAATTGCGCAGGGTTTGCTACATTTGCTAATACTTGTCAACTTTCTTTTGTAATATGGAATGTATGGATAATGTTGCTGGGTTTGCGCTACATTAGCCAATAATTGTCAAATTTCTTTTGTAATTATACAATGTAAGGATAATCTTGCTGGGTTTGTGCTACATTAGCCAATGCTTGTCAAATTGCTTTTGTAATATACAATGTATTGATAATGTGGCTGGGTTTGCGCTACATTAGCCAATACTTGTCAAATTTCTTTTGTAATATGCAATGTATGGATAATGTGGCTGGGTTTGCGCTACATTAGCCAACACTTGTCAAATTGCTTTTGTAATATGCAATGTATGGATAATGTGGCTGGGTTTGCGCTACATTAGCCAATTACTTGTCAAATTTCTTTTGTTAAATGCAATGCATGGATAATGTGGCTGGGTTTGCGCTACATTAGCCAATACTTGTCAAATTTCTTTTGTATGCAATGTATGGATAATGTCGCTGGGTTTGCGCTACATTTGCCAAAACTTATTAATTTTCTCTTCTAATATGTAAACCTTAAAACAAACAAAAATTAAGTAAGCGTACCACCTTTCTCCTTGCTGGCGAGCAGGCCGTCGATGTCAATGAAGACGTTTGTTAAAATGACGGTGAAAGTAAACGCCGTGGCCAGCAGAGTGACACAAAACACCCTGTACAGCACACCGTCGTAGTCGCATCGTGTCATATGGTGGCCTGTGCTGGCGGGATAGTGATTGCTCTTCTGAAATTAAGCTGGACCTTTAAGACCGTTGCGCCCTGTCAATCTCCATCATAAAGGTAATATGTCGTTTAACTACTTATAATAATATGACTGAGTGGCTATGAATGACTATTTTTCCTACAAGTGCCGCAAATCGACATTCTCTACCATGTACACTAAATATAGTTATGAAGGGAATATGACATTGATATATTAATGTACATATATCAACCATAAAGAGCCTCATAGTAAATAAAATATCATCTTTAGTAATATTAACATAGGTTTCCACAAGGATGCAAACTGGGACTTCCTCTATTTCTTAACCACACAATACCATACGAAAGAACATTTTCCAAATTATAAAAACGACCTGTTTGGTGTAGTGGTTAGCAACTCTGACCACTATACCAAAAGGCTGCGGGTTCGAATCCCGCTAGAGGCATATTGTTTGTGTGATGAATACGGACATGTGTACCCGAGTTATTGATGTTTTCATTTATAATAAGTATTTATTAAAAAAAAAATAATTATGTAGTATATCAACCATCTGGTATCCATAACACAAGCCGATAGTTGCTTACTGTGGAACTAGATAGCGCTGTATGTATGTCTAAGAATATTTATTTATTATTATTATTATTCTAATTTATAAATAGGTTTAATAAAGATACATACAAGCATGCATGTATTTAGTTTTAATTTGTATTTTAGGGTTGTCTGTCTGTCCGTGATTTAATTAAGCTGTAATTTGGCATGGGTATAACATATTAATTACAAGTTAATAAGTAATAGTCGAAAAACTTATAAAATGTACCTTCCATTATCAAAAATAAAGAACATAAAGATTGTACAGCGTGTATCATAGTACACAAAGAACTTTGTACATACAATGTTTTGTACAAAAACGAGTAAATACACATTTACAAATTAAATAATAATAAAATTATAAAACACACATTTACAAATAAAAAATTTGCCCCAGATCTTGCTGAAACGGAAGGGGGTCTATGAGGCTAAGTGCATTTCCTCTTTGGACAGCCAGACTTACCCTCTGAGCGAAACATAAGCCAGCCTTCCAATCATTTGAAGAAATTCAAATTCATTGATTTCAATTCTTTATTGCATTCCATAATGTGATATTAAAAAAAAAACAATAGTTCATTACGGACCCTGTCGAGCGTACAACAATTAGGAGAGAGGCGGACGAATTGGTAATGTTAATTAATTCACAATTAGTTTATCATTTCAATATTCATCAAATTGTATAATATCATAGTAGGCATTGAGATAGATTTAAATAATTTAGGTACCCAGAATGCTGGCAGCATTACCTGGTTGATGGCAAATGAATTATGTGTTATCCTGAATGAATTATTTTAACCGCCTCCGTGGCTCAATGTAATATAGGTACTTAGAACCTGTACATTTATGAAAAATTTCACCGATGGAAAATGTCACGACTCCATAAACTTTTTTTAGAAAATATATGATGATTCTTTCATTATCTGAAATATATAATGAATCTGCTAACAGTACCTTCAATTTATATTTACGAAACTGCAATTTTTGTTCGATCTAATCCTAAACATTTCGAGCATGTAAGACGTGAACGTCGACGGGACCAGTTGTATCTAGTAATCTGTAAAACTGCCCTTTTCAGAAATAGCATTTTTGCGATGGCTCCAATTATATACAACAAGATACCTAAATCTAATATTAGAGATTCGGGCGATTTAAACATATTTAAGAACGTATTATATAAATTTTTAATCGATAAAACGTATTATACTATCAAAGAATTTTTGAATGACAAATTCGTATAAATTGTTTCTGGCTAGATTACGGATAATTAAAAAGTTCAAATTTGACTATCATTGCTATATAAAGGTTTAATATTTTTGTTGCCATATACATACCTACCTAATTATAATATGACATGATGGCATTATTAATATGACATAAATGATTTAATACAACTTTTCCATCTTTGGTGTAGGTAATTAGTATAATAGTATGTAGAAAAATTGTTTTGTATGCCAATGTGCGGATCACAGCGCTCTGTCAGTTTTCTATGTAACATCACTTTATTGTATTTTACCTGTGTATCACAAATAAATTATTTGATTGATTTGATTTGATTTGATTGATTGATATAAAATTATAGCCACTGATTAATTTTTTAGAAAATTGTTTTGGGAGATCTTAGCATCTTCTACAACGCAATGAAGTTCACAGTGGTGACTTTAATTTAATATTGTAGGTTTTATAACGAAATACATATACTATACATAAAGCAAGCTACAGAATTGTTAGAAAAAATTTTTATTTGATGCTTCCACAAAAACAGGAACTTGAAATTGATAGGAGGTTTCACCGCAAAAATTGCGTATTTTTATTGGACTAACACGGGCGAGACAGAAAACTGGCGCCTCACTCTTCGACGAAAGAAACTAAAGCTACTAGAAGGGTCGCCATAGAAAGATTAATTAATTTTACGTTTATTCCCAAGTACCTACCTAACTCCAACTTAAGTAAGATTTTATGGCTAATTTTATAAATTTCAAAACTTACTTTAATTTAATTTCAACATCGCAAAGAGCCACGCCTAACCAAAAAAAATTGATAGCGATTGGAATTGGCCCATTCTTTCTTTCGTGGCAGCAACTACTCTGCTCGGGGGACTGAAAATCAGCAACATTGCTGAGTCCCTAACCATTCATCACAATACTGTGGTTCCCGATTCTCATGTATGCTTGTGTTTTTTTTTGTGATGAGTATAAATAAATAAATATCTCTGCACATACACACAGCGCCATCTAGTTCCACACTAAGCAACTAGGCTTCTATTATAGATACCAGATGGTTGATAAACTACACAAATACATTTTTTTTATTGTAAATAAATATATATATAGTATATATAAATGAAAAACTACCATAACTCCGGAACACATTTTTTTTATGCACAACGGGTTATCACTTGACTTCAATCACACCTAACGTTAAGTGAAGATGAGGTCGGAGGTGATAGCATACTGACCCGGAAACCCCAACTTATTTGGGGGACTGGCTATCTTATCTCTGACAACCGGAACACAGCAATGCTATTAACATAACTGTTTGGCGGCAGATTTAGATAAGATGGTGGTAGCTAGTCAGGCGGACATTTAATATGCCCTATCACCAATCAAACCAAACAAAACATGTCTGTATTCATCATACAAGCAAATGCCTCTAGAGGGATTCGAACCCGCGACCTTTTGGTATAGCAGCAGAGTTTCTAACTACACCAAACAGGTCGTTGCCGTCGTCGTCAGAATAAATACCTTTTATTTATTATTATTATTGTGTAGTTATTTAGTATATTCAAATATATTTTTTAACAAACATCATCGAAAAAATCTCACCAAAACAATTTCTTTTTTCATACCACTCGTATCACCCACAACGAAAATCCAATAACACACTGAAAGAACCACAAATACGCGTTAAAAATCAACGGGTACCTACATAATCATTGGAATATACAAAAGTACAAGACCGCAAGTTTTGTAAACATTCACCATCAATTCGTCGATGTCTTTTTAAAAGATTCTCTTAGTTTCACTTGTATTTTGCGTTAGGCCTCAACCGGATCGAGATAATTAAACGCGCGTTCTAGACGCGGCGTTTTGGATGTTTTAGTAGAACATAAAATATGAAGTTTTGGCTCTCGAAAATTCCACCTAGTCCAATAATCACCTTCTTTTTTTTTATGCACGACGTGTTTGTACTTGACCTCAATCACACCTGATGTTAAGTGGAGATGAGGTCGAAGGTGGAAGCGTACTGTTTCGTGAAACCCCAACACACATTTAGGGGACTGGCTATCTTATCTCTGACAACCGGAACACAACAATGCTATTAAGATTGCTGCTTGGCGGCAGATTTAGATAAGATGGTGGTAGCTAGCCAGGCGGACATTTTTTTAAATGCCCTACCACCAATCAAACCGAGTACTTAAACATGTACCCCGCTGGGGATCGAACCCGCGACCTCCGAGTCGTAAACCCAATGTTGTTTACACTGAGCCACGGAGGCGGTTAAATCTTAAGGTTCTTAAGAGGGTTTATTCCGTTCAGTCATTGGATATAATAAGATTTATTTTTAAATACAGAAAAAAAACTTTACTTGAGAAGCCTAAAAGGTAAATAATACGTAAACAGCCATGATCGGGGTTATTTTTCAGAATTCACATAAAAAAGTGGCCGTCGTATAGGATGTTAATGTTACATGTGATCACAACGCATACCGTCAAATTATCGTTAATTAATAAATTGTTAGTATAGAGAGATAGATAGATCTATTTGTTTCTCCAGTCATACACACGTATATTTAAGTTTTAGACACTATAACAATTGTAGATCGATACAATTATAGCAACTTATTACAGGATTATTGTTTAAAATATGTGTGTGCTGCAACAGATTTTTTTTTTATGCACGACGGGTTCGTACTTGACCTCAATCACACCTGATGTTAAGTGAAGATGAGGTCGAAGGTGGAAGCGTACTGACCCGGAAACCCGAACACATTTGGGGGACTGGCTATCTTATCTCTGACAACCGGAACACACCAATGCCATTAATATTGCTGCTTGGCGGCAGATTTAGATAAGATGGTGGTAGCTAGCCAGGCGGACATTTAAAGTGCCCTACCACCAACCACCTAGCTAATTTTTTACTTATATTTTTTTTCTAATTAGTTAATTAAATAGGTATTCTTTAGTTGATTAACTTTATTTTGTTATTATCTATATATTGTTATCCATAAAATTAAATATTTATTGGTTGAGAGCTAGATAGCTCTGGATCGCGCTACATGGCTTCGTCTTGGCGGCCTACGCTACTGACTCAACAGTATTTTTATATAATTTTTATATAATTATTTTATATGTGATAGAGTTCAAGTACAACTCGTTGTGCATAAAAAAAAAAATTACGTTATACGCGTGGATCGTCTCGGTCAAAGTATACAAAATGTACATGCTTGTACATCTTTTATAAGCTGCAATTATTGATCATCCTGATCTATTGCATTTACGCGATCGATACAGATTGTAACGTCGATGTGGCGTACATCGTGAGGAGTAATAATAGCCTATCTCTGTCAGGGGCTTCGGGCTTTTCAACGCCAAGTTCAACTAGAGACAAATAAGTCTAGAGTAAAAAGTCTTATCGCTCATTTGATTGGTTTACACGTTGTAACAATAGGAAAATCGGTCAAGTTCCAATCGATATCAATGATTTAAAAATGTTAAACAAATGAATGTAGGTATTTTTTTCGACTAAGGAAGGGTTATGAATCTGGCTATATACATAGCTTTTAACTCCGACTGCCTAAACTACCGACCCGCTTTTAACAAATGAGATGCCATTCTTCTTGATCCATATAACCTTATTAAATAATTATGGTTACATACATATACATATATATAGAAGACCTAGGCGTTTTACACAAATAAATAATGAATAAAATATCCTTAGACATACACACAGCGCCATCTAGTTCCGCAGTAAGAAACTATGTGTGGATACCAGATGGATGATATACTACATAAATACATTTTTTTTTGTAAATAAATACTCATTATAAATGAAAACATCCATAACTCGGGTACACATGTCCGTATTCATCACACAAACATGGGATTCGAACCCGCAACCTTTTGGTATAGTGGCCAGAGTTGCTAACCACTACACTAACAGGTCGTAACTTTGACCAAGTGAAAGAAAAGGTGAATGTCGTGTCGTACCAAGAGGTTAAAACGAGGACGGAAAGTAGAGAGACGTGGTCATTACTCCACCGACAAGAGCATAGCTCTTAAATTGAAGGTATATACAAGGTCCAAAGTCACCCAAAGGGCAATGGAGAGAGCTATGCTCGGAGTCTACCTGCGGGATCGAATCAGAAATGATTAGATCGAATTAGGAGGTCCGCAGGACAACCAAGGTGCCCGATATAGCCCCCACAATTGCTGAACTTAAGTGGCAGTGGAAGGGGCACATTGCTCGTAGGACCGGAAGACGCAGCGTGGGCAGGCCCCTCACGAGGTGGACCGACGATTTGATAAAGATCGCGGGATGCCGCTGTGAGGACAGCGCAGGGCCGATCGTTGTGGAGATCTTTGGAGGAGGCCTTTGTCCAGCAGTGGACGTATTTCGGCTAATATGATGATACAGGATTATATTTTATATAAGTACCAAAAAGCCGATCCCACTTAGATCTTTTTTTTTATGCATGACGGGTTGGTACTTGACCTCAATCACACCTGATGTTAAGTAGTGAAGATGAGGTCGAAGGTACTGTGTGTACTGACCCGGAAACCCCAACACATTTGGGGGACTGGCTATCTGACAACCGGATCACAACAATACTATTAACATATGTAAATCTGCAGCCAAACAGCAATGTTAATAGCATTGTTGTGTTCCGGTTGTCAGAGATAAGATAACCAGTTCCCCAAATATTTGGGTTTCCGGGTGAGTACGCTTCCACCTTCGGCCTCATCTTCACTTGACATCAGGTGTGATTGAGGTCAAGTGTTAATCCGTTGAGTATAAAAAAAAAATACAAAAAAAAACATTGCTGCTTGGCAGTAGATTTACATAAGATGGTGGTAGCTAGCCGGGCGGACATTTAAAATGCCCTACCACCAACCAAACCGAGTACATGTACTCCGCTGGGGAACTGGGGATATCATATATTTTGTAATAAATACAGGGTGAAATTTAATTCATATAATTCCTGTTTACTGATGACCCCACTGCTGATTACGAACAACTTTCCCCAAGGAACATTTTTTTTTTTATGGTTAACTGGATACGCATTTGACCACAATCTCCACCCACTCCAAAGACCACAAGTGATGATGTGGCCGAAGATGAAGCACGCGATCTCAGCCTATTCACCCTGCTCTTGAAGATCCCAAGGTTGTAGGATTCAGGAAAGACTGACGCCGGAAGGGAGTTCCATGCCTTAGCTGTTCGCATTATGAATGAAGAATCGAACCGATTAGTGCGAATGTTCGGTATATTAACTACATACGGGTGGAATCCCTCCCCACGCCTAGTAGTCCGAAGATGGAATGGCGATGGTGGAATAAGATTGTGTAATTCCAACGCACATACGCAACGGAACATAGCCGAATTCGATAAAATTATTTTCGATTACCTTTAGTATGGAAGTCCAACAATTTTTCTGCTGGGCTATGGTTCCTAGGGGAAAGTCGTTTCAGAATGGTTTACTTCGTATGGGTAATCGAATTTTTTTTGATGAAATTCGACTATGGTGCCTTGGGGAAAGTTGTTAGTAATCAAGAGTGGCATCACCAATTAATGGGACTTACACGAATTTCACCCTGTATAGTTTTTTTTTTGAAATCTATAAAATTTTTTAAGAGGGTTTGTTCTGTACAGAATGTGCCACCCTCATAGTATCTGCTTAAAACCCCATCACCGCCGTTTTATACCTAGATTCACAGTTTTGTACAGCATCCTGGCCATCACCGAGTTTGGAGACGCCAAGACACTGTTACAACCTCCTATCTCAAACAAATTATATTCTATTTGAAGTTGCCTTTTTTCTGCATCGTTCCGGACACATTCCATTAAAATATGATACACGTCTTCTGTGACCCTACATTCTGTGCAATGCGGTGATGGTATTTTACCCATTAAGTATCCGAAACTATTTAATGGAATATTTAACCGCCTCCGTGGCGCAATGTAAACAACATTCGGTTTACGATTCGGAGGTAGCGGGTTCGATCCCCAGCGGGGTACATGTTTAAGTACTCGGTTTGGTAGGGCATTTTAAATGTCCGCCTGGCTAGCTACCACCATCTTATCTAAATCTGCCGCCAAGCAGCATTGTTAATAGCATTGTTGTGTTCCGGTTGTCAGAGATAATAGCCAGTCCCCCAAATGTGTTGGGGTTTCCGGGTCAGTACTCTTCCACCTTCGACCTCGTCTTCACTTAACATCAAGTGTGATTGAGGTCAAGTACGAACCCTTCGTGCATAAAAAAAAAATGTCCTGATCGAAGCCTGAAGGCCGTGACAATGTTTGTCCTGCTCATATCAGCATCTCCGAACCAAGGTCTATGAAAAGGCTGAGGTTGGGTTGTTTTGTACCATATCCCCATACACCGAGATACCCTGTATAGTTGCGAATACAGTTATTGTTAAGTTTCCGCTTTCCTTCCTTAATTCGATAAATAATTAAGGAAAAAATTATAACCACATCTTTATATAAGCGAAATCGATTCAGACTGCATGTGTCCAAACTATTCTTATTATATTAATCTACACGTACCCTACAGGGGCTTTTAAACACTGACTGTCAGGTGGCCACTATGCTCTGGCCAAATCCACCAATCAGCATCTGGCCCTCGTGGTGGATTATGGCCTATACCCTCTCCCGCGAGAGGAGGCTGTGCCCCAACAGTTTTGACTTGTAAGGATGTTGGTAATGATTATATTAATATAAATGATGGAGTGAGTGTGCGTTGGAATTACACAATCTTATTCCACCATCGCCATTTCATCTTTGGACTACTAGGCGTGGGGAGGGATCCCACTCGTATGTAGTTAACATACCGAACATTCGCACTAAACGGATCGACTCTTCATTCATAATACGAACAACCAAGGCATGGAACTCTCTTCCGGCGTCAGTCTTTCCTGAATCCTACAACTTTGGGATCTTCAAGAGCAGAGTGAATAGGCATCTACTGAGATCGCGTGCTTCATCTTCGGCCACATCGTCACTTCCCATCAGGTGCGATTGTGGTCAAACGCGTATCCAGTTAATCAAAAAAAAAAGCTACTACCACTTATTATTGTTATTGTTATTAGGAGGCCATACTGTGACACTGCTGACAAAGGCCTCCCTCCAGAGACACCTTAGAGCAGTGACCTGGAATATCTGTTCTACTTATGATAATATGATAAGTTCCAGGGTCTTTTTTAAAGACCTTTAGGCGACGACTTTTTAAATATAAGAATTAGAATAGTTTATTATGAACGCCAAAACACGATACAAAAACAAAGAAGTAGTAAATTATAGCTAAAATAGTAATACAGTTATGAAGAAGATCTCGACAATGCTGTCACGTGTTGCGGCGTGCACAAATGGGTTAGCACTTAGCTCATGCTGCGACGAATCACAGCACTGGTTTTCAGTACCCCCAAATGGCCAGTGACGCACAGACGCCACGTGAGGTACAATAATGAGCAGAATAATAATAAATAATTATAATCGGGTTAGTGTATGTATAGTGTAGTGTAAATATACAAAATAATAATTACGTAATAGTATTGTATATAAATACGTCACAATATGGATATAGTGAGACTGTGAATGCATAGACTAGTATAATATAATTAGGCTACTGCTTCATGCCAGTCTGCAGTGACGGTTGCCGCCGGTGATACGCCACTGATACGCCTAATCTAATATCTCGGGTGACAAAGAGCTGGCAGCTATCTTGGGCAGTATAAGCCTTGTTTTGTCAGGCTTTTGGGCACCCTCTCGCAAGGGTTTTATGGGTTATAGGTTTTAGCGGGCTTGATGTCCGCAACTGGACGCAGCTTGTGCCTATTTTACGTGATGGGTTGCTAACACTACTCTTGCCAACCCAGTTCCTCCAGGAAGCCAGTTCCTCGACACGTTTCCCACCTTTCATAGTAATGAAGAGTAGAGAGAGTGTTCAGGTCTGTATTTAGCGTTTTGTTTTTTTTTTATTAACTTTTTTTTATGCACGACATGTTCGTACTTGACCTCAATCACAGCTGATATAAAGATGAAGACCAACAACCAATAGATAGCCAGTCCCCGAACACATTTGGGGGACTGGCTATCTTATCTCTGACAACCGGAACACAACAATGCTATTAACATTGCTGCTTGGCGGAAGATTTAGATAAGATGGTGGTAGCTAGCCAGGCGGACATTTGAAATGCCCTCCCACCAACCAAACCGAGTACTTAAACATGTACCCCGCAGGGGATCGAACCCGCGACCTCCGAATCGTAAACCCAATGTTGTTTACATTGTGCCACGGAGGCGGTTAAATGTTTATGTTTTAAATAAGTTGTTTTAAAAGATCCAGATTATGTAGTATTTTCTCAGACAATAAATTTATATGTTTTATTTGGGATATAAATTAAACTCAAAATTATATTTGCCATTGCATTTAACTATGCATTATTATCAAGTCTTTAAATAATTTATTATTATTAATTTACAATAACTGCATTTGATCAAAGTTAGTCAATTATGTAAAGTAATAACTATTCTAACAATATTCTATCTACAAGTAAATTATGATTCTATCTTTTAAACTCCTTTGCCCATCTTTTTCATGTTCTCGTTCATTCTGTAAATAGAAACGTGTAAATGATTAGCAATTAGAGAGGTACATAAACTGCACAAGTTTACGTACGTTTACGTAAATAGAGACTTAGGCCCGTATTAATAAACCATTCTCAAGATTGAGAACCGTTGTGCGTTTCAGGTCTTAAGTTAGCTTTATTAATCAACACGTTTACTTGAGACCGATCACAAGACTGTTCTCAATTTTGAGAATGGTTTATTAATACGGGCCTCAGTCTTTTACAGGATGCACTTCGATATGACATAATCTTATTCCACCATCGCCATTTCATCTTCGGACTACTAGGCGTGGGGAGGGATTCCACCCGTATGTAGTTAACATACCGAACATTCGCACTAAGCGGTTCGACTCTTCATTCATAATGCGAACAGCCTAGGCATGGAACTCCCTTCCGGCGTCAGTTTTTCTTTTTTTTTTAATCATTTATTGCACACAAGAAAAAAACATACAGATACAACATAATAGAGACGACACAACAGGTTATGCTTATTTCTACAATGAAATTTTTTCCAGCAGACCTACGAAAGAGTGATATGACTGGAAGAGGCAGATAAGATGTGCACAATGGAAATCTAAAAAAATGGATAAATATGATAGATAAAAAAACCTAACTTAATATAAATGTAATAAGTACATAAATACATAAATAAATACATATTTCAATATATACGAATATAAAATATAACATACATATAATACACGGAATAACACTATTAAATCGAAAGGTAATGTTCCTTAACTCTTTTCCTAAAGACAGCGATCGATGGACTGGCACGGATAGTGTGAGGAAGAGAATTCCACAGCCTGGCAGCATGCACAGTGAAAGAATGTGAGTAGAAGTCTGAGCGGTGAGAAGGGATACACAGCAGAGTCCTGACATTAGAACGGCAGGGCTCATCCTGTGGCCGCGAAAAAGAAAAGTGCTCACGCAAATAAGAAGGGGAAGAAGGATTATGCAAGATATTATAGAGAAGAGAGACGACATAAGCATTCCTACGAAGACGAATCGGGAGCCACTTGAGCTGCGAAAGAAAATTGGACACATGGTCGTACTTGCGCAGTCCGAATATGAATCGTATGCACAAGTTTTGGGGACGTTCAAGTTTGTTAAGAAGCTCCTCGGTGGCGTCCAAGTAGCAAGAGTCGGCGTAGTCGAATATTGGGAAGATAAGAGATTGCACAAGAGTGATCTTAGTGTTTAGGGGCAAAAAGCTTTGGAGACGTTTGAGAGAGTGGAAAGAAAAGTGAACCTTCTTGCTCACTTCGCCTACGTGCACAGACCAGGCCAGGCCACAGTCCAACATTACACCTAGATTCTTGGCGGTTTTGGTAAAGGTAATGAGCGTACCACTGTAACAGATAGGTGGTAGCGCAGCAATATCAATTTGGTTGCACATGTAACTGCTTCCAATAAGCATAGCCTGTGATTTTTTAGGATTTACTAGTAAACCAAAAGATTCAGCCCATCGAGCAATGCGCCTGAGGTCCTGATTAATGCAGTCGATAGAATCACTAATGCTCGTGACACTGAAGCTACAGTAAATTTGCAAGTCGTCTGCGTAGAGATGGAAGTTGGAGGAAATGACTGGTGTAACAGTATTGATGAAAATAGAGAAGAGAAGGGGAGAGAGAACGCCACCCTGCGGTACGCCAGCTACTAGGTTAGGCCAATCCGACGAAGTATCATCATAGCGGACCCGCTGCAAGCGACCACGAAGATAAGAATCAAACCAGTCTATCGCAGAGGAAGAGATATTGACAGAGCGAAGAATAGCCAGAAGAACATCAAAGTCAACCGAATTGAAAGCACTGCTGAAGTCCAACAACGTGAGGATGGTCACTGACTTGTTTTCCGTCGCCAGACTGATATCATCCGTGACCTTAATCAAAGCAATGACGGTACTGTGGCCTGGTCGAAAACTAGACTGAAGATAGTAGAGCATTAGATTTTCTTTTTTCTGTCCTGAATCCTACAACCCTTGGGATTTCAAGAGCAGGGTGAATAGGCATCTACTGAGATCACGTGCTTCATTTTCGGCCACATCGTTACTTTCCATCAGGTGAGATTGTGGTCAAACGCGTATCCAGTTACTCATAAAAAAAAAGAGGACCTTTCAGGTGTTAGAGACTCTGACCTAGTTAGAGACTCTGACCACCATAAAGGTCGCGGATTCAAATCCCGCTAGGGGCATATGTTTATATGATGAATACGGACATTGGTTGGTACTCGGATACATGTGGTATACTAATATGGTATCTGTGTTACCTTGTGTTCACTTACATTTTTGGATTTGAAAAACACTTCGGGCACTCACCGTCTTTTATATGCTCGTCTCTTAGCTTGAAGGTCGAAGGTAGCAGGGTCCACATCAATCCTGGAGTTGCTTTCGAGCTGGTCCAGCATTAAGTCTGAGAAGCCTTCACTCTTGTCAACTGTCAAATAAATGGGGATCACTTTACCATAAACTATAAATGGAAAATGGCGGGTTCGATTCCCTGTTTATACTCGGATTGGTTGGTGGTAGGGCATTTTCTTCTAATCTTATCTTCTGCCGCAAAACAGCAATATTAATAGCATTGTTGTGTTCCGGTTGTCAGTGATAAGATAGCCAGTCCCCCAAATAACATGGGGATACCAGGTCAGTACGCGTACACCTTCGGCCTCATCTTCACTTAACATCACGTGTGATTGAGGTCAAGTTCTAACCCGTTGTGCATAAAAAAATATATTATATCATCAAAAATCCAGAACACCATTACACAACAACAAGGTAAACTTCAAAATGCTTAAACCGATTTTCATCAAATTTCATCAAATGACCGATAACCGTCCAGTCAAGATATGCATATTTAGGGGTGTAACTTCCTATAATCTTAAAGGCCCTGATTTTTTGTACATTTCTTTTTATGTACAACGGATTGGTACTTGACCTCAATCACACCTGATGTTAAGTGAAGATGAGGTCGAAGGTGGAAGCTTACTGATCCGGAAGCCCCAACATATTTGGAGGACTGGCTATCGTATCTCTGACAACCGGAACACAACAATGCTATTAACATTCCTGCTTGCCGGTAGATTTAGATAAGATGGTGGTAGCTAGCCGGGCGGACATTTAAAATGCCCTACCACCAACCAAACCGAGTACTTAAACATGTACCCCGCTGGGGATCGAACCCGGGATCTCCGAATCGTAAGCCCAATGTTGTTTACATTGAGCCACGGAGGATGTTGACTCTCCACTCATCCGGTATATTACCTTCGACGTATCCTTCCATCAAACACGCCGTTCCAAATTATTTGTATTTAAGAAGGTACTCACCCATGATATCGCTCGCGTGCAGACTTCCTTCATAGTAATAATTACCTTCTGTGTCAGGCTTTAATTCTGAAAAATTGTTAAAATCATTGTAGAGTTGTATTTTGACAACATAGGGTTTACGAATCGGAGGTCGCGGGTTCGATCCCCAGCGGCGTACGTTTAGTACACGATTTCTTAGGGCATTTTAAATGTCCGCCTGACAAGCTGCTACCATTATAATATCTAAGTCTGTCGCCAAACAGCAATGTTAATAGCAATGTTGTGTTCCAATTGTCAGAGATAAGATAGCCAGCTCCCCAAATAAGATGGGGTTTCCGGGTCAGTACACGTACACCTTCGACCTCATCATCACTAAGCGTAAAAAAATACAATGTAAAATGTCCAGATTAGTGTCATTAAATAAACTGTGATGCATGTAAAAGAGGGTAGATTGCAATATCGATGACGTCACGGGAGACGGGTTGCAGAAACTACACAATAACAAATATCACGGACCATAATGTGTTTTTAATACTATATAAATAATAATATGTGAAAACACTTAAAAAGTTTCGGCAGAGCGCCATCTATTGCTGAGTAGTTTAATTAACATAATCGCTGAATAGTGGTTCTGAGTACATCCCCTAGTAGTGCCCATCTAGCGAGGAGTAGCGGAACTACAATGTACAATCGATGCGAAGTACTTAAGAAGCACATTTTGCTAGGCTCCGCTAGATGGTGCATTAGGCCCCGCCCCAATCCCCGCCTTACGAGCTCCTCTTACCCCGCGCAATTGCGAAACGTAATAAATATAGGAAAAATGTATAGCGCCAACTCCTCTTTGTATAATATGGTCAGTGGTACCTACATATGTATAGTTATGTAACTGCAACTCACCATATCGTTTGAGATTTGATTCCAGCTGGTCATTATCTGTAAATCAAGCATTCTTAGATTAGTTTTCGTATTTTCGACATAATTATTCATTTATATATTCATTTATAACACATTTAGAAGTTGCAGAACTACACTATATTACAAGTGGACAAGTCTAATGGATAAATTCTTTACAATTTTTTTTGTGTCACAAGACCAAGGGCCGAATCTCTCCACTGCAAGCGCCGCAATCTCGTGGTTTATAGTGATTGACGCATATTTATGGCGCTTGTGACTTTGAGCTTGTTCAGGCGCGGTTCCAGCTCTTTTCGCAGTACCCTGTATTATGGGACGGTGCCAAAGTATCCGCATAAGTTACGTCCCACACCAAAGTGCACCCCAAGCACCTTTTCAATTATTACCTGCAAATTCGTGTTTCGAAGTTGGCAATCCTTGCTCGAACGCGAGAAGCACTTGTGGCGGTCGCATTCTTTGTCGATTAGCGAAGTCTTGTCGCGGTCAGTCCTTGGATGGGTGACCATTTGTGGCATTTTAATACGACTGTATTCGTGCTTCGGGACACGTTAAACAGTCGGTCCCTATTGTTTTTAATTGAAGACAAATCTCTCTCCTACTGTAACTCCTGTAAGCTACGATCATCAGTGGTATTCTGCACGGCGTCTACTGAAGGTACACGGTACCCCACGTGACTATTGCTACCTTGGATCCCAGACTAAAGAAAGAATTTAAGAGTGAAAGGGTAGGAAAAAATAAATTCCCACTTCCCCCCAGCAAATGGGAGTGTAGCTAATGTGACCGAGCCAATTGAAGGCAGTCGTTTCTGTGGAACGACGCGCCATAAGACTCATAGGCGATGACTCAAAGGTCACCGGCAAATTGCAAAGCCTTGAACACCGCCGTGAGATTGTAACCAAACGCGAAACCAGTTTTTAATGAAAAAAAAAAAGTCAAGTCGGTGGCCTGTAGCAGCTTAGAAACACTGACCGCCAGACTCAAGTTTGACACCAATCTATCAATCCGCACTGGGTCCGCGTGGAGGATTATAGTCCATACCCTCTCCCAGTGAGAAGAGACTATGCCCAATAGTGGAGATGTGTAAGGCTGTTGAGAAATCCTTGCTGCAGCAATATTCTGAGTTCGTTGATATCATGCTATGAAGCACCGGCAATCCCGCAAAGCACACTCTTCCCACTATAACTCCTATAAGCTAGGATCAACAGTGGTACTCGACACTGCCCTACTGAAGGTAGACAGTGCTCTACGTGACTCTATTGCTACCTTCGACCCCAGACTAATTAAAGAAAGAAATAGAGTGTGTAACTCTTTTCAGTATTGTGCTTTGTAAAATGTATATTCTCCTTTTGTGCAATAAAGTGTATTTTAATTGAGTTGTGGTGTGTTGTGGTGTGTTGTGTTGTGTAAGTAGGAAACGAAGTTTCCCACTTTCACTTCCCAAATGGGAGTGTAGCCAATGAATTGCCAAAACGGCACTAATACCGACCCTATACGGAAGGAGGTCGAGTGAAGATCGGCCCCGTGTTTTCGTATACACCACGGACTGCGCTTGAAGCACCGGCATTGGATACCGTACGACTTGTTGCATGGCTCGCACCAGTCGTTGCATGACTTGACGGACGAGTCGACTCGAAGCACTAACGGACGCATGACTGGACGCACAGCTTGCCGCACGAATTGACGCAAGACTTCATGAACGATTCTACAGCATTTGACAGATTGTCGCCTCATTCAATGTGATTTAAGCGCCGAAAACTGTTGATGATTTTGCTCATTACTCACCAGGGAAGAACATCTTGAAGCTTGGCGTAGCAACATTCATTATTGTACTAATGGGAGTGAACTGAATCGGTGCTGCTGTCATGTAGACTTGAGGGGATGATGGTGTGGTAGACGCAGCTGGTGGAGGCGGCGGCGGTTGTGAAGGGCCTTGGGGATCTGAAATAGTTTTTAAAAATACAGACTCGTTGGAAGACCCTTCGCAAAACGATACATTTTATCCAAATAGGGTCAGAGTTATCCCAAACTAAACATTAAAAGATTAATGCTTAAAAAATGTGTTGAGTAATTATTTATATAATAAAATTAATAAAAAATTGAATATCTCCGGACTGTGCAGACGTGAAATGACAAATAAATTAACAAATTGGCTTTCTTCACTAGACCTAGACTATGACACGACAGAGGACGTATTGACATTCGCCTAGTAAATTATTCTTAATATACACTATGTACAAACTCAACTCGATACCAGAAGAGTAATATTCGGAAGTTGATGTTTCGTTTTATAAGTTTTTGACTCATACGCCACTTATTTAATAATATTTTCTTTGTTTTTCCTCATTGCCTATATACAATTAATTAAAAATGAACCTATTCAGTATCTATAATGTTGTCAGTCTGGATGGATGGTTACTATAATAATAATAATGCCATGATCGAACACTGCTTCTTAAAATACAAGAGCAATCTTAGTTTAAGGAGCAGGGCACATTAATTGTGCTTATGTTAATAAAAAAAATGCTTAAATCTACATCCACGGTTCACCTTTCGAAATATACAGAAATGCACACTTGACAGAGGGTGAGTCAATTGCCATTGCAAAATGATAATCTTTGAAAAAAAAAGAAGATTTTTTGTAGAGAAATACTTCTAAAAGAAAGAATAATGATGCTAAAGAGATAATTAGTGCGAAGACAAAAAGAAACATGTGTTATAAATAATCGTTTTATAGACAAAATCATCGTAACAGAGTATTATGGGATAGACTATCATTGAAACAAAGAAATAAAGTCTCTTTGTATAATAAAACTGTTCGTACACTCTTTCAATCTCCAAATTTTCAAGGACCGTTTAGTTCTGAAATCTACAAACTCTTTATTACTCATGACTTGAGGAACTTACTTGTTGGCTGGGATACAATAGGATCTCGAGAATTTGGTGGCGATTGTGAGGGAAACGGTATTGTCATGCCTTCGTTGGAAATTCTCAGAGGTTTGGCATATTTGCTTTCCAATACGGGCGGTGGTGGTGGCACAACTCTGGTATCTAGAATATTTTTTTCAAATGAAAATTCTAAATAATACTGAAGTATACGTCTCTTTATAAAAATAAATAAAATAAAATATCCTTAGACATACACACAGTCTAGTTCCACAGTAAGCAACTATAGACTTGTGTTGTGGATATCAGATGGTTGATATACCATAAATACATTTTTTTTGGTAATAAATGCTTATTATAAATGAAAACATCCGTAACTCGAGTACAAATGTCCGTATTCATCACACGAACATATGCCTCTAGCGGGATTCGAACCCGCAACCTTTTGGTATAGTGGCCGGAGTTGCTAACCACTACACCAAACAGGTCGTCTATTTGGAAAATGTTCTTTCGTATGGTATTGTGTGGTTAAGGAATGGAAGAAGGCCTAGTTTGCATCCTTGTGGAACTCTATGTTAATATTATACTAAAGATGATATTTTATTTAGTATGAGGCTCTTTATGGTTTATATATACATTAATATATCAATGTCATATTCCCTTCATAACTATATTTAGTGTACATGGTCGAGAATGTCGATTTGCGGCACTTGTAGGAACGGATCTATTACATTAACAATTCTGTCTGTTTTATTTGTTAACGCTTTATTGTACTTCATAAAATTTCCGAAAAAAAAAACAACTAGTGTTTGTGCTTTACCAATCTTAACATACTTTCTTTTCAAATATCTCGATTAATTTCAATCTCAATCACAACTAGCTTGGTAAATTTATCTCAAACGGATTGAACTCGCTCACATTCGTAGCTCGATGTACTTGAGGTGCAGTCACATTTGCTTTGACGTCGTCAATCCTGGGTTGATCATTAGTGGCATGTTCATACAATTAAATAGTTGGTTTCGGTACATACTGATGGCAATCGGCTATACAGCTGCTTGAAGACACTGTTAGTCATTAGCCTGACTAACATTCCACAGACCCATTCTGTGCCCGCGTGGAGATATATAACACATACACTTTCCTAGTGAGGCGGTTGTTGAGATGAAACTCAAAGCTGCCATAATAATTTTCGTCTTGTCACGGTAAAATTGCCTAAGATAGTATTATTATTGAATATTGAATAATATATTAGTATTATTGCAGTATAGTATTTGTTTATATGTATAACATGTTACGTAATTAACCACAAAGCAGAAAACTACCCTTCATACTGCTATCAAAATATAAAAATATGAAAAATTGCCACTCAAATTAGTACCTACTTATGTAATAACCTCATGCAAGGCGTGATAAGGAGCATTAGTGTCAAGTCACAACTTTGTAAATTAAACTCAGGTTTATATTATGGAATAAGTTCAACTGAGTTCATGTATTGTTAATTTAGAGTATGTGAGGTTTGGTTCGTGTTACATGTGAAACAGCTGTTACCTTACCAACATTAAAATCCTAGGAATAAAAAATTTAAAAGTACAACTCACCGATATTCTGCAGTTTCCTCAGTGCTTTTTCCACACACCAGTCTAACATTTGCTGGTTCGCATTCTGCCCAATGCCGTTGCAGAAGCTCGTTGCCATTATCAAGAATGGATTACTGTTCGTCTCCATCATGGTCATGTCATTCTTCTGAATTGGTTGCTCCTCCGGCGTTAAATTTTGCAATTGTATGGGAAATTCTAATAAATTACCAATTGGTTGCGATATCTTGTAAGCTTTGTCATCATTTGCTGTTATTATTTCGGATGCAGTCTTTCCACGATTGCGTCTGTGTGACTTTCTTGAGGAATGATGATTAATCCATCGCTTTCTACGATTCAAATTCTCACCTATCAACTGCTCCATTACACCTCTTGTTTTTTTAACTGGAAGAAGTATAGTGGTGTGCAACTCGGATAATTCGTTCCTCTTATTTTTCACATTGCGTGTTTCTGTATTATCACTGGCAGCCACGAAGCTCGTTAGTATTTTGTTTTTCATCAGGTTGTCTATAAACGTATTATTAAAATAGTATTTGTAAACTAAATCATCTACAGGTTGTTCATCTTTTTCGTTCAAAAGAAGATGATCTTGATTTTCAATGCGACTTAAAGATGGTATTGAAAATAAATTGATTTTAATGGACTCTGTCGGTTGAGGCGATGTTGTGGTCGTATGTGTAACAGATTCTGACTCATCGGTTTTATTTTCTTTCACTTTTGTGAATGTTGAAGTAATCCTAGGAGGAATTGGATGTTTATCTATATAAATTTGTTTGGCTTTCTTTAAGATCCTGGCAAAATTATTTTGCCTGTGGGAAATTTCACTCTGCGTTTTGGCAATCAAATTTTGTTTAGAGTTAATCTTTTCATTCTGGGCCAACATCAATTTTTGAATATTATAAAACTGACGTTGTTGCGTCAGAAATTTCTTTTGCTGATTTTCGAACTCTATTAAATTATTTGATAATTCTGCTTCTTTAGTCCTAAAATATTGTTCTTTTGAATTAAATTTCTCTTCTAGAAGCCTACTCTTATCATTAATTTCGACCAAATGTGTGTATTTTTCATCGAAATCTTTCATCTTTTCAGTTACAACAAATGCATTATTAACAAATTCCTTGTTCATTGTGTGCATTTGCTTGTGTATGTCTTTAATATCGTCATGTTGCCTCATGATTTTTTTAAATGTCTTTGTTAACATGGACAATACTTTAATCAACCCTCTCTCAGTAACAGGTTTATTCTTTCTATATTCTTCAGTCTTTGGCATAACTTTGTACCTATTCATTTCGGATACTGGTGCACTTTGATGCCAAGTTGCATCTACTTTATCAAAAACGTCTCTATCGACCTTATTAGTTGGTATATAGTCAGCAGTTTTATTTAAATCAATTTCAAGATCATTCTTATTTGATTTTGTGGCATAATCCATGCTACGTTTCAATGTTGAAACATTTAATTCATTTGCAACATTATAAATATCTTTGAACACTTCGTAATCTTTGACCAACCTTTGAATATTCAGAGTAGATGAGTCATTATCATTTTCAATTAAAAGTGATGTATTTTTGTTTTGGGACGCTGCCAATTCCTCAACTTCATTCTTAATCTGTACTAGTGCTTTTTTAGAGTTATCAAGTAATGTAGCGATTTCAAAGGGATCGTTGAAGACAGAAGTGGGTTTTAGTTTTGAAATGAATTTAGAATCGGAGTTTTTGTCAATTGTGAGACTATTTTTGTTACAATTTTTGTTGTTTTCACAATTGCTTACACTCTTTTTGAAGCGTGTTTTTTTTTCATCTATAACAAACAATAATTACAGGTTAGATAATCTACTAAGATAGAAAAAAATAAATTATATATTTGCCAGAATTATTAATTTATTTACGTTAGCAGTAGTCGTAAGTGATGTAAGTTGACATAAATTAGGGATAAAACATGACGTCACTTTAGCAAATTAATCGTAATATTATCAATTCGACTTTCGTCACTTTCCGTCACACTTATAGCATTAACTGATTTTATGTCAAATTCAGAATACCTTTTATTTCGTATAGCCTAAATTCACAATTAATATATTTTTTCTTTTTTCTCAAGGCGTAACAATTGCTCTACTCTACTGACTATGCTCAATAACACCAAAACAAGTTGTAAATAATTTAATAGCCTTAAATGATTTAGCTTTTATAATACAATACAATATAAAAAGTTTTTATTTCTTCTCACAAAAGTACAATAATAAGTGTTTTAATTTGTGAGATACACAAAAAATAGTTTTTTTTAATGTACAACGGGTTGGTACTTGACCTCAATCACACCTGATGTTAAGTGAAGATGAGGTCGAAGGTGGAAGCGTACTGACCCGGAAACCCCAACACATTTGGGGGACTGGCTATCTTATCGCTGACAACCGGAACACAACAATGCTATTAACATTGCTATTTGGCGGCAGATTTAGATAAGATGGTGGTAGCTAGCCAGGCGGACATCTAAAATGCCCTACCACCAACCAAACCGAGTACTTAAACATGTACCCCGCTGGGGATCGAACCCGCGGCCTTCGAATCGTAAACCCAATGTTGTTTACATTGAGCCACGGAGGTGGTTAATGGAGTTTTTGAGAGAGAATGGTATCCGTACTAGGAAAACTGTGGAACAGATCACCAGCCTCTTGACCTTTGGAGTGGAGTCTTGAATGTGAGACAGGATAAAGACATGAGCTTTGATTAGTCTGTGTGAGCATGTGTATGGGAGTGTTTGAGTGACTGAGTATTAAAAAAAAATAATTAATAATACCCGAGAGCTGGTTGTTTCCTCGCTCAACGCTTAGTACGAGTATCTGCATACAACGAGCAAACGCTGCCAGCGTTTTGGGTACCTTGCCTCGCCCCAACTTTTTTACATTTGTTCTAGTTTATATTTAAATTCCATCTCTTTATTTGTTACTGTTTTTAAATAATTTTTTTCTTCTCAATAATTAAACAAATGTTAGAATTCTGTAATGTACTTCATACATCAAATTGTTTTTTTAAGTTTTATAGTAAATAGAATTGATGGTTGTTATGTAACGAGAATGTAAATCATTATAAAGTACTTTGGTGGTAGTGGTACACGACTATTACATATTTGAGGTTTATTTATTATTATTAATTTAGGCTCACCAACAGAGTACAGACACATCTTACAATAACATGTAAACAATTGTATGAACTCCAATTACAGATGAGTACAACACTCAAATGTAATAGTATATAACAAGTACCTAAAATAACATTTCAAAACGATCATCCACGCCCTCGCCGACCGGAGATTGATAAGCGATAGGCGGGACTCGTAGGGCTATAAACGCGACCGTCAAATGACACAACCCTATACTCGATGATGGTTTTGAAAAAAATAAATAAACTACCTATGCCAATACCTTCTATTTCACTTACCTAATTTACCATATTTTTTTCCTTATGGTAAAAAACTAATCTGGTATATAATCAAATCAAAAATGTTTTATTTCATAAGTTATAAGAATAACATTTGAAATCGTCATGACATACAGTTATCGCTCATTCACTAGGCAGTCTCCCCAGAGAAGAACGAGCAAGAAACTCCGGGGTTGCTTTTTTTAAATAAGTCAATACAAATACAATTTGAAATAATTGGAAAATGTATGATTCGACAAAGAAAAATAAGAATAAAATGTGCTGGATATTGCCGAGCGGTTCGTGTCCACGCATTCTTATCATCCAGATAGTCAGAAATTTTATAATAGCCTTTGGCACATAGTTTCCGTTCAGTGGTTGTTTTAAATTTATTTAAAGGCAAATTTTAATGTCTTTATTTTATTATTTTATTTTATTTTATTCAGGACAACTAACAGCTACACAATACAATTATGTTCTATAATGTCTACCGGAACCTTATTAAAAAGCGTATACATTGTCCCTTGAATGACTTAGTGACTTTGTGTAGGCGACTGCTATGGACAGCAAGTTTATTTTTATATCTTGTATTAACATTGTGTATTTCACAATTTTTCCTAAACAATATCTTAAACAATTTTTTATAAGACTTAGTAGCCTGGAGTAGTGCGAAATTTAAGTACAAGTGTAATATTTAAATTTGTTTTTTTTTTATCTATATTTAAAGAGCTTAGTCTCTTGAATGTGACTATGTCGCTCTGTAATTATTACTTTGTTGTGGAATTATCTATTTTTAAGAGCTAACTTAGTAAGTTTTTACATAGCCTAGCATTATCCGACAGTGGATATGCTAAGCTAATGTTACCCCCACCCACCAACAATCAAATATGTGGCTTTGGAATACAATTTGTCTTCTATAGGCTTCGTTCCGCACACACTCCGTCAAAACATAATATACATCCTCCACTACATCACACTCAGAACAATTTGGCGATGGTGATTTGCGCATCATGTATGCAAACTTGTTTTTTTTTTTCCTAATTTAGACACTGGAAGTATTCACTATGTTCTTTCTTGATACCATTCACTCAAATACACTTCATAATATTTTGTATTTCATAAATTGTATTAAATATATAATAAATATCCTTCATATACACACAGCGCCATCTAGTTCCACTTTAAGCAACTATAGGCTTGTGTTGTGGATAGATGGTTGATGTACTACATAAATACTTTTTTTTTGTAAATAAATACTTATTATACTGTAAATGAAAACATCCATAACTCGGGTACATATGTGCGTATTCATCACACAAACATATGCCCCTAGCGGGATTCGAACCCGCAACCTTTTGGTATAGTGGTCAGAGTTGCTAACCACTACATCAAACAGGTCGTCAAATCGTGTTAAGTGGAATGTGTCCGGAACGAAGTCTAAAAGCAATAATAAGGTCCTGTCTGCTCAGTTTACATTCGTGAATCCATGGGGAACCCCACGGCTGTGGTTGGATTGTTCGATACCAAATGCCTTTCTCTTTAGACCTCTGATCAAAGTACTCCTTCCACAACACCTTGCAATGATCTTTAATTAAAAGTATACGATCAGTATAAAAAGGTAATTTAAATTTGTTATAATACTTACTATTATTTGACCGCTTACTTCGTTCGATATAACTTGTAACATCAGGTGACCCCTGCTGTACATTGGTATCTCCGAATGCATTAAAATCACCCTGTAACAAGTTGTCCACATCCAAAGAGTTCGGCCTAAATATGAAATCTTCAATCTTACTCGGCTCCAAATGCTCTTTGAATTTATTTTTTATCCATACACCTTTGTTTAATATATTGCTCCTTTCTAACAGCGGCTTCCGATAATTAGATTCGACTTCTAAATAGTTCGACGAAATTGACACAATTCCTTGAATAGTTAAAATAACTATCGATAATAAAAATTTATTGGACATCACTCCTGATTATATTGACATGTTACGAATTAATTGACCGAACGCCGGATGGGGAATGAGATTTGCTTGGCTCGTATTTGAGTAGTAATGCTAGAAGTATGCATTTTTTGTCTGTTTATAAACAACTGGCTGGGTATAGTGATGGGAGGAGTGAGTATCGATAAATTTAATTTGACATTTTATGAATTCTCTATCGCGTTGTACGGTTAATGGAAAATAAAACCGTATAGTTTATTCGTCCTTGCTTTTAATTTAAACGTTGAACGTGATCTAGAATACACAATCTATACACAATGTACTAGTAAGGGCCAATGCTCGCTGAATTTTCATAAAATATTTCTTACTACTCCATGTGGGACAATTGCTGCTATGAAATCTCTTCTAAGCTCTAAGACTAATGATATTTTTTCTAGATTTTGGCATATTTTTATTATCATATCCTCAGATTTAGGAGTACTGTTATTGGAGGGTTATTGTACTAATATTTATATTGTTTGGTTTGTGTAGCAGCACATGGTAACATTATAATGATGCAGATGTACTTATTACGTAACCTTCATAATTTGTAAGCTCTGTCAAATACTATTTTACTTACCTCATGGATAGTGTCTTGGACTGTGTATATACAATATCTACAGAAACTGTTAATAGCAGCTAGTAAATATAATAAAAAATAAAATAAAAGTGGAATTATTCAGCTATTTCGATAAGTCAAAAAACTGAGCTCAAATAGTGTGTCAACTTCAATAACAACGTACAAACGACACTCGTATATGCACAATTAATAATGAAATGTTATAATATAAAATAATAATAGAATAGAATACATTTATTCGTCGACCATGACACAAGTCACTTAACCTACATAATACACATACAATATAGAATACTGGGTTGGTATACAGTTAAAACTAATAAAAGGAGACGTGACCCATATCAAGGGCAACGAAATGGTTCAGACTCAGAATGTGCTGTGGGTAGAAACCCACAGCGCTGTTCATTCTGCCAGAACCATAATTAATAATTTTGTAATATAAAAACTTTTTTCTTTTAAAAGAGCAATTTCTCAAGTTTCTTGCTTGTTCTTCTCAAGGGAAAATTGCCCTTTGAGCAAGCGGTAGCTTAAAAAATGTAAAATCTGACTATTTGAAGTGTTCCCATGTACCTACAAAATAAAGCATTTTTGATTTTGATTTTGATTTTGTATATTTATGCACATTATTTATGTACAGGTTTTTGGGTTACAAATTATAATCATAAGTTAAGCAGTCTCTGCGTATGAGAAATCAAGATTCAAGCAAGACGTAACGCCAGAATGCTTACTTAATATATCGAATATTTATAAAATACAGTGGCACTATTTGATATCTTAATCTTAATATCTTTATTGTACACAAATTATTACAGAAATATGCATTGTATATAAAATGTACAAAGGCGAGCTTAACTCCGATAGAGTTTTCTACCAGCAAACATTAGAGATACATAGTGTTTATTAGATTGGGCAGAAAATGGTGTACACAACAATTGAAAATTATTTTATAAAAAAAAATAAGATAAAAAATAATATATATATAAATAAATATACCACATAACCTATCCAATATACATATATATAGTACGAAGTATAAACAAGTATATACATTATCAATACTCATATTATGGCAAATAATTAAATAATTACTATAATACTGAGGTGAAATCATAAAGACAAATAATGCTCTTTTACTCTTTTCTTGAAAATTTCTAACGATGGACTTTTGATCATTTTTGACATTATCCAAATAGCTGAATTCTGCTTTTTGTATTGTAAGCATCACGTCACGTGCGTAAATAATCCGAGGTTGCACCTATTAAACCTATTAAATTCACGACCGATTGGTGTAGTGGATAGAGACCCCGTCAGCAAAACCAACGGTTGCGGGTTTGAATCCCGCGAGGGGTAATATTTGTGTGATGAATACAAACATTTATTCCCGAGTCATGAGTGTTTATGTAAATATTTATGTATGTTTATCCATTATCTAGTTTCTATAGCACAAGCTTTGCTTAGTTTGATGACTAGATGATTGGTGTAAATGTCCGAAATATTTATTTATTAGAACTGCTCTCATACTGCCCCCAGAGTTCCAACCCCATACCTACCTAAATCCTTATATTCGACTAAATTAGTTCATCTAAACGTTTGTATGTAAGTAACTTGTTAGTATGACTTGTCTATACCTTTGGGTATATGTCTAACCCCACGGCAATTATAAGAATAGAATAGAGCTTGTTAGTATTTTTTTATGCACAATGGTACTTGACGTCAATCACACCTTGACAGTATGAATTTTGTTCCTAATTAAGATCTTCTTTTTACTAATTAGTCTAGTTAATCCAGTATGCACATTACATAACTCAAGACCTTAATCCTGAATTCTAAAAGATAACTTGTCACCGTCGAAATTCGTCGCAAAGTCGCCTGCCTCTCAGTCTTTGACAGGATGCATTTCGGAGAGTGTGCGTTGGAATTACATAATCTTATTCCACTATCACCTTTCCATCTTCGGACTACTAGCCATGGGAATGGATTCCACCCGTATATTGTTAATATATTAAACATTCGCACTAAGAAGTTGGGCTCTTCATTCATAATCCGAACAGTCAACGCATGGGACTCACTTTCGGCGGCAGTCTTTCTTAATCCTACAACCTTGGGATCTCCAAGAGCAGAGTTAATAGGCATTTATTGGGATTGCGTACTTCATCTTCGACCTCACCGTCACTATCCATCAGGTGAGATTGTGGTAAAACGGGTATTCAGTCAATCATAAAAAAAATAAGACAAATATAATCTAACGTAAACCGTTTTTATTCATATTAGGTACTTGTTAACTGTGACAAATATAACAAATTTAATAATCATCAGTTTGCATTTTATTTATTCAGTAGATAGCAGGAGTAAGTGAAGCACAAACTAGTTAACAACATAACTACGACGATAAGTATAGCCACAATCAAAATAACTTTATTTCGTATATACACAGAGTACGTTTTTGCATGTTTTTAAGCTATGTACTGCTTGTTCAAAGACCAACTTTCCCCTGAGAGGAACAAGCAAGAAACTCGAGAGGTTGCTCTTTAAAAATATCATGCTTTTTATTAAAAAAACTTTAACGTACCAAAGAAATAAAAGTTGATTGCCTTTTTCACTTATCGAAATATATAGAAATGCCCATGTGCATGTTTTTAGATTTAAAGTCCCTAAGTCACCTTTAACGACACCGACGTGAAGATAGGTGGTTGTCCAATTCTTTATCCGAGCCGTAAGTAAAAAAAATAGAGCCTGGTAGCAACGTAACTTTTCCATCGACAAAAAACTAACGACACTCCCCATCACTAACCGACAATATTTACGTTTTCTTAGTGAATTTTACGCGATGATTCTGTTTTGGTTTCATTTCCACTTAAAGTCTACTTTGTTACTGTTATTAAGTGTTTTTCAATCAGATTAACCTATTTTCGACCTTTCACAGTAAGTATGGTGATAAGGTGTGTTTGTAAATTTTGCTTTCATAAAAAGAGAACGGCCGCGTACCAAGACACTGTTTGTCGCGCTCGACGTAGGAGTGAGGGTGGGATGGTTGTATATTTCGTCCAAGGGAATGAGCAGGACAAATAGTATCTCGTGCGACGTAAACGTTTATCGCGCCTATCATGTTACTGGTGCTGGTATATTTGGGTCAGGAATGTTTAGAGTTGTCAGGATTTTTTCTTTCTCATAATGCATGAGTCAAAGACAATGGTTTTGTTACTTGCAAAAGAAGGACTCTATCGTTTAATAATAAAATGAGTAGACCATCCATTGAGTGTGAAGAGATACCTATATTAAAGGTACTACAACCATTTAAAACCTTACAACCACATCCTCACTTTCCATCATTTGCGATGTGGTCAAACGCGTATCCAGTTAACCATAAAATAAATAAATAATAAATAAATATCCTGGGACATTTTAGGCTCTTAGGCTTTTAGGCTCGTCCCCCCTGGATCGCAAAGCGCTAAGACGTGTCCACTCTGTGCAATTTTTGCACTTAGTGTGTGTAGACCTTTAACCGCCTCCGTGGCTCAATGTAAACAACATTGGGTTTACGATTCGGAGGTCGAGGGTTCGATCCCCTGCGGGGTACATGTTTAAGTACTCGGTTTGGTTGGTGGTAGGGCATTTTAAAATGTCCGCCTTGCTAGCTACCACCATCCTCAAAACCAAACTGTAGTTTAAGTATTCGCGTTAAGAAAATAGTCACTCATCGTTGTCAAAAATAAAACTATATATTTTTTTAATAAATTACAAGTTAAATTATTAATTTAATTAAACTCCCGGTACTGTAGTGTGACCAGAGTCAATCGCTACAGCTACATTGACATTTGACATTTGACATGTTTAGCATTTGACATGTTTGACATTTAACATATTTGACATTTGACATGTTTGGCATTTGACATGTTTGACATTTGACATGTTTGATATTTGACATATTTGACTACACCAATTTTTTAGTATTAATAAAATATTAATACTAAAAACAGTTTTTACTTGCGGTCGATTACAGTTTATATGTACAGTTTTGATGATTGAAGATCAGTTTATCCTTAATGATGATTTTTTATCATATTTCATATATTTTTTATATAATATTAGATTGACAAGATTTTTCCTCAAAATATTATAGAATTGGCGAACAGATCAGTGACCCGCAAAAACCGCAGCTCATATATTTTCTTGCGCCTTTATTTCTTCTCCATTTTCTTGCTGTAACGAAAAAGAAAATTTATATATTAATACAGGTATGGATCTTGAACGCAGTAGCGCTAATAATTTCTGGAAGTAGTAGGCATATTGCTATTCATTTGATGCATTTACAATTTTTTTACAAAATGTGCTAACCATGATGGTATCTGATTGAGCTGAAATTTGGCATATTTATGTAACTTCGGTGACAATGCAATATTATGTCACCATCGAGCTGATCTGATGATGGAGCCGGGATCGTACTCTCTAATGGCAAATGGCCAAATAGTCGAATTTATGCTAGTTTGTTTTATTGCTGTTTTGTTTTATTTCTTTTTTTTTATGCACCTCGGGTTGGTACTTGACCCCAATCACACCTGATGTTAAGTGAAGATGAGGTCGAAGGTGGAAGCGTACTGACCCGGAAACCCCAACACATTTGGGTGACTGGTTATCTTATCTCTGACAACCGGAACACCACAATGCTATTAACATTGCTGCTTGGCGGCAGATTTAGATAAGATGGTTTTCCCAATTTTTGACGGATTAATTATTCAATTTTAGGTCACTGGCAACAAAAAATACCATTTGTCCATAAAAAGTTAGCAACCCTACATCTCCCTAATTAATGTAGGTACGTACTGTCCACAGCAGGGTACATCCCAGAAGCGCTGACCCCTCCCGTAGTCCTCCCCGTCTTGAATAGTTTGCGGCATATCCTTGCCCATGGACTCCGGCAGGAACAAGCACAGGCAGCCACCGAGGATGCCCAAAGTGCCGAGTATGAGGAGCGGGATGTATGTAGCTATGGTAGCCTGTGAATTAATAGAACAAATAAATACCTACTAATTTACTTTGACGATTTGTGTAGTGGATAGTGACGCTGTCTGCGAAAACAACGGTTGCTTGTTCTATATGTCCTATATTCAAGATGATAGGATCAAGATGAACGACACTTCGCACTTCAAAGGCAGCCGTTTAGGCCACAGGAGGTAACATAGGAATCTACATACATATATAAGGTCTAACAAAATTAACCCGACAAACATTGCAGAGTGTATGTATAGGATGACCTATTACGAAATTAAATAAAACATTAAAGTTAACAGATTTTATTCAAAAAATAAAATTTAGAAATGTCAATATTGGGAGTTGGACATTAATGGCCGCACGCTCTAAGTACTCGTACTTTGCCACAACACACAAACACGTGCCGCGGTATCTTTGATAGCTCTATTTTTCAATGTGAATGCATTGCTATTACTAATGCAGCCAATGCGGTCCTTCAGAAAGGGATATCTGATTACAATATCAGAATACTCTCTGACAGTATGGCCGTACTCCGAGCACTAGAGAGTATACCTTTACCTCTGGGCTGATACAAGAATGTCACCTTGCTCTGGAATGTGCCTCGGTATTAAATCGAGTAACATTACAATGGATAAAGGGGCATAGCGGCTCACTGGGTAATGATGCTGCAGACGAACTAGCCAGGCGGGGCTCGGAGAGCCCAGCCATAGGCCCTGCACCATTTCTGCCCATTCCTTACAGTCAGTTAAGGACATGGATGCGTAAAATTATCCAGGACAAACACAATACCCTATGGACTAATATCACCAGCTGTAGACAGTCAAAGGAGGCGGTATCTTCTCTATCGCCTACACTAACACGACGCCTACTCAGCCTTAACCGTCAGGACCTTAAAGTGGTTGTTGGCGTGGTTACTGGCCACTGCCCCCTGAACAAACACTTGTATACAATGAGCTTTACCGACAGCCCTATATGCAGGGGCTGTCTTAATGCTGAGGAAACAGCCGCCCACGTTATCCTGGAGTGCGAGTGAGTGGCATCACAACGGGTACAAATCCTCAAATCGCCGAGGTCGCTCCGAGAGGCCCGTGAACGTCCCAGGAGACTTCTGTGCTTCTGGAAGGAGCTGGGCTGGCTGAGCTAGCTGGCATTCCCACGCATAATGGACCGAATAGGAGTCTAAATGCGGAAAAGGGAGCCCACCATCAAGTATCAAGTATCAAGTACGTGCCGCGGTATCTTTGAAGACGTCGAAAGTCGACCACTCGCCGCTCGCCGCCGGCGCTTGCCCCGGCGCCGCCGCAACTTGCTGTGATTGGTTGCGCCCGCCGCCCCGCCACCGCACGGCCTCCTTTGGCGTCTTCCATATGAACGTTGCCTTTTTTTTCTCATTGATAAAATAAGGTACAATCAAAATGAAATAAGTCTGTTAATTTGTATTTTCATTTGCACTTACATTTAATTTTTGTACTCGAAAACTAAATTTTTAAGGCCAGTTTTTTTAATGAATATATTATTTTATTGTCATGTACGTGCAATTGCCAAAGTTTGTCGGGTTAATTTTGTTAGACCTTATATATAATTTCAAAAAATGTTACCTTCCTTCCTGCGGCAGTCTGGTACAAATAAATAATTAAACTCCAAGGATTCAAGCTGTACTCACCATGTATACAATGTAAGGCACAAGTATGGTCGCTACGTATCCCATAATATGGATCAAGGCGAGACCCTGCGCACGCACAACAGTTGGCAGCAACTCTGCCGCGTACTGCATGCCGATATTGAATGATATGTTAACAGCGAAGCGGCCTACTATAGCGAGGGAGGCCGAAGGTATTCCTGCAATAAAAAAGTTTTTGAATTCAAAATGGAAATTTTGGAAACCTCTATCTATCAAATGAATCCGTCACTGAACATCGAAATATACACAACGAAACATAACAACAGAGTATCGGAACTACGATCTTTCGGACTACAGCTCTTCGCACGATTGTATTTCGACGATCAGTTGGGCTAATTCCAAAAATTCTGTCAAATCAAATCAAAAAAATATTGATTTCGTAGGATAAAAATTATTACTTGGAAACGTCACATTTTTATCTTATTATTAAAGCCTTTGGTAGATAACATCTGTTTTATGATGGTCTGTCTTTAGGAAAAAAGGTTTTCAATCAGTGTTTTTTTGAATATTCAATGCGATATCTTGTTGGATTTTTTTTATTTGAAAATCTATACCACCAAGGTGGTCCCACATAAATTTGTTGAAGATCTGATGATGCGCGCTGGAGATAGAGAACGGAACGGAACGATTGACGAAGATATAGCGTAATAAACGTAAAAAAATATAGTCTAATTGAGAACCTTCTCCTTTTATAACCCGTTTAAACAAAAATGTAACAGAAATCTCTCACCAATGGGAACAGTCGTGGCTAGAAGACTGAATATACCACTGATCACCATAGAGCCAAAGGCAAGCCAGCGTCGACCCACTCTGAAATAAAAAGATAAATATTACAATCTTGGCCATTAAGTTCTTGTATTATTAATTAGAATCACTTATATTTGAAATTCTGTCATTTATCTTCATCAAAAGCCTTACACAATCCCCAGCTTGGAGCACAGCCTTCTCATTGGAAGAGAGTATGGGCCAATCCACAACACCCACCCAGCGCGAATTAATGTATTTATATATCATTAATATTCAACACCTGTATACCCATTGGGAAAAGCTGCTACTAGGAAAAGATCTCCCCTGGCCCACCTGGAAGTCCACAAATAGACGTCGGTAGGGCGTTGGCAGGTGCAGAAACTTCAGGAAGATGTGGGGCTTCCCTTATGATGACAAGTGCGACTGGGGCATTGCACAGAGAAGGATTAACCGCCTCCTTAGCTTAATGTAAACAATATAGGGTTTACGGTTTGGAGGTCGCGGGTTCGATCCCCAGAAGATGTACCCTTCTGGGATATTTAATCAACCAATCAATTTATTGCTTTCACGCTTTTATGGTCTTAGGTTTACGTAATATTAGTATCACATATGTACCCCTTAGTTAGTACTCGGTTTGGTTGGTGGTAGGACATTATAAACATCCGCCTGGCTAGCTACCACCATCTTATCTAAATCTGCTGCCAAACAGCAATGTTAGCATTGTTGTGTTCCGGTTGTCAGAGATAATATAGCCAGTTCCCCAAATATGATAGGGTTTCAGGGTCAGTACGCTTCCACATTCGGCCTCATCTTTACTTAACATCAGGGGTGATTGAGGATTGGTCAGCCATAGTACCACGTATAAATTTTTGCGTTCGATGAAAAGCTGCGAATGATTATTAATAATTTACTCACACATCCAAAATCAATATCAGAAGTATGTCAGCAGGGAATTCCGTAGCTGTTGCTATTGTGAAGGTAACGAACATGTCCAAGCCTAGAGAGCCTACGTTTCTGACATGGCCATCGAAGACCATGGCGATCGCGATCCAGATGAAGAGGAGCAGGATGCTATGGCGTCTCAGACGAGGGGTTTTGAACAGATCTGCTGCGGAGTAGTTCTTCGTCTCTTGTTCGGCTTTTGCTATCTCTGCTGCAGTCTCCTGATAGAATAAGAAGGAACTATGTGAAATAAGACAGTCATGTGCGAGTAGGCCTTGTGCCCTGAGGGTTTCTTACCTAAAATCACCATTGGCAAACTTTTAAACTGACAGACTCAATTATGTAGTTGATTACCCAGATGATGTATTGATCATCATCTGATTTAAGAGCCATGCTCTTGTCGGTGGAGATTTTTCCATATCTCTCTGCTCTCCGCCTTCCTCTTGACCTCCTGATACGACACGACATTCAACTTCTCTGTTATTTACTGCATGTAGCTTATTCTGATGTATTGATAGGAACCGCAAAATTAAGGTTGTTATTTGATGATTTCACTATTATTTTGGTCAGTAAATTAGTATGGAAATATTTGTGTTAGAAAATTTAGGGCCATCGACTTAGTATTCGATTACCATTAGCTGGTTATCTCTAGCCGTTAAAGGAACTAGGGTTTTAGATGGACAACAATATGATCATATACGGACTCCGTTTGGGTTATGGAACCTTAAATAGATCCTATTGTCATTCTCCGCCTCCGTGGCCCGTTCTAAACAAGAACAGCTTTACAAAATGGAGGTTTCGGGTTCGATCAAAACATCTACAAACAGACTTAGAAATTATGTCATGGATATTTCTAAATTGAAACTTTCTCCTGGGAAACTTACAAGTAAAAAACTCCTTCTGGAAACAAAGTACATATTTTACAAACGTATTGACCGAGTACCCAACAATCTTACCCGAAATTCCTTTAAAACTGCGTACGGTATTTTCTTCTTGTTGATTCTTTCGCATTTCTTTAATATTTTCAGCGCTTCCTCTATACGGCCTTGTGAAATTAACCATCTGGAAAGATAGAAAAAATACCTTAGTTTGATTCGAAAATATTTAGAGAATACGGACTAATAATAACAATAATCCCCTTTGTCCAGGACTTCCTGGAGGTCGCATAAGCAACACGCTATTTTCTCGGAGACCATCTGGGCCCACAATCTCTCGGTAACCTGATTATGATTGTAAACATGACTGTAACAAATGAATAAATATTTCTATTTCTAAAAAAAGAAACTGTGACATTTTAATTCGATTTCAAGTTTAACGTTTCTTTTGAGACGATATCACTATCTACCAAATAATCTAGATATTGTGTTGCCTCAAGAGCAATTTTACCGTCAAGGACCTGTCACGGACCAAGTTTCTGCCCAGTAAGAATACGTAAATTTTGGGGTGTAACTTCCCATATACTCGTAGTATATATGAAGTTAATTTTAAAGTTCCTAATAATATTGCTCATAAAAATGTTTTTAAAATTACCACTGGGAATTTCTTTAGGTCGTAGAAGTAAGATCTTTTTCTTTTTTTTTTTTTAATTAGAATGGGATCGCTCTTGTCCTAAAATTCCTTTGTAAAAAAAGTATCAACAGCTAAAAAATTTCTAAAAAATTGTTCAAAGTTCGCAAAGAATGTAATTTTACAAGCTTTTATTTAGCTGTAGATTTTATTTACGTGGGCCTGTCCCGGTGTCTGTCTGTTATGAAATCTTACAAGTTAAATTTGGCTCATTTTTCGGTGTTCAATTGTTCTGAAACTTTGCTACGTATATAAGAACGATGACAATGTAATATTACGGTGACATCGAGCTGATATGATGATGAAGTCGGAAGGTAGAATAGGTACAATACTACTCCATTTACTTTGGACTCGTTTAATTTGACAAGTAGACTGTTCTTATGAAATCTCAACTGAGATCGTGTACTTCATCTACGGCCAAATCGTCACTTTCCATCAGGTGAGATTGTGGTCAAACGCGTATCTCAGTTAATCATTAAAAAATCAGGATCTGATGATCGATCTTATGAAGGTGAAGTAAAAGCATTTTAAGTAGATTATCAATATCATGCAAATTATATGCATGATATTATTTTACCTGACCGTGTGGATCACATGAAGAATAAACGAAATAAATTACCTGGCGCTTTCCGGCACCATGCAAGGTGTAAACACAGCGAGCACCAAAGGTACACTCGTGATCAAGGTGTATATCTTCCAGTTGGCAACACCTAAAGCAATCCAGGGCAGGAGGCAGGCGGCGAATGTGAAGTAGACTGCAATGGACATGTTAGCGACGAACGTCCGCCATTTTGGACCAACGTATTCTACCACTGAAATAATAAAGGAAAAGTTAGACGACATCGTTAATATTTCATAAGTTCACATTTTTGATAATTCATAACATTCCTCTAACGTGAATGTACGCAACCTAGGTCAAGAGTACTTCCCTCTTCAATTTAAGAGCTATGCTCTTGTCGGTGGACCTTTCCACATTTGTCTACATTCCGCCTTTTCTTTGACTTCCTGATTCACTATTTACAGAGTGAACGATTAAATTAGATTACTTTTATTATTTATGTTACTAGCATCAATAAATGGAATCGTTTTTCTGTAGTTTATAATATTTTAGTATATAGGTATAGTATGTAGGTAAAAATGATCCTGTGGGTTTCTTGCGCCGCTTCTTTTCCCACAGATGATTTCCCTTTTCGAAGCGGTTGTAGCCATGGACTGTAGCTTGGACATCCTGACTGACCGAAAAATGCTTAAGCCCTATTTTTATTTCCAATAGATTTATATTGACATTCAACAAATGATATCATGTATCTTACGTTGAAATAAATACTTGAAGTTTGAAGTTTAGCGCATATAGTACTCGCTTCATTCTATCATTCTGGAACTAAGCTTTAGATATCGCATGTTAATGCTGTAGAGTGACATCTGTTGTGTATGCCTTTAAATAAAACCCTACTTCATCTTCGATCACATCATAACTTTCCACTAGATGGAGTTGTGGTCAAACGACTAGTCACTCATAAAAAAAATCGCATTTCGTTCGTTCGTTGTCGAATTCGTTATTGAATTCCGTTCCATTTTGCGTTTAAAATTTACAGCTTTTTTTCTAATCTTTCTATAATGTGTAAGTATGTATATTTCGATTCTCCATATAAATAGGTTTATAAAAATACTTACCGACAATGTACATGATGATAAAGCAGTTGTCATAAGCAAGTCCCACAAGGAATCGGCACAGGCAGAAAGACCAGAAACTGGACGCGAATGCTGTGCCAACACCGGCTAGGAAACCCACCAAGTTTGTACCTGGAGACAATATTTGGCAATTAAAATCTGTTATGTAGATGTAGGTTAAAATTATCATTTGTAAACTATTTCGTCACTGAACATCGAAATACAAACGTGCGAAGTACTGCGGTTCGAAAGATCGTAGTTCCGATACTTTGTTGGTCGACACATTGCTTGAAATAAAGAAAGAAAGAAAATTAGTTATTTGTTTGATTTTGGGTATACAGATAAAGGTCTTATTTTGTAGATAGGTAGTAGTCCAACAAAATCTGCCTGTTAGGGCGTACAAATATTTAAGATATAAAAATAGAAAAACAAAAACGCTTGTGCGTAAACCATATAGCGACAGAATACTTCTTCGACGAACGCTAGTGCGAATGTGACCTTTGTAGCGAGCGAGCAAGATAGGTCGGAGCACTCCAACATTGTTGGTTAGGTTCAGAAGGTTAAGGCGTGATCGAAGCCTAGCCTTTGATGTTAGGTTGAACATACCGAGGAGTTCTTTCGTACTAGCGTTCGTCGAAAATGTGTTATGTCGCCGTTTTGTTGCACAATCAATGTGTTGAACAACAGAGTATGGGAACTACGATATATAAAAAACACTAGTTACTTGGATAAAAACTCTAAACTATCAGGATACTGAAGATCTATTAACATATACACAATGAGGCAATAAATATGCACACACACACACACCACTGATACACTCTATACACAGATACATCATCACACACACACACACACACACCACTGATACATACTATACAGACATACACCATCACACACACACACACAAACACACATACACGATTATGTAAAATGTAATCTTTGGTTAAAAATTTTATAAGACAACTTGTATTGCTAATATGTAGTAAAGGAAATAAACAATTTCAGATTTTTTTGATTTGATTTTTTTTTCGTACCACATTTCTTCGCACGTTTGTATTTCGATGATCAGTTTTTGTGTACAATACGACTCTTTCTTTTTCTGTTCCGTGATTACAAAGACATGAGTCTAGATATTTTTCAAATTGGATAGAACGTACATACCAACTAAAGCAGGAATTCTTCCATATTTGTCAGCAATCCATCCAAATATCAGCCCACCAAGGATAGCTCCGCAGAAGAATATGGACTGTGCAGTCGCTGGGTAGTTGTCTCTGTCGCACACCCAGCCCAACTGTGTAAGATAAATAGTTCATTCAGTATATATTTACTCATTGTACGGTTGCTTATCGCACAATTTTTAAATAATGTAAAAATTACAATAATTTTATACTTAAGACACTGATTTATTGATGATTGCTTGCTAAACGTGGACTGATTTGAAGGGCGAATGAAAGAAATGTATTATGGCGTAAACTTGCACCGTACACTCATTTTAAAATAATAGGAATATAAAACATATCAAACTACATAAATACACCAAAATTCAGAATATATAAAACTAGAAAAACAGAAGAAATCCGATCAACCTAGACTTAGAAACACGTATTCAGCCCCCAAATTTAAGCAAGATAGAAACGTGTTCAAGATCGCTGTCATGCGAGATTACCCAGAATGCTTTCAGCATTACCTCGTTGGATGGCAATACTGACAAAGGTATAAGCGCCAGCTGTACAATCGCCGGATACTTCAATAAGTTGAGTGGATAGATAAGCATTTATTTATGCCACTGCGTTCACACACATACATATATTTTTTAAATAAAAAATAACAATGAAATGTATGTATAAACAATACTAAAGAAACAGAATATACAAAGAGAGTGTTTGGCGGAGTAACACAAACTCAGTGTGGCACATCACTTAAAGAGCGAAACACTGGTTTTCAGTTACAACTCCTTCAAGTACGAGTACGAATTCCTTAATAGCTCCGAGCTTTAGGTCCACACGAGTCCAATGTCTCCAAACTACAAGGCGCAAATATAAGGTCTAACAAAATTAACCCGACAAACGTTGCAGAGTGTGTATAGAATGTACCTATTACGAAAAAATAAAACATTAAAGTTAACAGATTTTATTCAAAAAAATAAAATTTAGAAATGTAAATTTTGTGAGTTGGACCTTAATGGCCGCGCGCTTAGTACTTTGCCACCGTGCCGCGGTATCTTTGAAGACGCCGAAAGGCGACCAAAGCCGCTCGTCGCCTGCGCTTGCCCCGGCGCCGCCGCGACTTGCTGTGATTGGTTGCGCCCTGTGCCCCGCCACCGCACGGCCCCCTTTGGCATCTTCCATATGAACGTTGCCTTTTTTTTCTCATTGATTAAACAAGGTACAATCGAAATGAAGTAAGTCTGTTAATTTGTATTTTCATTTGCACTTACATTTAATTTTTTTACTCGGAAACAAAATTTTTAAGGCCAGTTTTTTAATGAATATATTATTTTATTGTCATGTACGTGCAATTGCCAAAGTTTGTCGAGTTAATTTTGTTAGACCCTATATGTAACCATGTCCCTGAGTTGCATATTTGTGCCGCTTGCATCTTACTGTAATGGCTACAGCCGCTTCCCACTCACTTGGAAGAAGCACTAACATAGGACAGCGTAACAACGTCAACACAAGTGGCATAAATATAATACCATACCATTGTGTAATAGTTTATATTTTTATATTACTGTCGATTTTGTAATATTAAATAAACTAATTATTCAGCCCCCCGGTACGTACGTTTGCCTGTGTGCCAAAAGAGCGGCCGGCTATCAAGGAATGCTTACCCTTGGCCGTACCCACAGATTAACCCCTGAGTAAAGTCAAGCCAACCAGTGCATAAAAGGGTAGCTTGTATTTAAAATATCTTTATGTATCTGTACACAAATATAAATGTCGTAGATAGCGATAAATTACCGATAGAATTCATCATTTAGGTTTGCTATGGGAAGTAAACCTGGTGGCGCTGGTATCGCCGGAAATGGCGCGGTGACGACGTTAACAGTAATATAAGGTCGACACATCGAAAATGAGATCGCCTTGGCTACCAGCCGTCAAAGGAGTCGGATATTAGTAAGTCTGTCACTTTGTGACTAACCTATGAATGTCTAGCGACGTTTGAGATTTAAATGTCAATATTAGTTTTGTCACTTTCACGCTTATAAGCGAGTGCAAAAGTGACTAACTTATAATGTCTAGCGACGTTGAAATCTCGACTGAACGAAAATCGTACATGGACTTACCTCTGATGCGATAGTCACATAAGGCACATCTGTGAAGTTGAATTCCCATTTCTCTTGACATTTCTTTGTCGGCCATTTTGTGTTAGGCTCTCGTACGCCATCTTGTAGAATTTGTGTCCAATCCACATCGTAAACTATGCATTTCGCGTATTCATTCTCAGATGTTAGTGGAATTGATAAGTGGCGTCTGAAATGGAAGGTTCAGTTCTTAGGTAAGTTTACTTTTATAAAATCAAAATCAAAAATGCATTATTTTGTAGGTACACAGGGTACACTTAAAATAGTCAGATTTTACATTTTTAAAGCTACTGCTTGTTCAAAAATAATCTTATATTTTATAATATGCTTTCTTAATAAGTTTCTGTTTTATAGCATCTTTAAATTTATTGAAAGGAAATGTATCAAGAGGAAACTTATTGAAAAAGCGAATACATAACCCTTTGAATGAATAGTAATTCATTCAAGACTTTGCGGAGGCGACTTATGTGACCAGCAAGTTTATCTTTAGGTACTTCTTGTATTGACATCATGTATATCACTATTTTTCCAGAATGATGCTATATTTTTTTGACATATATTAGATTTTCAAAAATGTACTATGAAACTAAATGACGAAAAGGTTAGAATACTATACTCTTTAAATCTGTCTCTAAGTGACACTGCAGGTCTCAATTGCGCCAACGGCTCGTTTTTGTAAATAAAGATTGTATTTATATCCGCGGCATTTCCCCACAGCCAGATACCGTAAGACATAATATGCTATATGCTATAGTAGTTATTAAGTGTCTTTGCTTTTTGTATTAAGTGGAATGTATGCACATTGTTAATGTTATTATAAGGTTTTATATTGATGTAAGAAACATTATGTATTTATTCTGCGCAACGGGTTAGCACTTGACCTCAATCATACCTGAAGATGCAGCCGAAGTTGGAAGCGTACTGACCCGGAAACCCAAATATTTGGGGACCTGGCTAATTTATCTGATAATCGGATGCACAATTTCATTTTTCATTTTCATTTTCATTAGCTACATTTATTAGCTGGGGGAGAAGTGGGACTTTCTTTATTTCCTACTTTTTCACCCTTAAACTCTTTCTTTAATTTAGCTGGGGTCCAAGGGCAATAGAGTCACGTAGGGTACCGTTTACCCTCTGTAGGCGCCGTGCAGAGTTCCACTGTTGATCCTGGCTTACAGGAGTTACAGTGGGAGGAGTGTGGAGGTGGGAGCTGGTGACACTACTTCTGATTACGAACAACATCCATCAGGTGAGATTGTAGTCAAACGCGAAACCAGGTTTTAATAAAAAAAAAAAACTTTCCTCTAACTATCGACATACATATTCATCACTCTCTTAAGATCACTTAAGAGAGTGATGAATATGGATGTCGATAGTTGGACAGGAACAGATGGATGGATTGTGAGGGGTGATATGAACGAAAAGGGCGTGAATGATGAGTTAACGGCTGATAGAGGAGATTGGAAGATTAAGACGTATTTTGAGGTCGCCCTCAAATAATTGGGACCAGGGCTAGAAGATGATGATATCAAAGCAAATTCAGATACATACCGTTCTTCCAAACTCAAGCCTCCCAACTCCTCAACAAAGCACCAATGCTCAGCTGGTACAACGGTCATGAAGATCTGCGCGAAGTAGACGAACGCGAAGAAGAAAGCGTAAGGAATCATGAGGAGAAAGAGGATGCGCTGGTACCAACCGAACCCGCCCACATAGGGGAGTAGGTCATCGAAGTCTTTAATCTTTCGGGGAGTTCCATTTTCTGTAACATAGTATGAAATAAGGCATTGAATAAAATAAATACATTAGAAAGATAAATGTAAACAACATTGGGTTTACGAATCGGAGGTCGCTGGTTTTTTTTTTTTATGCACGACGGGTTCGTACTTGACCTCAATCACACCTGACGTTAATTGAAGATGAGGTTGAAGGTGGAAGCGTACTGACTCGGAAACCTCAACACATTTGGGGTACTGGCTACCTTATCTCTGATAACCGGAACACAACAATGCTATTAACATTGCTGCTCGGCGCGGATTTAGATAAGATGGTGGTAGTTAGCCAGGCGGACATTTTAAATGCCCTACCACCAACCAAACCGAGTACTTAAACATGTACCCATGGATCGAACCCGCGACCTCCGAATCGTAAACCCAATATTGTTTACATTGTGCCATGGAGGCGGTTGATCCCCAGCGGGGTACATGTTTAAGTACTCGGTTTGGATGGTGGTAGGGCATTTTAAATGTCCACCTGGCTAGCTACCACCATCTTATCTAAATCTGCCGCCAAGTAGCAATGTTAATAACATTGCTGTGTTCTGGTTGTCAGATATAAGATAGTCCCCCAAATATTTCGGGGTTTCCGGTACGCTTCCATCTTCGACCTCATCTTCACTTAACATCAGGTGTTATTCTGGTCAAGTACTAACCCGTTGTGCATAAAATATTAATAATCGAAGTCTTTACAAATATAAATATATAAAAAACACATTAGTCACATACAAGACCATACATAGGTGAGCTTATCTTTAAGAGAAATTTCTTTCAGGTAACCTATGGGTAATAGCTAAATTTCATTACTTCAATCATTTTGATTTTATTAAAAATATTGTATTGAAGAACTATTTTTTTATATAGGTAATTCATCATCGCCATCTATTGACACTAATTTGAATTACATCGTGTTAAGACACCTTAATTTATACTTGGTTACTAGACTCCAAAACGACGTCCTTACCAGGATTAGCTTCCGTATCTAAAGTCACACCGTTACGAAGGTCAACAGGGCTGACCCCATCGACCTTGACCTCCTTCTCATGTGATTCCATTTTGGAAGAACGTTTTCGCCTTATAAGACACTTTTCCCGACGTGGTTCTGGTTACGGAAACGAAGTGGCCGGCTCTGGACTGGAACAAGCAAGCATTTTTTATTTTTTTATTTATGTCATTTGCATTTTATGTCAGTCGCGGATCCCAAATGGTATGGTCAAAAACATCCCAGACATAAGTTAAATATACAAAAATGCACACGTGACAGGTGAGCCCATCGCAGTTAAAACGCGCTCTAATTATGTTTTTGGTGGGAAGTCCCATAGTCGCCTTACGACAGCCATGGTAAGAAACAGTTTGCTTCTGTTCAAGAGAACAGAACCAAATCAGCACGTATACACTTCTTTATAAGACTGCAAAGTTTTACCCATCGAGGAATTATCGCGTGTAGCGGTGAGAGAAGTCAAAGTCAAAGTCAAAAACTTTATTTTGTAGGTACATAGAGTATACACTTAAAATAGTCAATTTTACATTTTTTAAGGTACTGCTTGTTCAAAATGCAATATTCCCCTGAGAAGAACAAGCAAGAAACTCGAAGGGTTGCTCTTTTAAAATCAGTCTTTGATTTTTGGAATTACATTATCTTATTCCACCGTGTCACCCTTCCATCTTCGGACCACTAGGCGTGGGGAGGGATTCCACCCGTATATAGTTAATATACCGAGCATTCGCACTAAGAAGTTGGATTTTTCATTCATCATCCGAACAGCCAAGGCATGGAACTCCCTTCCGGCGTCAGTCTTTCCTGAATCCTACAACATTGGGATCTTCAAGAGCAGAGTGAATAGGCATTTACTGGGATCGCATGCTTCATCTTCGACCACATCGTCACTTTCCATCAGGTGAGATTGTGGTCAAACGCGAATCCAGTCAATCATAAAAAAAAAATGTGTGATTTTTTTACATTTACAAAAACGTACCTATTTTATAAAAATGTTCCAAATTAATAAACAAAATCTTCCTTTAAATAAATGATGATATTTGAAACTGGTAGTATATGTACAACTATGTCGTGATTTTCCATTCACTGTATGCCATTTATTATTTAAGTACCTAAGTATTGTTATTGATATTGATTGATCTATTAATAAGACTCGCGCATGCGCAATAATAAACAATATACCAATGAAGTGCCTACAGTTATTTTTATGAACATACGGATCTCTGTGGTCTTCGACACGTGTGGCGCGGTCGCATTCAATTTTCGTTTCGATTAGCGAAGTTAAGCAACGTTTGGCGCCGCCAGTTCATGGATTGGTGACCACTCGTGATTTTAATACGAGTGTTTCCGTGTGGCCTGTAGCGGTTTGATTACTAGTCTTATAAAAATCCATCAATACTGGCATCGCGTGTAGTTTCAAACTTTTCAAAACTTCAAAACTTCAAGCATTTATTTTTTCAACGTAAGATACATGATATCATTTTGTTGAATGTCAATTTATTTTCCATACTATCATCTACTATCTAGTACTATAGTATCTAGTATACTAGAGTATACTATAGTATCATCTAGTATCTAGTAGTATAGTAGTACTATCGTCATCTATGTTATTCTCAAATTAATTAAATATAAAACTGCATACATAGAAATAGACACATAGAGGAAAGTTACCTACGCGTGATATAATTAATTTAATTGTCATTCTAAAATGGATTTATGCATGACATTATTAATATTATTATTGACATCTTGTTATATTCGTTGAAATAGGATAGGGTGTACTTTTAATTTGTTATTTTTTGTTTATTGTTGATTAACTGTGGAATTGGAGCACTTTCTTTGAACTTACAACATACATATGATAGCTTCATAAAACTATAACTATTGGTAATTGAAACGACATTAATAACATAAATATCCCTTTCCTCCATATTGCCATGCCTGACAAGGTACATGTGTATGTTAGTACTTACCTATGTATTGTAACTATGACATGTGTAATGCAATAAATATATGAATTATGAATTAGTGGAGGAGTCTGTGCCCAGCAGTGGGGACCTATGACCTATGACACACTACTTCAGCAAAAGTCCATAGTGGGGTTACTATCTTGGCGGTTTAAAAATACAAATCCACCGCACTGGGCCCGCGTAGTGTGTTATGACCCATACCCTCTTCCAGTAAGAGGAGGCTGGGCCTTAACCATGCGAGCCCAATGTGGATTGGTTCGGACCTGATAGCCAGTGTTTTTAAGCGGCTCCTGTAGGCAACCGACTTAACTCCTTTCAACTGAAAACAATCGGGATCGACTATTTAACGGGCCTACTAAAGCACGGGCACACTCGTATTAAAACACCACTAGTGGTCACCCATCCAAGGACTGACCGCGTCAGACATTGCTTAACTTCGCTAATCGACAACAGAATAGCGAAAGGGACTGAGCCACGAGTATTAAGTTGGATGAAATAAATATCTGTTTTCACTCACAGGTTTGCACTGCTTAACTTTGTTAATCGAAAATGAATAGGGAATGGGACTGAGCTACGCGTGCATCAAATCAAATCAAATCAAAATATTTTATTTCATAGGATAAATTTACGGCTCATTCACAAAGCTGACTGCCCAGAGAAGAACGAGCAAGAGACTCTAGGGTTGCTCTTTTAAACAGATTATGGGTTACAATTTGTGATTTGATAATTATATGAATAATAAGACAGCTATGTAGCTTGCTTATCATTCAAATAGTCAGTGATTTTATAATAGCCTTTTGCTAATAATTTCTGTTTTATGATTGCTTTAAATTTTTTTAAAGGCAACTTTTGAATGTCTACTGGACCCTTATTATAAAATTCATATAAGTTAAGCCAAATAAGTAGGTATATGTTAACGACCTGTTTGGTGTAGTGGTTAGCAACTCTGACCACTATACCAAAAGGTTGCGGGTTCGAATCCCGCTAGGGGCATATGTTTGTGTGATGAATACGGACATGTGTACCCGAGTTATGGATGTTTTCATTTATAATAAGTAATTATTTACAAAAAAAAAATGTATTTATGTAATATATCAACCATCTGGTATCCACAACACAAGCTTATAGTTGATTACTGTGGAACTAGATGGTGTTGTGTGTAAGTCTAAGGATATTTATTATTATTTATTTATTATTATATGTGGTGGTTTTTGGACGACCTTCACGTGGCTTGTCACTGAGGCTAGAGTGCTCACGTTGAAATTCTAAACACCAGCGTTCTACAGTCCTAGGATATGGTGCTGCATCACTAAACACAGAAGTGATCTCCTCAAAGCACTGCAGTCGCGTTAATCCCCTTTGAAAGTTGTTGAAAATTATCGCACGAATATTTTCCTTTGATATTTCCATTTTTACAGACGCTACAATAAAACGGTTTTTAGTTTTATTGTATTTAGTTTGCTGCATAATAATATTGATTGTATGGAAATGGTGAATGAAATTAGGTAATTATAATTTACCTAGTCGTTCTCTAAGATTAAGGGAATTATACCCACATCGCTTTTTTGCGTTTAACACAAGCAGAACGCATGCAGGGGAGCGTGCCCCTGTGTCGACTGACTAACATCTATAATAAATATCAAACGGATGTGGATGTATTCTTTATGTCTAAAAACCAATAATATAAGAAACAGTGTTTGGAAGTCCTGTCGGACATTGATGATACTTAAGTTTTAAATTAACTGGTTCGGATTGCTTTTCTGTCATTGCAGTTATATTATAAAATTGTCGTGGATAACTGAGTTGGTTACACAATGACCTCCATTGTCTACATATAAGATTATAAAACATATTTGTATTGTGTAGCTGTTAGTTGTCCTGAATAAAATAAAATAAAATAAACTATTCCACTAATCAATAAACATTCTTTTGTTTTCGAATTCTAAATGCAAAAAAATGAAAAAGCCATATGTTTTTTTTAATAATCGCTGGAGGTTTGCAAAGGACACAACTTAAAAGGCAGCCCTCGTATTTTCTTTTCTATTTTAAGCTATTATCGTGTGTGGCGTTTCATATGCTAATTAACTTAATTCTAAAAATACTCCCCGGAACTGTACGCCACTCGACAATGCAAAAAATATATGTGATTAATTCTGGATATTCCCGAAACAATCTTATTTCGAAACATCGGATTTTCGTTCGATAGAAAATACCGGATGAGTTTTTTTACCGTAAGGAAAAAATGGGACATATCAGGTAAATGAAATAGAAGGTATTGGCATAGGTAGTTTAATTTTTTTTCCAAAACCATCATCGACTCACGCACCGGTCGGAGATTGATATAGGACGGGCGGGATTCGTAGGGATCCCGGAAACAACCGGGATCGAATATTTAACCCGCCCTCCGAAGAAAACCCCACAACTGGTCACCCATCCAAGGCGTTACTTAACTTCTCTAACCGAAAATGAATAGCGAATGCGACTGCAAATGTACAATATCTTATTTATACTAACCAGTTATTCCAGTTTTCTGCTAAGACACTATTAGTAATTTATCACAAAATAATTGATTATGTAACAAACTGTACAAATTGTACAGTTACGCGTGTCTCACACGAAGGTCAGCGATTGACTGATGATATGCGACTTGTCGTGGCGTATACTGAGAAAATCGTTACCCGAGTCGATGTTTTAAAGCAGACAATTATCGCATATAGGGTGCTCTAAAAAGGCTAGACTTTTTAGAGCAGCTAAATTGTCAGAGATAAGATAGACAGTCCCCCAAATGTATTGGGGTTTCCAGGTCAGTACGCTTCTACTAATCTTCACTTAACATCAGGTGTGATTGAGGTCAAGTACCAACCCGTTGGGTATAAAAAAAAAAACTTACTTTTTTAAACGAGAATTGGAAGAGGGGAATTTCAAAACTTGAATTATTATTATTATCCCACTGCTGGGCAAAGGCCTCCCTCATAAAAACTTAAATAAATAAATAATACTTAAATATTATATAATTTCAGAACAATTAAATTCACTCGCACATTCACACATAAGTATTGAAATTTTACCAAATACCTACCTATATGATACCTTCTCGTGTCTAGCTTTTTATGGTTTATCACTTGCAGTTGTTTTTGAGTTGATTTTAGATATAGATTTTTGTTTTTGTTTACTTTTATTTAATGTTTAAATTTATTCATAGATTAATAGTAATTAATTCCTTGGTGGCAGCAACTACTCTACTTGGGGGGGACTGAAAATCAGCAAATCTGCTGAGTCCCTACCTTTTCATCACAGTTTGACCTAATTTATTATCAATTAATTACTTGTTAAATTAACTTTGTGGTGAATAAATACCTTTTATTTATTTATTTATTTATCCAACTAACATTATAAATGCGAATGTGTGCCTGTCTGTATGTATGTTAATATATACGGCTGGACAGATTTGGATGAAATTTGGTGGATAGACAGATTACGACTTGGATTAACATACAGGGTGAATTTGAATTCGTGCAATTCCCATTAACTGGTGACGTCACTCTTGATTATGAACAACTTTCTACAAGGGACGGACCTGCAACCTTTTGGTATAGGGGTCAGAGCTGCTAACCACTACACCAAGCAAGTCGTCATGAGAGTATGGAATGAAAATCGCTGTTCCACTCTAATCCATTGGTCAAATCCATAAATGGATTAGATTCCGCTCTTGAGTACACTATAACCCACTCCTACAAAAAACCTGGAGACTGTTTTAGAATGTAATAGATGAGTCTTCTTAAGCCATCCATTTTTATTAAAAACTAACCCTTCACAGAGAACTAAAAACTAAAAAAAACACGCTACATTTCCACTATCCATCTCCTGGCTCCATCATCAGATCATCGACACCAAGGCCCGTATTAATAAACCATTCTCAATATTTTTACAAAGGGTTATGTATACGCTTTTTCAATAAGGTTCCAGTTGATATACAAAATCTTCCTCTCAATAAATTTAAAGATACTATAAAACAGAAACTTATTAAGAAAGCATATTACAAAATATCAGACTATTTAGATGATAATCATCCCTGGACAGATTGTTCGCATGCCAGGCTATTTCACAATTAATAATGAAATAAGTATAAAAACCTTTTTGTAATATGAAATCCTTTATGTAAAATGAAAGCCTGATTTTAAAAGAGCAACCCTTCGAATTTCTTGCTTGTTCTTCTAAGGGGAAAATTGCATTTTGAACAAGCAGTAGCTTAAAAAATTTAAAATTTACTATTTTAAGTGTACTCTGTCTATCTACAAAATAAAGCATTTTTGGGTCGGGTGGCGATTCACACCACAAACGGTTCGCACCGCGGTGTGAAAGGTCCCATTAAATTTTTGAAGAGCCCCTTTCGCACCGGTAGTGTGAATGGCACCTGCAAATTTTGAATGGGTCGATTCGCACCACAAGCTAAATGACCTTTGATTCGGAAGTTCATTCTGTTTCGGACTCATAATAAAATATTTCACCTAGGTAAATAGAAAAGTAGTAAGTAAAAATGTATAAATCATTTTTTTAACATAATAGATTGCTTTACTTTTATTATTATAAAGAAGTAAATATACTCAACGTTAAAAATATTTTTTTTACTAAAAAATAAGCTTCTATGTATACTGGCTAGACTAGAGAATTACTACAATATAACCACAAAATAAATACAAAGTATTATTTATGATTATTTGTGATTATTTTAAGATTATCTATTTAGCCTACAAAGATTTATCTATTTAGCCCACAAAGATTAGTTTAAGATTCATCATCATCATCTGATTTAAGAGCCATGCTGTTGTCGGTGGAGATTTTTCCATATCTCTCTGCTCTCCGCCTTCCTCTTGACCTCCTGATACGACATGACGTTCAACTTCTCTTTTGTTTGCTGCATGTAGTTTATCCTCGGTCTTCCTCTTTTTCTTTTCCCGTTTTAGTTTACATGACTTTTATTACTTGATTTTTATAATTATTTAAAAATGTTATTTATGATTGTTCCAAGATTATCTATTTAGTATTTCTTAATTTGGTAATCAATCTTTGAAAAAGAAACTGGTAATAGTGTCCGTGATATGATAACAAACAACTTTCCCATACAAACGTAGGTCGAAGTGTGAAAAAAATTTTTGGATTTCCCATACTAAGTTGTGTCACGTGACCGGACACTTTGTATTGGAAAGCCACTATCACCAGCTTTTTTTTATAGATATAGATAGATATATCTAAAAATCTCCACCAACAAGAGCATGGCTCTTAAATCAGATGATGATGATGAATCTTAAACTAATCTTTGTGGGCTAAATAGATAAATCATTGTAGGCTAAATAGATAATCTTAAAATAATCACAAATAATCATAAATAATACTTTGTATTTATTTTGTGGTTATATTGTAGTAATTCTCTAGTCTAGCCAGTATACATAGAAGCTTATTTTTTAGTAAAAAAAATATTTTTAACGTTGAGTATATTTACTTCTTTTTAATAATAAAAGTAAAGCAATCTATTATGTTAAAAAAATGATTTATACATTTTTACTTACTACTTTTCTATTTACCTAGGTGAAATATTTTATTATGAGTCCGAAACAGAATCAACTTCCGAATCAAAGGTCATTTACCTTGTGGTGCGAATCGACCCATTCAAAATTTGCAGGTGGCGATTCACACCACCGGTGCGAAAGGGGCTCTTCAAAAATTGAATGGGTCGTTTCGCACCGCGGTGCGAACCGTTTGTGGTGTGAATCGCCACCCGACCCGCATTTTTGACTTTGACTTTGACTGACTTTGATTGAGAACAGTCTTGTGACTGGTCTCAAGTAAACGTGTTTATTAATAAACCTAACTTGAGACCTGAAACGCGCGTGCTTGCACAAGCAGTACTCACTTGAGAGTTTCACGTATTAATAAACGGAACTCAAGACTATCATTCATTCGCCGCTGAGGCGAATACTTAAGAAGTGTTCTCAGTTGAGTAGACATCAAGATTGTTTTATAAATTAGCACGGAGCTTGAGATAGCGTCAACTTCTTAAGACGCATCTCGGATGATACAGCCTCAGGACTTGTATTAAACCAATCGGTTTATTAATACGGGCCGAAGTGTAACATATTGGACTCCTCAAAACGAATCATATAAGCCTAAACTCGAGGGGTTTACTAGTGGCCAATGAAAATTTTCACCATTTACCTCCTGGCTCCATCATCAGATCAGCTCCAAGATACCAAATTATAGTGTTGTCATTAGAATTACATATACATACAAAGTTTCATTTCGATACGTCAATTAGAAGTAAGTTTAAACTAACTTTCAAGATTTGATTACATTGTTAGTTACAAGTGAAGGCAATAAAAGCCATTTAAATAAAATTAAAGAAAAAAAAACTTTTAAAAAAAAACCTTTATTATTTGTTTATAAAATGAACTAAAAAGTTAAAAATAAATTAACTCTAAAAAGAAATATAACACTTTGTAACTTGATTGTAACCTTTAACGACAAATAAGCGTCTTCGTCTAGGACAAAATAATTCCATATTGTACAAATTTATTTAATTTTAACACTAAAACTTTTCACCATACATAATTATTCAATCTCGTCCCCCCTCTTTATCATAGTCCCCATTTATAAATGAAAGCGTGTTACATTTAATACAACACAACATTTTCCTCAAGCTATCACAATGTAACACGCTTTCATTTATAAATGGGGACTATGATAAAGAGGGGGGACGAGATTGAATAATTATGTATGGTGAAAAGTTTTAGTGTTAAAATTAAATAAATTTGTACAATATGGAATTATTTTGTCCTAGACGAAGACGCTTATTTGTCGTTAAAGGTTACAATCAAGTTACAAAGTGTTATATTTCTTTTTAGAGTTAATTTATTTTTAACTTTTTAGTTCATTTTATAAACAAATAATAAAGGCTTGTTTTTAAAAAGGTTTTTTTTTCTATAATTTTATTTTTAACTTTTTAGTACCTCTATTTAGACGAATCAAACGAGACCAAACTCGATGGGGTTGCGTCGTTTAATTACGGAGTTCCTATGGCCACCTTCCGGCTCCAACATCAGACCCTGGTTACCATATAGTATCAAAGTACTCGTCAAGACTAATCCAATGAGCCCAAACTCGATGGGGTTGCGTCGTTTAATTACGGAGTTCCTATGGCCACCTTCCAACTCCAACATCAGACCCTGGTTACCATATAGTATCAAAGTACTCGTCAAGACTAATCCAATGAGCTCAAACTCGATAGGGTTGCATCGTTTAATTACGAAGTTCCTATGGCCACCTTCCGGCTCCATCATCAGACCCTGGTTACCATATAGTATCTAAGTACTTGTCAAGACGAATCTAATGAGCTCAAACTCGATAGGGTTGCATCATTTAATTACGGAGTTCCTATGGCCACCTTCCAGCTCCATCATCAGATCAGCTCTATGTCACAATAACATTGCATTGTCATCCGATTTATACATGCATTCTAAATTTCAGCTCAATCGGAAACCGGGAAGTGGATCAAATTTAAGTTGCAAGATTTGATTACAGACAACGGGACAGGTGAAAGTAAATAAAAGCTTGTAAAAAGGAGATCTCTGTTTGAGTAACATTAACAATATTTAGGTCCTTACCTATGAAATTGGGGTTAGGTATGAAGAATCATGTAGTCTTTGTGAAGAATTTCATTAAGACTGTTTTCCCCATACAAACATTTTTGAATTTTTTTTGGGAACGGCAAATCCAAGCTAAACTTTGTGTGTGTTATCGGATAACATTAAGTGTTTATAGGCAGTATTAATTTTTAAAAGTAACCGCTTTATAAAAGTTTCTGCGAATCTAAGAAATAATATGGGAAGCTCATGAAATGAGCTGCTGTTCAAGGTTTTTTATTATGCGATTTAGCTCAGACATTAAAAAATATTTCATGTGAAACCTTGAAAATATATTCCATTTTCCAAATAAAAAACAAATTTGGAAATAACTATAGAATCGTAGGAGTTCGTACATAGATTAAAGAAGAGAAAAATATCCAAGTTCATAGGTAACGACCTAATAATAATACGGGCCTGAGATTCGTCAAACACACAACACCTGTAGTTTTTGGTCGGGGCTTAAAAATATATCTGGATGTACCTACTTCCTTATCAATCTAGTTGTCATGAGAGTATTAAAATACTTAGTTATTTACCAGAAACATGTTTACCGTTCAGTTGTGTTTACTCATCAGAATGACGAGATTATGTGTAATATATTTCTATAAAATAATAACGTGTAATTTTAGATTCGTTTGTTTATGTCAAATTGTTTACCAACTGTGACGTCAACTGGCGCCAACTGCTTATAACTGGCATATTAAAGTATTATTCTTAATTTGTGTTTGATGATATGTCGTGATAATATATCAATCAAAGTCTGTCAGAGTGGTTGCTATGCACTGCCTATGATGAATAATTTTTGTCATTGGAACGAATCATGGCAACGAACACAACTAATGAAGGGCAGGCATTTCGGCCACCTTCAAGTCAACCAGCTATCCCCACCAAGCCTTGGTTCTTCACTCGCCGAAATATACCTAAGTTAATTTCTTCTATCATAATTCCCCTGCGGCTGGGCCACGTCTGTTCTCCAGTTTTCCTTGCCAAAATACGTATCCGAGATCATTCTATATGCGAGTGTGGACTAGAGGAAGGGACTACCGAGCATATATTTTTCAACTGCTCACGAATTTCTGTCCCACTTTATGACCTTCTCCCCAAAAATATGCCCCGTCCCATAAAAACTACTTATTAAGTCAAGTTCACTCCCGTCTTGTATATGCACTAGCTAAATTTATTAAAGTTAACAACGTTATATTATAATCTATCTATCATGTCTAATTCTTTGAGTTTATCGTCTTTTATCTTAATTATGTGTTAAGGTGGTGGTTATATATATGTTGTTCTGTTTGTCCTTTCTCCAACTACACAAACCAGAGAAGCTTAATTTACCGCACAATCGTCAACTTTAGCATTGTGAACTTCATTCAACCCTGACATTGGCAGAATCATCGTGCACAACGATGCAACTATAACACTAAATTGGAATAATGTTTGATTACCTTAAATCGATTCTGTCAACTAGAAAAAAATTATAGTAGTTATGGCAACTGACGGGATCTGTCTGTAAATGCATTCTGTTAATGCATTCAGAGAGAGATCCTGGCGGTTGCTTTCATCCTATTTAGATCGAAGTCTTAAAGGATCCCTCCATAGTCTACATGTTGGAGCTGTGTCCCCATGCCCACGACCAGGCCTTGCTCGTGAAATGGAAAAAAGACAACGATTTTGTTCGTTTACTATATACATATAGGGTCTAACAAAATTAACCCGACAAACTTTGGCAATTGCACGTACACGACAATAAAATAATATATTCATTAAAAAAACTAGTCCTGAAAATTTTGTTTCCGAGTAAAAAAATTAAATGTAAGTGCAAATGAAAATACAAATTAACAGACTTACTTCATTTCGATTGTACCTTATTTTATCAATGAGAAAAAAGTTAGTTATGTTAGTTAGTTTAGTTAGTTAATAGTCTAGTTTAGTCTATTAGTGCAAGCCCCGGCGGCGATCGGCGAGTGGTCGCCTTTCGGCGTCTTCAAAGATACCGCGGCACATGTTTGTGTTGTGGCAAAGTACTTAGAGCGCGCGGCCATTAAGGTCCAACTCACAAAATTTTCATTTTTAAATTTTATTTTTTGAATAAAATCTGTTAACTTTAATGTTTTATTTTTTTCGTAATAGGTACATCCTATACATTCACTCTGCAAAGTTTGCCGGGTTAATCTTGTTAGACCTTATACATATAGTATAGTTTATATAATAACTTAAGATACATAAGAAATCAAACCTTACGGCATGGAAAGCAATATTATTCTAAATTACCATCACATCTAAATTCAAATACTTTGAAGATTTTACTTTGGCTGTGAACTGTAAAGATAAATGCGATCGCGATAGTTTGCTTGCGCATAGTAGAGGAGGGGCATTTCAATTAGCTACATCAAGGTTCTTCAGTATGGTAACATTATTAGTGATACAGTACTTTTTTTTTTTATGATTGACTGGATTCGCGTTTGACCACAATCTCACTTGATGGAAAGTGACGATGTAGTCGAAGATGAAGTACGCGATCCCAGTAAACGCCTATTCACTCTGCTCTTGAAGATCCCAAGGTTGTAGGATTCAGGAAAGACTGACGCCGGAAATGAGTTCCATGCCTTGGCTGTTCGGGTGATGAATGAAGAATCGAACTTCTTAGTGCGAATGTTCGGTTATAGATACGGGTGGAATTTCTCCCTACGCCTAGTCGTCCGAAGTTGGAAGGTCGACGGTGGAATAAGATTATGTAATTCCAAAAATCAAAGACTGATTTTAAAAGAGCAACCCTTCGAGTTTCTTGCTTGTTCTTCTCAGGGGAATATTGCATTTTGAACAAGCAGTAGCTTAAAAAATTGCGACGGTGTTCAAGGCTCTGCAATTTTGCAGTCATCGAATTATCACCTATAAGTCTCATGGCACGTCGTTCCACAGAATCGAGTCCAGCTAGTTGGTACTTGGCTGAACCATCCCCGAGGTGACAGCAGTATTCCATGCACGAGCGGACCTGAGCCTGGTAAAGCACCAAAACTTGTTTTGGTGTGAAATATCGCCTGACCTTGAGAAGAATGCCAAGCTTCTTAGCCGCTTATTTAGCGTTCGATTCTATGGAGCGCCCAAAATTTAGGTTGGAGGTTAACTGACGACCTGTTTGGTGTAGTGGTTAGAAACTCTGCTGCTATACCAAATGGTCGCGGGTTCGAATCCCGCTAGGGGCATATGTTTGTATGATGAATACAGACATGTGTCCCCGAGTTATGGATGTTTTTCATTTATATCTGTATTTATTTACAAAAAAAAATGTATTTGTGTAGTTTATCAACCATCTAGTATCTATAATACAAGCCTAGTTGCTTAATGTGGAACTAGATGGCGCTGTGTGTATGTGCAAAGAATTTATTTATTATTATTTATTGTTAACTCCATGCCCAGAAGATTGAGATGGTCAGAGTCAGGAAAGTCGGAGTCTGGTTGAATGGACTCCGTTTGCTGGTGAACAGACACGCCTGTGTTTTGGTGGCAAGAGTTGCTTAGTGTGGAACTAGATGGTGCTGTGTGTATGTGCAAAGATATTTATTATTTATTTTATTTATTTATTGTATTGTTGTTCGTAATCAAAAGTGACGTCAATAGTTAATGGGAAATACACGAATTCAAATTACAGACCTAATATTTAGCAATGAACGCCCTGTAATGATATAATGATGTAGACACATGTTAACAGCGTCTGCAACTCCTGCCTTCTATATTCTTACCTGTGTTTAATAGTTTCCACCAAAGACACTATACCGAAAGTGATGTGATTATTAAACAATGAACAGTCGCGCACGTTTCGCTGCGGTTGAATCAGTTATAGCAATGATTGTCGGTCAGTTAAATAAACTTGTCTTGTCTTATTAATTGTCTTTCATGTTAGAGGACACAGTGATGTAGTCAGTGTCTAAATAAAGATAAACTTGCAGGTCATGTAAGCAGACTCCGCAAAATCATTCCGCCTCCGTGGCTCAATGTAGACGACATTGGGTGTACGATTCGGAGGTCGCGGGTTCGATCATCAGCAATATTAATAGCATTGTTGTATTCCGGTTGTCAGAGATAAGATAGTCAGTCCCCCAAATGTGTTGGGGTTTCCGGGTCAGCACGCTTCCACTTCGACCTCATCTTCTCTTAACATCAGCTCTGATTGAGGTTTAGTACTAACCCGTTGTGCATAAAAAAAAATCATAAATTTAACTATGCATACGTTTTTTCAATAAGGTTCCATTGATGTACAAAATCTTCCTTTCAATAAATTTAAAGATTCTGTAAAACAGAAAGTTTTTTTTTTATGCAAAACGGGTTAGTACTTGGCCTCAATCACACCTGATGTTAAATGAAGGACCTCAGGTCAAGTGCTAACCCGTTGTGCATAAAAAACTAAATAAATAATTGCTACCTTGATTGTGTTGCCGACTGTACATTCCTATTGCCATAGAGGAATTTGCTGACGACGACGATGTTTGTGACAACACAAGCCTATAGTTGCTTAATGTGGAACTAGATGGCGTTGTGTGTATGTCCAAGGATATTTATTTATTTATTGTTATTATTAGTACTGTTTTTTTTCATTCTTTTCATGTTTTGCAACGTATATATAAATAAATAAACAAAATCCGACTTTGGATAAACCCATCCAAGAACTAACCGCGCCCGGGGCTGCTTAACTTCGGGTATCGCGAATGCGATTTGTATCTATCTGAATACATATCTGTAAATTGAACACAATGGTTAAATACAATGGAAATATCAGCCTAATTACATATGTGTTAATTTTCACACCACGGTACGTTAAGTTGGGTAGACAAGCATAATTCACACTATAAATAAAAATTGCTTCAGAGAATTCATAGGTTACCTAACTAACTATATATAGAGCAAGTAAATAACGCATCGTGACAGACTTTTCAGTACCTAACAGTAAGTAGATTTCCACTTCTCATGTCTGATAGTGTATCCTTTTATCCCTCGTGACAAAAGGAAGTTTTCTTTTTAGCTTTCTTTAGAATTTATATGCCCTGTGAGATTTCACAAAGTGCACATAACGATTGTGTGTGAAACTAGACCCATTTTTATCGACGTTAAAAATATTTTTTAAATAATATTGGGTATTTACCTATGAAATTGGAGTTTTTTTTCTTCGTTAATCATATGTACCAATTCCTGCGATTTTCAAAGTTATATTCAAATTCAAAAAATTCAAGGTTTCACATGAAATATTTTTTAATTTCTGGGCTAAATCGCATAATAAAAAAAAATTAAATAGAGTTCTTTTCATGTGCTTCTCATAATCATTTCTTAGATTCGCTGAACCTTTTATAAAGCGGTTACTTTTAAAAATTAACGCTTCCTATACTTAACTTATTGTTATCCGATAATACACACAAAGTTTAGCTAAATTTGGATTTGCCGTTCCCAAAAAAAAATCAATAATGTTTGTATGGAGAAAACAGTCTTAATGAAATTCTTCATACAAAACGCCAATTTCATAGGTAAGTAACCTAATATATATTCTTACGACGCGATGATTTCATCGTTACTATAATAGAAGGAAGAATAGAGGGGAAAAGAAAATTAGGAAGACCTAGAATAAGCTACATGCAGCGGATAAAAGAGAAGTTGAACGTCGTGTCGTATCAGGAGGTCAAGAGGAAGGCGGAGAGCAGAGAGATATGGAAAAATCTCCACCGACAAGAGCGTGGCTCTTAAATAAGATGATGATTTTTTAAACTTTTATAGACATTAATTAATCACTACGTACTAGCCTAATGAATAACTGGAGTGTCTATATTTGACGGCTTATAGCATAAGTTGTATGCTGTATAGATGGATTACTAATTTTTGGGAAAAAAACGTTTCCCAAAGTATCACATACCAAAGTATATTTCTCAAATTTTCATTTGGCAAAAAAACATTTGACAAAACAACTTTTCGCAATTTTAGAGTTAGCAATACTATTTTCGGCAATTTATTGTTTAACAAATTACATGGCAATGTTTCATTTTACCAAGTATTATGTAGTCAAATATGGTTTGGCATAACATGCTCTTCCCAAAATTATATTGTTATTATACAAATCAATTCCCTACCTTCGCTCTAACCTCACCTAACCCACTTTTCTACCAGTTCTAATTTAGCCTAATTATTGTACTTAACTATTGTATTTACTTGTTTATTCTGATTGTGTGAAGTGACAATTTAATAGGTAATAATTATAATAATAATGATTTATATCAGACTTTTCATATTTTTACAATTTATCACCCATATTAAAATGAATATTTCAACGAACTTATTTTTGGAACATAATTTTTTACAAAATAAAGCATTTTGCTTAATGTATATTTGTCTTAATAAAACTTGAGCAAGTAAAAAGTTGCCAAATTAATATTTGACCAAGTGATTAAAATGCGAAATATAAATTTGCTAAAGATTCTTTTGGGAAATGAAACTAGTGCGATAAGTTTTTTGGGAAGTATTTGACAAAAAATATTTTGCCAAACGGAAGGATACCTAGATAGACACATGATTTTTTTAAATAATTGATTGGTAACACGGTGTAGAACCATTTAAATAAATAAAAGGTAGGGTTGAGTCGATGTTTTTTGTGAATTTTGACATAGACTGGAAAAATAACTAAAAAAAAGGAAAATTCCTGCTAGATATGGGATCATTCAAATACATACTAAACATTATAGTCGACTGTATAGTACTAGAGGTAATAAACCTTCAATAGAATAGATAAGTAGTAAGTTTATGTCTCCAATAAACTTCAATTCACGCATCCAGTCCTATCATAAAACAATTAATTGATGTACTACATTCGCAACAAGGCTTGATTGAACAGTGCACGCGAATGTGTAGTTATAAAGATCAACTGTTTCCTTACATGTACATTTATGGAATTTAATTTATTACTGTTGTTTACGTTTCCGGCATGTAAATAGAAATCCATTAACCCTTAATTATTCGCGCCTAAAAACTTACTTTCAAAATCCAAATAAAACTACTTTTACTATGAAATTTGAGTTTATTATTTTGAAAACTGAAAAATCAAAAAAACATAAACACATAGTATATATATAGATATATATAAGGTCTAACAAAATTAACCCGACAAACGTTGCAGAGTGTGTGTATAGGGTGCACCTATTTGGAAAAAAAACAATAAAATTAACAGATATTATTCAAAAAATAAAATTTAAAAATGTAAATTTTGTGAGTTGGACCTTAATGGCCGCGCGCTCTAAGTACTTTGCCACAACACACAAACATATGCCGCGGTACCTTTGAAGACGGCGAAAGGCAACTTTAAGGCCTTCCCTCGTATATGAGGAAGTATGGTCCATAGTCCACCACGCTGGCCCAATGCGGGTTGGGGACTTCACATGCCTTAGACTTTTTATTTCTTAGGAATCCAGGTTTCCTCACGATGTTTTCCTTTGCCGTTCAAGATCAGTCGGATAAATGCACATAAGTAATTAAATTAATATATTAATTTAATTAAATTAATATATAAATAAAATTAAATTAATATATAAATAAAATTAAAAACTCATTGGTACATGGCCTGCCTGGGGATCGAACCTAGACCTCCCAAATTGGGAGACCGTGTCTCCTCCACTGAGCCACCGACGCTCCATGTGTGTATGTATAGATCTAATTGCGATCTGCTAATTTTTTATAAGTTTTTAATGCAATGAAATTAAAAAAAAATAAGAGTTTATGAATTATTTAATAAGTATTTATTTCCAAAAAAAAATATTTATATAGTATATCAACCATCTGGTATACACAACACAAGCATATAGTTTCTTAAAGTGGAACTAGATGGCGCTGATATTTATTTATTTATAAGAGTATAACTTTGCCTCTAGATCCCTCAAAAGAGTTGTGGCCAAAGCTAAGTCAGAGCACATCGGCAGAATTGGTGAGAGGCTGGCCCGTCTACCTTCAGGGACACGTGCATTTTGGTCTCTTGTCAAAGCTGTCCAGGGGAATTTCTGTGTGCCTTCTTTTCCACCACTGCCCAGGGAGGGTGACGTACTTTTGGGATCTCTTTTTGCGTCCAACTCGACTTTGGATGACGGGGAGAAGCCACCTCCAACCATTCCACAATGTGGAAGTTCTATGCTGGAAGTCCAGTTCACTCAAAAATCTGTGCGTAAAGCACTTTTCTCCCTTGATATTCATAAGTCTTGTGGGCCTGACGGTATCCATCCCATTGTGCTGAAAAATTGTGCTCCAGAGTTGGCTCCGGTATTGGCGCGTTTATTTCGTCACTCGTACTCCACAGGCGTAGCACCAAATTCCTAGAAGACGGCCTTAGTGCACCCGATCCCTAAAAAAGGCGACCGCTCAGATCCAGGAAACTACAGACCTATAGCCATTACGTCCCTGCTCTCCAAAATAATGGAAAGCATTATAAACCGCCAGCTTTTGCAGTATTTGAATGAGCACCAGCTGCTCAATGATCGTCAGTACGGATTCCGTAGGGGTTGATCGGCTGGTGATCTTCTTGTCTACTTGACGCATAGATGGGCGGAGGCGGTAGAGAGTAAGGGCGAGGCGTTGGCTCTCAGTTTGGACATAGCGAAAGTTTTTGATCGGGTGTGGCACAAAGCGCTTCTCTCGAAGCTTCCTCCCTTTGGGCTGCACGATAATTTTTGCAAATGGGTTGCCAGCTTTCTCACGGATCGTAGCATTAAAGTCGTTGTCGACGGTTCTTGCTCTGATCTAAAACCCGTGAACGCTGGAGTCCCGCAAGGCTGCGTACTATCCCCCACCCTGTTTCTTCTGCATATCAATGATATGTTACAAACCAGTGACTTCGATTGTTATGCGGATGACAGTACGGTTGATGCCTTATATGCCGGCCGTGCTAATCTTTCTCGGGCGCACGTTGATGAGTCGGGACAAGCTTGTGTCTGAAATCGAGACCTCACTAGACCAAGTCTCTAATTGGGTCATTCTCAACCTAATTAAGTTTAACCCTAAAAAGACACAAGTTTGCGCATTCACCGCCAAGAAGATTCCATTTCTCCTGTCTCTTCAATTTCAGAGCACTCCCCTTGACGTTAAGCTGAGTATTGGGATTCTCGGAGTTAACATCTCCAGTAACGTTCAATTCCGCGGTCACCTGGAGGATAAGGCCAAGTTGGCCTCCAAAAAGTTGGGTGTCCTCAGTAGAGCGGCTCGTTACTTCACGCCGGCTCACCGCCTCTAACTTTATAAGGCGCAAGTTCGGCTGCACGTGGAGTATTATTCTCACCTATGGGCTGGGGCACCTCAGTACCAGCTTCTTCCTTTTGACCGCGTTCAACGTCGCGCAGTCCGAATTGTCGGCCAAGAGAGTCTCACTGACCGACTGAATCCCCTGGCGTTGCGAAGAGACGTCGCGTCCCTCTGCATTCTCTATCGCATATTTCATGGTGAGTGTTCTGAAGAACTGTTCGAGCTAATACCCGCTGCTCAATTTAACCGATACACTTCTCGCCGAAAATTAAATTTCCATCCACATCACCTGGATGAGTGGAAGTCTACCACTGTAAGAAACTTCTTACCACGTACGACCAGCCTGTGGAACGGACTTCCGGCAGCGGTATTTCCCGAATGAGTACGACATTCGAACCTTCAAGAAACGAGCCTGCACCTTCCTCAAAGGCCGGCAACGCATCTGTGACCCTTTTGGTGTTGCGGATGTCCATGGGCAGCGGTGATTGCTTTCCATCAGGTGACCCGCATGCTCGTTTGCTGCCCTCTCATATAAAAAAAAATTTTAATGTATTGTATTATTGTTATGTGTTTTATGTAGTGAATAAACCATTTTCTTTCTTTCTTAGTAAAAAAAATCGAAAAAGTATTTAAAAATTTATTATATCTTATATATATCACAGAATTTTATTTGAAAGATCACAATTTTCGCATAACACAGCACATCCATGATGGCAATTAATAAAAATACTGCACATAATTTGTTCCTTCTTACTACATTCTATACAAAGTCAATAATATTCATTTATATTCCTATCTAAAGGTCCAAAGTAAAAGTCAAACTGGGATTACTTACATATATAAATAATAAATTATACTAAATACACAATTGAGACGTCATTAAGCTGAAGTTACTGCAAAATCGGCTCAGCCAGTTAGTCTTTAATTGTCCAGTAAGCGAACGCTTTTTAATTGCTATGATCTTAAAGTTCCAATTGTTTTGCACATGGGTAGAGTACCTGTCAGTGTTAGAAAAAAAAAAGGATTCTAACAAATTGGTAGCTTGCTTTAGATGTAGTATAGGTATTTAGTAATAAAACATATATTATTAATTAGATTAAAATTACGACTGTGAATTGCATTGCGTCGGAGAATACCTATACTCAAAATAACTGTAACTATTTTTATTTATTTATTAAAAATTTCACCGAGGTTGAGTATCGCGACTCAATAAACTATTTTTAGAAATTATAAAGAAATATACATTGATTATTTTTTTAGAAAATCGTTTTAGGAGATCTTCGCATCTTCTTCAACGCATTGAAGTTCACAGTGGTAACTTCAATTTAATATTGTAGGTTTTACAACTAAATACCTGTATTATACCTAAAGCAAGCTACAGAATTGTAAGAAATCATTTTTAGTCTATTAATGATGGGTTTACATCCATAGTACTGACTGTATGTAATGTAATAAACTGTAATAACTTTTTGTTCAGAAATTTAACAACAACGCCATCTATTGGCATTAGTTTAAATTACTTCTCAAAAGAATTTTGCGAGTTACATGAAGGGGAAATAACAAAAGAAATGTGATAAGTAAGGAAATAGTGTCTAACGACATTTGGAATAAAATTATAAATATTTACATTTAAACTTATAGTAAAACTTAAGTTAGAAATAACTTACTATTGCTACAAGTAAATAAAATTTGAGCTGAGAGGACGAATTCATTTCTTAATTTTAGAAAGCAATTTAAAAATAATACCTACACTGTGAGATTCTTGAAAAATATTACATCAATTAATAAATAAATGTATATTCGTTTAGAGATATTTCTGTATAACTTTTTACTCAACGTTTGCAATAGAAACAAAAATACGAGACAAAAATTTGAGCCACGAAATTGTCAAAATGACAGCTGTCAAAAAGGCTTGGCAAAAATACTTATTGCAGAACTAAAGTCTTGCAAAAGATGTAAGACTAGACAGATGAAATATTTGTATTGAGATATTAGGAGGGATTAGACTATTGGGGAAATGGACATTCAGGAAATGGGACTGACTGGGAATTGTACTAATTGGATGGACTGGACATTAAAACATGGACATAAATTAATGAGAATTAATTAATTAAAACACGGAACCACTGTTTTTGATTGCAAACACGTCCTGAATCAATTGTCAAGAGGCAAATTTAACCATAATAAGGCGAATAGTCAAAGAGGATGTTTATATCACTTCAAAACGTACATTTTCATTTATATTAACTAATATTAAAATTACTGTTCATTCATAAAGCTGACCTGCCAAAGAAGAACAAGCAAGAATATCAGGGATTGATTTTAAGTAGGTTTTTGGGATACTATTTGTGATGAAACAAACCAAGAGAAATATATATATATATATAAGCGGCATATGTCCATGTTTACTTATCATCCAAATAGTCAGAAATGCAAATTTTGATTGTCTACTGGATAATGGTGATGGAGGAGACAAGCTGAACGGTAAGAGTGACAAAGGAGTATTCAAGAAGAGTAATGAAAAGAGAAAAAAAATTGAAGATAATGACCTTATGGTGTAAACTAGCTCGGGTTAGCACAGGGTCTGGGCGATGAATGGAAGGTGGAGGGGAAATAATTTGCTTTGCCGATGTGTCACCTTATGTACGAGAAATAAATAAGAAAAGATGATTGGACGCCTTGTACAACATAACATTACAGAAGAGATGAGGATAAGAGAGGATGAAGAACGCCAGGAGCTACATGAGCCAAGTAAAGATAAGATCGAAGTCATAAGTCATTCAAGGGACAATGTATACGCTTTTATAATAAGGTTCCGGTAGACATTCAAAATTTGCCTTTAAATAACTTTAAAACAACCATTAAACGGAAACTATGTGCCAAAGGCTATTATAAATTTTCTGACTATCTGGACGATAACAATGCGTGGACATGAACCGCTCGGCAATATCCAGTATATTTTATTCTTATTTTTCTTTGTCGAATCATAAATTTTACAATTATTTCGAATTATATTTGTATAAACTTATTTAAAAAGAGGAACCCCGGGGTTTCTTGCTCGTTCTTCTCTGGGGAGACTGCCTAGTGAATGAGCGATAACTGTATGTCATGACGATTTCAAATGTTATTCTTATAACTTACGAAATAAAACATTTTTGATTTTGGATTTTTTTGATTTCATTTAGTATCACAAATGAAGAGACTGTGGCTATTGAGGAAGACGAGTTCGGGCTGGATAACATGTCTCAGTAAACGTAAGGGATGCCCATGCACTAGAAGTTGCGACAATGGAAACGGGGAGAAAACCGAATATCGGATTCACGCTCTGGGAGAGACCTAAGGACCAGGATAGGCTGATGATGATATTTTTTGTTTGTCTAATCACTTCATTTTTGTATACGTGATTCTGATGGTCGCTGTGTATTGTTCCAGATTTAATTCAAATAAGTGGCAATAGATGGCGTGGTTATGAATTATTTGATCAAAAAAGCATTAATTTGAATTAAATCTGCGTCGCGTCTTAGCAAACGTCGAGTAAAAATTGTATCCAAACGTTTTGTTCACTAGTTATTAAATACAATTACAATTTTCATTTTTGCAATTTTTTGAACATTCATTTGTACTGTTTCAATTTCAAGTATATTTGTTTCACTGGTATACAGGTGAGTTTTTTTACCACAAGGAAAGAAATAGGGCATATTAGTTAAGTGAACTTCATTATTTGTTAAGGACATTGATTTGAGGATTTGAGGCGTTTGACATTGTAACTAAGTTATTATTGATTTCTGTGAACCTGACATTTTAACTAAATAATTAATGTAACTACGTATAATGTGCATGTGTAAATGTAATCGTTAATTTTTTTTTTATTTTATTGAAGAGGTGGGCAAACGAGCAAGAGGCGCACCTGATGATTAAATGTGTAAATATAATTAAATTTCGTGTCTGGTAAAATGTGTGAAACTTTATATTTGTAAATGAGATCTGTGTACCACATTTAGAGCGAAATAAATCTATTTGTATTTTGAATTAGAAATTATTGGCATTATAAGTTTTTTTTTCTTTTTTCAACACCATCATCGACCCATGTGCCGGTCGGAGGTTCATGCGACTGGCTGATAGGGTTCCGTCATACGAAATTTATTTGAAACTCATATTTTCTCCAAGTTTCTTATATCAATTTAATGATGTAATTATGCTACAAACGCGACCGTCAAAAGACACAATTTTTTTTTTATGCACAACGGCAATTACACCTGATGTAAATTTATTTATTTAAAATAACAGTAACAAATAAAGAGATGGAATTTAAATATAAACTAGAACAACTGGAAAAAAATTGGGGCCGCAAGGCAAGGTAACCTGATGTTAAGTGAAGATGAGGTCGAAGGTGGAAGCGTACTGACCCGGAAACCCCAACATATTTGGGGGACTGGGGGAACAACATAATTTATTCTTGATGGTCTAAAAAAAATTAAACTACCTATGCCAATACTTTCTATTTCACTTACTAATATACTTTAGTAACTTATTAGTAATCTGTGCTAATATGCCCTATTTTTTCTTGACATTAAAAAACTCACCAGCTACAGTTGATGGCTTCATTACCGTAATACCTACTACCAATGTAAGCTGTCCGCGCGACGCTATCGGAGATGTGAATGCAGAGAGACCAGTTTATAATGGAAGAGCTACGGATGTCGTGCTGTTTAGAGGTGGGTAACTCAGCTCTGAGCCGGTTCAAATATGAGATCATATTTACTTGAGTTGTTGAACTGTAGTTCAAATGCAAATTGAACAGTTCACGGCTCATTCATAACTGTTGGTTTGCTTTAGCGCACCGTAGTAAACGCGGGTCTGACTCAGTGGTTGGAACTGTAAAAATTTGCCAAGGGGTTGAGTTGAGTCTACCCTCAAATGCCCATATTAAAGCGATCTCAAGATTGAAATGATCTTGAGGTAACTTTAAAGTTAAGATACTATTTCATATAAAACAGTATCTCAAGTGTCAACTCGAGAGCAATCTCAAGATTGTTATCAAATTTGAGTTGACATAAAATGTGAAATATTATTTATTTAAGAAAATACATGGTTTTTAAATGTAAAATAGGACAATAAAAATTGGGACCGCAAGGCAAGGTACCCAAAATGCTGGCAGCGTTTCCTCGATGGATGCAGTAACTCAAACGTTCAGCGAGGAAACATCCAGCTCTCGGGTCACCAGTGACATCGACAAAGTACTTCGAAATATTAAAGAAAATTTGAAGAGCGCGCGGCCTCCAAGACTTTTCGATCCCGAAAGCAAGAAAAATTTATAATTTGAAATACTTTTTCACGATACTAATACTTTCAAATACTTTTTTCTGGGACAATTTTTTTATTTATAAATAGTTTTAATAATATAATCAGTATTTTATTTAGGTTTAATCTTTTGTTTTTAGCTATAAATAATTTACATATTAAGTTATTTCTAAGTTCCATGTATAATAAACTAACAATTTCTTAAACGATTTGATTTTAAATTTCATTTTCATATAAAATTGTATCTCAAGTGTCAAGTCAAGATCAATCTCAATATTGGAATCGCTATATGATGAGCTTGAATTTAAATATCCGAACCATAAACCTAGCGTGAGTCGCTGCGTCTTTGTAATTTAAATTGAACTGATCTGTAGCTCGGGTTTGGCTGAGTTACCCATGGCTAGTAACATGTACCTTTCACATAGTATCTACAGTCAATGAATCGAGAGGACCATAAAATAAATAAGTTATTTTATTTTTTGAACGGTGCTAGCAAGTTATGGCATACTTCAAATTTTATAAATATGACTTGCGTTCACTTCATTCGACAGAAGGCTGATTGAACTGGAGGTTAGCCACAGATACATTGAGAAATCTATAATCTGTCGATCTGTATCCTCGTCACATTTTATGTAGCTTTGTTCAATAACTTAATCATATATATTTTAGTAATTGAATCCAATATGGTACGGGAATAAGCCAATATTCACTTCACACTCATAGTAATGTAAATATCTTACAACGCTAATAGTAATTTACCAATCATGTTAGTTTTTAATTTAATAACACCAAAAACATTTAAAATTCCATTTGTTCTATCAGAGTAGGTTCCAGCAGAATACCAGTGTTTTGCCCGGCTCGGGCAAATCCACACACTGAGCTGTAACCTTTTTGTGTAATGCGACACACACACGCATAATATTTGATGCATCTGCAATTGTATTTTAGTGTTTAGTTGGATATTTCATATCTAAAATTTTTATATATCAATCTAATAAACCGGAGTAATGACCTTGAACTAGAGTCGGTCAGCTGGTTATGGGTAAATTTTTATTTTTTTATTTTTACTCAGTATCCAGCATATGGCGAGGGTTCAGATCAACAGTGAGTACATAAAATAATGGTTCTTTTTGACTTCCACAATGTTTCTCGAACCAAAATTATGATCAGACCATATTCTCCTTTGTCTCCTGGTTTTCTTTTCTTCCTTCTCTAGACCTCAGAGATGCCCTCATAGACGCTCTGACGGAAGCCCGTATGGAAGCCCTCGATCCTATCGCGCTGGGAAGCGCTCTCACGAACTCCTGACTCTCCTGACTATCCTGGATTGAATGCCGTTTAGTATATCTGCCTGGGCTTTCTTCATCTTCCACCGTTTTCCTGCAAGGGAAGAGACTTGTTAGAAAAGTTAACTTCACAAATAAATACATACCTACGTACAGTCGGCGTTATAGTTACGTATACAGGGCATTTTGAAACAATTAATGAATTTTGACGACCGATTGGTGTAGTGGATCACTATCCACTACACCAATCGGTCGTCAAAATTCATCGAAACCAACGGTTGCGGGTTCGAATCCCCATGTCAAATTTACAGATTTCTAGTATATAGAAAGGATATGGCGAAAATATACGATAAGAAAGATAAATAAAATAATATCTTTGCACATACACGCAGCGCCATCTAGTTCCACACTAAGCAACTAGGCTTGTATTATAGATACCAGATGGTTGATAAACTACTCAAATACATTTATTTATTTGTAAATAAATATATATATAAATGAAAAACATCCACAACTCGGGAACACTCATGTCTGTATTCATCATACAAACATGCCCCTAGCGGGATTTGAATCCGCGACCTTTTGGTATAGCAGCAGAGTTTCTAACCACTACACAGGTCGTCAATCGTCGTAAGGTCGTAAAGATAAAGCATTTATTTTCGCCGCGTTTCAAAACATACCTGGGACTGCAGGGGTTATCCCAGAACTTCTGGTCTTTGCCGAAGTTCTCTCCATCCTGTAGGGTCTGAGGCATCTCCGTGTCCATCGTCTCAGGAAGGAAGAGGCACAGGAGCCCACCCAGAATCCCGAGGACTCCAAGTATCAAGAGCGGGAGATCTTGAGAAATGTTGGCCTGGGAGAAAAACATGGTCAAGTGTACATGTCGGCTCGAGCCCTGAGGGTTCCGAACTAATATTTAGTTTAGTATTAATATTGGGTCTTTACCTATGAAATTGGAGATTTTTTTCTTCGTCAATCATATGTTTGGTACAATAAAGCGGTTACTTTTAAAGATCAACGCTGCCTATACTAAACTTAATGTTATCCGATAATACACACAAAGTTTAGCTAAATTTGGATTTGCCGTTCCAAAAAAAAAAAAAAACAAAAATGTTTGTATGGAGAAAACAGTCTTAGTGAAATTCTTCATACTAAACACCAATTTCATAGGTACCCAATTTAAGGACTTTTAACTTTTTTAATTTTTATTGTAATTTATTTGTATTCTCTCATAATTTGTATTATCCTGTTGATATTTAATTATTTCTGTTTAACTTATAGTAATTATTAATTATGTAATTGGTGAACCCTCCCGTGTAATTAATTAAATAAATAAATAAATGGGAATGTACAAAAAAAAAAATTACCAAGTAGACCACGAAAGGCGCGACGATGGAAGCCACGTAGCCCATGATATGGATGAGGGCGACCCCCTGCGCCCTCACCACGGTGGGGAGCAGCTCGGCCGCGTACTGCAGCCCGATATTGTAGGATATGTTCACGGCGAAGCGACCGAGGATCGCCAGCGACGCTGAGGGACCACCTAATACACAAAGTATAGTATTTATTAATAAATGACGACTTGTTTGGTGTAGTGGTTAGAAACTCTGACCACTATACCAAATGGTCGCGGGTTCGAATCCCGCTAGGGGCATATGTTTGTGTGACGAATACGGACGTGTACACGAGTTATGGATGTTTTCATTTATAATAAGTATTTATTTACAAAAAAAATAATGTATTTTATGTAGTATATCAACCATCTGGTATTCACAATACAAGCCTATAGTTGCTTACTGTGGAACTAGATGGCGCTGTGTGTATATCTAAGGATATTTATTATTATTATTTATATAAATACATACATAAAATAACTATCTTTATCCATTTAAACCATTGATTTCCACACACCGAAAAAAAAAAACCACAACAACATACAAGAAATCAAATCAGAGGTGACTAAGGCTCGTATCCAACAAACCGCTCTCAAGATTGAGATGGCCACAAGCTAACGCTTGAGAATCCGTTGCATATTAAAAGAGTATCAAAAAAAAATAAGAAAAATATAATATCGAGACCGAGACGCGATCCCAATCTCAAGATCGATCCAACACGGCTCAGTAGCTCACACAATAATACCTACTTAAAATATAATAAAATGAATATCTATATAATATTAAATAAGATACGTACGCGAATTTTAATTATAAAAATAAACGGGGATTATTTATAATATTTTAACAAGACTACATTTATAAATACATACATTAAATGAAAATCTATTTTTTTTAAATAGTGTAAGTTTTAAATAGTAAAAAAAATGGTGTTTTAATGCCACAGATTAAAAACTACTAAAATTATTTTTTTATATGAAAGGGCCGTCAACCTACACTAAAAATTGACCATATAGATTCAACGACCCAATTCGATGTTAGACCACAGATACGATAATCTTACCAACTGGGACAGCTGTCGCTAGAAGGCTGAAGATTCCACTGACCACCATAGAGCCACAGGCCAGCCATCGCCGACCCCATCTGAACAATGTAGTAGTGATTAGGGCGTAATTCAAATAAATGTCGCTAGATGTCGTTGTTTTAAATTATTTAAACAAGAAATTATTATGATAACCTTTGACGACCAACTTTGGTGCAGTGGTTAGAAACTCTGACTGCTATACCAAAGCGTCGCGGGTTCGAATCCCGCTATGTTTGTATGATGAATACAGACATCTGCTCCCGAGTTATGGATGTTTTTTATTTATATATGTATTTATTTACAAAACTAAATGTATTTGTGTGTATCAATTATCTGGTATCCATATTACAAGCCTAGTTGCTTAGTGTGGAATTAGATGGCGCTGAGTGTATGTGCAAAGATATTTTTTATTTTATTTATTTTTATTTAATATATTTATTTCAGTTGTTTCATTTATTTCATTTATTTTATTTATTAAGAAGGTTTATTCCGTCCAGTGGCGCCCTCATTGAATAAATTAAGATTTCTATACAGATTAAATCAAGAAAACCTCTCTGACCTGCGCTCGAGAAGCCAAAAAGCTAATAATTATAAATAATACCTAAATAGCTTTGAAGGGCGTTATTTTCCAGAATTCACATTTTTTTTCATGCACAAAGTGTTGAAAGCACTTGATCTCAATCACACCTGATGTTAAGTGAAGATGAGACCGAAGGTGGAAGACCCAGAAATCCCAAACAGTTTTTATCAATAATTTGAAATTTTCAAAAATAACCGTAATTAAAGCTATTATATTATATAATAATATATTATTTAGGTATATATTATATAAAGTACGCTTCCACCTTCGACCTCATCTTCACTTAACATCAGGTGTGATTGAGGTCAAGTACGAACCCTTCGTGCATAAAAAAAAAAATAAAAAAAAATATAATTAGCTTTGATGCTTCTCAAGTGCAGGTTGGAGCAATATTTTAGATTTCGGCTGTATTCAAAAAGAAATCCTAATTTATCCAATGAGGGCGCCACTGAACGGAATATACCCTTAAGCACAATTTTTTTTTGAGAATATCTTTCGTGTAATAACAAGTATCTTTATGTATTTATTTAATTTACATAGCACATTTTTATTACTTTGACAGGAATGTCCTGTCTTTATGCAACTAGCGACGGTAACTCGTCTGCTCTGGGTGCGACAGTAAACCAGCGCTGAACTCTTATAAGTTGAGTTGTTTCCCTTTCGGTGCTGCGACACTTAGCTGAGTGTTCTGTTACTTTATTTGCCTAACAATTGTTGTATATGTTGACGACCTGTTTGGTATAGTGGTCAGCAACTCTGACCACTATACCAACAGGTTGCGGGTTCGAATCCCGCTAGGGGCATATTGTTTGTGTGATGAATATAGACATGTGTACCCGAGTTCTGGATGGTTTCATTTATAATAAGTATTTATGTACAAAAAACAAATTTTTATGTAGTATATCAACCATCTGGTATCCACAACACAACACAACAATAGTTGCTTACTGTGGAACTAGATGGCGCTGTGTGTATGTGTAAGGATATTTATTTATATTTATTTATATGTGTCGAAGTGGCGAATAAACAGTTTCCTTCTTTCTTTCTTGTGTATTCTACAATCACATGCCTACATAATATTTTAAATTCTACATTCACCCTTAACATGGCTATACCATACCTGTCCAAAACAGCCGTCAAAAATGTATCCGCCGGTAGCTCCGTGGCAGACGCTATGGTGAAGGTCAAAAAGATGTCCAGGCCTAAAGACCCGACGTTCCTGACGTGACCATCAAAGACCAAGGAGATGGCCATCCAGATGATGATTAGGAGGATTGCGTTCCTCCGAAGACGGGGAGTCCTGAAGAGGTCCAGTACAGAGTAGGTCTTGGATTCAGCTTCGCATTCCTTTATGGTCTTCAGGGAGGATTCCTGAAATTATTAAATATGCTTCTAAACTTCAATGATTCGAATTTTTTTCTTGTCCTCAACTTTACAAGCACATTTTAAAATAAATTACTACTCAACGTGGTTGAACAAACGCTTGAAACAAATTCTACGTTTGTTTGACAATTTATTATGTTATCTGATTATTTTATTGTATTTACTTGACAATGCCTCTCGACAGCAACGGATAGCTTATGAGATAATTAACAATGGTGTCGATTCATGTACACCAACTAAACTAAACTAAAACCAGTTTTAAAGTAGTAGTATACTGTCTCTTTCTCCCTGGAACAGTACGATGCGACGGCACCACTCCAAAACTGGTTTTAGTTTAGTTTAATTGGTGTACATCCGAATCGACACCAATGCCATTTGTTTTAAATACCTTAGTTGGCGTGTCCAAGTGCTCTAAATGGGGGGGGGGGGGGGGTTACAGGAGTTACAGTGGGAGGAGTGAGGAGGATTGTTACGTACTGTGAAATCACTGATGACCTTATCAGGGATCTTGGTTTTGTTGATTCTTTCGAACTTCTTCATTATCGTCAGCGCCTTATCGATCTTCCCTTGTGACACGAGCCATCTGAAAGTAATGTTTATCACTGATTACTCAATTCAAAAATTTCAATTTTTTTTTTATGTTATAAGAATAACATTTGAAATCGTCATGACATTTTGGTTGGTGGTAGGGCATTTTAAATGTCCGCCTGGCTAGCTACCACCATCTTATCTAAATCTGCCGCCAAGCAGCAATGTTAATAGCATTGTTGTGTTCCGGTTGTCAGAGATAAGATAGGCAGTCCCCTAAATGTGTTGGGGTTTCCGGGTCAGTACGCTTCCACCTTCGACCTCATCTTCACTTCACATCGGGTGTGATTGAGGTCAAGTACGAACCCGTCGTGCATAAAAAAAAGAAAGAATTAAATGTGTTATTTTTATGACGTACAGTGAGACTTTATATCTTTGTTGACACTGTAGTTTTATTACCAGATAGAAAAGATGGTTATTAATTAAAAACAAAATATATAAAAAAAGAATATTCGTCTGAATGTTCGGTAAAACTTTTACCGAACATTCGATTATTCGGTGAACTCCATGTTCGGCCCATCTCTACTAGTTCAGAGATGTTAAGTGAAGATGAGGTCGAAGGTGGAAGCGTACTGACCCGGATACCCCAACACATTTGGGGGACTGGCTATCTTATCTCTGATTATCTCTGACAACCGGAATACAACAATGCTATTAACATTGCTGTTAGGCGGCAGATTTAGGTAAGATGGTGGTAGCTAGCCAGGCGGACATTTAAAATGCCCTACCACCAACCAAACCGAGTACTTAAACATGTACCCCGCTGGGGAGCAAACCTGCGACCTCCGAATCATAAACCCAAAGTTGTTTACATTGAGCCACGGAGGCGGTTAATTCTCAACTCATACATGGCTCAATACAGTAAAAAGTTTGAGTACCACTTTCCCGAACTTTCGGTGATTTAGCCGAGTATTCGATAAACCTGCCGAATATACCGAATATAAAACGAATATTCGGTCCATCCTTAAGTATTGAATTGTGATACGTTGATAGTACAGTCTGATAACTTGTACATTTTGTGATACTTGTAGGACAATTTGTTAGGGTAGGCAGGGCCTTTGTGCCAGTATGAAAGGTACGTCACTGAGTTGTGCTTAACGTACCTACTCTATTAATTATTGCGTTTACTGCTTAGTTTAGAACATAGTTCATTACTTTAACACAGAATGAATCTAATCAAGATTTTATGTAGAGGTTACAGTACTTACCTAGCACTCTCAGGGACCAACCAAGGTGTAGCAGCCGCAAGTATGAAAGGCACGCTTGTTCCCAGCGCGAATCTCCTCCAGTCGTCCGCCCATAGGGCAATCCAGGGAAGAAGGGAGGCAGCGAGTGTGAAGAAGAGGGCGATGGACATGTTTGCTACGAAGGTACGCCATTTTGGTCCTACGTATTCTAGAACTGAAAAACATAATGAAAATATTGGGTCTTTACCTATGAAATTGGAGTTTTTTTTCTTCGTTAATCATATGTACCAATTCCTGCGATTTTCAAAGCTACATCCAAATTTGTTTTTTATTCGGAAAATGGAATATTATTTCAAGGTTTCACATGAAATATTTTTTCATTTCTAGGCTTAATCACATAATAAAAACAATTTGAACAGAGCTCTTTTCATGTGCTTCCCATAATCATTTCTTAGATTCGTCGAAATTTTATAAAGCGGTTACTTTTAAAAATTAACGCTGCCTATACTTACTTAATGTTATCCGATAATACACACAAAGTTTAGCTAAATTTGGATTTGCCGTTCCCAAAAAAAAAATCAAAAATGTTTGTATAGAGAAAACAGTTTTAATGAAATTGTTCATACAAAACGCCAATTTCATAGGTAAGGACCTAATATTAATATTAATAGTGACGTTTTCAAGTGATAATTTTATCCTAAGAAATAAAATATTTTGATTTGATTTGATTTGATATATAGAAATCAATGCAAAACCATGTTACAAAGTGCCCCCACAGAAGTGTTACTTACAATATGTACTCAAATGTACCACCTACTTTCTTTGTAAGTCGGTTAATATAATGTTATTCAATGTATATATTACAATTCAAAGATTTCATCTCTATTTGTTCAATTAAGAAGTCATGACTGTATCTATGTCAAAGATTATCTTGTCTTGTTCGAGCTATAATTATACTTGTACTAACAAAGTATAATCCAAGGCTTTATCTAGATCACACGATTCTCACGCCTCTGCTAGACCTTGGCTTTGCCGACTGCCCGGGGAAAGATATGTATAGCCTAGTCTAAAGCAATTATCACTGGATGATGCAGAGCACACAGATTATAGACGTCACTGCAACCTAACTAAGATGGGCCAATATGTAATAGTGTCGGATCGGCTTTTTGGCGGGATCTCGGCGAGTGAAGTTCCATTTTTCTTTATAATTCTTATAATTTGTGCATTCTGACTTTTGACGCTTAATAATGGCAGAATGTTGTGCAGAAAACGTTAGTGTTGGTGTACAAGTGAAGGGAAGTGTAAATTAAAGTGCGTAACGAAGCTTTCGGGTTCCCACAAGAAGCCGCCAAAAATCTTTTGTAAACATTCTGCCATTTTACGGAAGAATGACTTGACCGTGACCAGAGTATACGACGAATTACTTGTTTAGACTGAGGTTGATTTATAAACTTGAGAAATGAGAGAAATAAGACATGGCTGTATGGGCTTAGATCCCTTTGTCTTCTCCGAGAGGAGTGAATATAACGAAAAAAAAAAGTAGTGTCGGATCGCTTAAGATGATGACGGATCCCAGTTTTTATGATGACCAATTATGAATGAATGTCATTTCATTCATAATTGATTATTTATTTCAAACATCTGTACCACTCAGGCTGGTGAGCGCATACCTCTTCAGCGTATTTTTTTTTATGCATAACGGTTTGGTACTTGACCTCAATCCTAATGTTAAGTGAAGATGAGGTCGAAGGTGGAAGCGTACTGACCCGGAACACAACAATGCTATTAACATTGCTGCTTGGCGGCAGATTTAGATAAGATGGTGGTAGAAAATGCGTATCCAGTAACAGCTCAAACTGGAGGAAAAACTTTGGAGGACTGGCTATCTTCTCTCTTAGAACCGGAAAACAACAATCTATTAACATTGCTGCTTGGCGGCAGATTTAGATAATATGGTGGTAGCTAGCCAGGCGGACATTTAAAATGCTCTACCACCAACCAAACCGAGTACTTAAACATGTACACCGCTGGGTTTCGAACCCGCGACCTCCGAATCGTAAACCCAATGTTGTTTACATTGAGCCACGGCGGAACCACTTCGTGAAACTATTATCTATACTGTGTATAATTATTTCTGTATCCAATAAAATTATTCTTATTATCTTCTCATGATCGGAAGACAGTGGAAACGTATATGCAAAACGTGGCAAAACGCCACTAGTAACTGTTGGACCGCGGTCCCAGGGCTCCCTTTTCCTCCACACACGTCAATCTCCCACGACACTTTTGCTAATTTGTTTGAAATGAAATGAAATAATTTATTTGCTTGATTTTGGGTACAAGATAGGATGACACATAACAGAAGTCCCATTCAAAATCTACTTAAAATCTAGCGTGCAAATATTTAATAAACTAGGATAGCATTAGTTAGGTTATTACATAAATATAATATAATAATGTATGTTGTCACAATATAAAACTAATTAATTGTCAATTATATATTGTCCGTTATATAAGTATTTTAAAATAATGGTGGGTATTCCTTAATTGAATAATAACATTTGTTGATAAGCCATTCATGTAACTTACATTTAAATTGTCGTCCAGTCAATAATTTTAATTCATTTGGGAAGACGTTGTATACCTTCGCAGCCATAAATAATTAACGTTTTTTTGCGTAACTGACAACATATATTTAGGTATAATTACTTTATCGGGCCCTCTAGCACAGATTACTAATAAGTTACTAAAGTAACCTCTAGGTCGTAACTGTTTAATATTGGGCCTAAAGTTTTGTTATGAAACAACTTACCAAGTATGTACATCATGGTGAAGCAGTTGTCGAACGCCAGTCCGACTAGGAAGCGGCAGAGGGCGAAGGACCAGAAGCTGTCGCAGAACGCTGTGCCTACTCCAGCTATGAATCCCATTAGATTTGTGCCTGAAATTAAAATTAAGTAAGATTTTAATATGTGGTTTCGGCACATAAAAAGAACCTAACCCGTCTCTTCCCGTAGATGTCATAAAAGGCGACTATGGGGCTTTCCACCAAAAAACATTTATAGACTCGCACTTTTGTGCAATTAGTGAGCCCTTCTGTCACGAGTACATTTCGAGTTTTTCCCATTGGCTAGATTCGGGAGATTTTTTCACGCTGACCAGATCAGCTCTATATTTAGTAAAGTACTGTTGAAGACAATAACACAAAGAGGTAAAATTCAAAACATGTTTTGTCACAAAAAAAATAGGGATTCATCTGAATCAGATAGCGTGCACTTTATACGACACGATAGTATAATCAAATTTTTTTTTTCGTGACGAATTACGTGTTGAATATTTTATCTTTTTAATTGCCGCCGCGTCTCAATGTAAACAACATTGGGTTTACGTTTCGGATGTCGCGGGTTCGATTACCAGCGGGGTACATGTTTAAGTACGCGGTTTAGTTGGTGGTAGGGCAGTTTAAAATGTCCGCCTGGCTAGCTACCACTATTTAAATCTGCCGCCAAACAGCAATATTAATAGCATTGTTGTGTTCCGGTTGTCAGAGATAAGATAGCCAGTCCCCCAAATAAGGTGGGGTTTCCGGGTCAGTACGCTACCACCTTCGGCCTTATCTTCGCTTAACATCAGGTGTGATTGAGGTCAAGTGCTAACCCGTTGTGAATAAAAAAAAAACCTCAAATATACCCTTCTTTAGCAGGAATCCAAAACGAAATGGGGAGAAGGGAAGATCATAAAAATATTAAGTAGGTTTTATTTGTGATATTATGGAGTTTGGTGATACTGGTTTCTGAATATTTACATACATAAGTATTTAAATGAATACCAATATATCAGCAAATAGAAAGAGCGCTAATTGAAGTCTCCTGAAAATAGAGACTTCGAATTTGTATCCGAACTTCAAGCATTTATTTCAATATCATTTGTTGAATGTCAATTTAATCTACTGGAAATAATTAGAGCTTATTGTATCTGTCAGTCAGTATGTCCAAGCTACTACCGCTTCGGAAAGGGAAATCATCTGTGGGAAAAAAAGCGGCGCAAGAAACACACAGCATTATTTATCGCTTCTTTCTATTTTAGTAAAAAATATATAAATTTTTATAAGTTTTGGGAATCGGTAGAAGTACCTAGTAACACCAAGCGTGCTTGTCAATTTGATTTGATTTGAATATAATCCGATACTCTTTAGCAATGGTGGGCAAACTTTCTTCACAACGGGCCAGAAAGTTTAAGATTTTTCAGAGGAGGGCCATAATTAACTAAAGTTTAAAATGCGTGTTTTGAAATCTTTTAATCATATTATAAAAACATTACATGACAGTATTACACACTTTCATTAATGTTGATTTACAATTTAACATTTATGGGATTATATAAGTCTTCAAGAAAGGCCGAGTCACGAGTACCCTAAATCGACGAGCATGTAAGAATAACCTTATGATAGTTAATGAAGCAAAAGAGGTGTGTCAGGCAGGATGTAGCAAACGGAAGTCTGTGATCTCTGCCTACCCTACGGGAAATAGACGTGACTTTAATGTACGTAGTTCCTCGATTGCTCGGTAGTGGCGCTACTGTCGGCAATCGCAAAACTGTCGCGTTTGCTATTGCTAATGTTTTTTTTATGCACAACGGGTTGGTACTTGACTTCAATCACACCTGATGTTACGTGAAGATGAGGTCGAAGGTGGGAGCGTACTGACCCGGTACTGTAAGGTAATACGATTTTGATGTTTGACATGCAAGAAGCCCTCAAAAGGCCCTCCCCTTAGGTTCTTACCAACTAATGCTGGTATCCTTCCATATTTATCGGCGATCCATCCAAACACCAGGCCACCGACAATAGCGCCGCAGAAGAAGATAGCCTGCGCCGTCGCTGGCAAGTTGTCTTTCTCGCACACCCAGTCCAGCTATAAGAGAAAAAGAAACAGAAGCATCATTAGATCTTAACCGAAGTTGGGGACTACCCTGTTGATAAACCTTATCAAACAATGTTGTTCCGCGGATGAATACCGTGGGTTACCAGTGGCCACGTCGCTATGGTGCGAGTGGAGGAACACCAAGAAGTTTAGTTTGCAGGTCGGCTTCAAGCCGGAGTCCAACATAACTCGCCCCCCACCCATCATTAGTAATAAGTCCTTACCTATGAAATTGGCGTTTTGTATGAAGAATTTCATTAAGACTGTTTTCTCTATACAGACATTTTTGTTTTTTTTTGGGAACGGCAAATCCAAAGGGGTTCGAAGATTTTTGTTCGGAGCCTGGCATACCGACAGGCCGCTATTTTATTTTTTTTCAAAATCACGGCGCACGATAACACCTATATATATCGATTGAGGACCCTTAGATAAACAAATAATTACTAGGGTCACCATGTCCTAAAACGTCATGTTACTGAGTTATTTGCATGATAATATGTGAAAACTGCAATAACCATTAAAAAAAACACAATCAATGTTTCCATGTACTTTAATATGTTCGGAAAACAATTTATAGATTAATTATAATTATACTTTTTTTAATATCACAAAGGTGGCAAACAAGCATACGGTCCGCCTGATGGAAAGCGGTTACCCTAGCCTATAATTGTCAGGAACATCAAAGGATCCTTGTAAAAATCATTTCGCGCCTGTTTAGGAGAACCACGTACTTATTTACTATATTATATAATTTACATTTTAAATAATTTTAATAAGTTTAGAATAACTAGATTAATTTATCCCCGCAGGTATGCTCAATAATACTAGTTATTGAGCATATAATTTCACGAATAAGAAAGAGAATCTAGTTTTACACGAATATTACGAGACGTTTTCCTGTGAGATATCCATAATATTGTTCTATTGAAAATAGCAAATGACGGCAATGCGGTCAATGAGTTCAAAGAAAACCGACACGCGGCATCTATTCAAGCCATAGATGCCAGTGAAGGCTTCGAAGAATTCCCCAGTTTGTCATACGACGACTTGTTGATTATGTCCCTAGGGCCATACCAAGTAACACAAGCGAGAAGCTATTAAAAAAAATGGTACATTCATCATCGAGGTGTACGAAGATGTTAACGTAGATTATGATCTCAGCCAATACGGCCTCATCGTTGCTGATCCTTGGATTGCTAGGGCGAAAATTCAATCAAGGCATCATAATCACCGAGTATATTTTGTATATATCTTGCTTGACAACAGTTTGGATGGCAGAAACCGAATCATGGGACACTATTGCAATTGTTTAGTGGGGAATAGAACACTAGGATGCTGTGCTCATGTGATGTGTATCATTTGGTACAGGCGTGGGCCCGGCACCAAGACTTCCCCATCCAACCACCAGCCGCCTTTTTGGATAATATTATTTTAACCGATGACGATTAACATAAAATTATATTTAAATGATATTACTTATTACCTTTTATGTTTTATTATTTTTTATAGTACATTATTGTCCTTCATATTTATATAATGAGTAGGGCTTGCGAGCACTTGTAAACTTCACGCGAACGAAATGCGGCCTTATGTTCGGTCAACAATGTTCATATTCACCATGTCTGACCTAAAATATTTACATATTAAACTTGAATATTCCTGATTATATACACAACTTATTACTTGCCCACATCTGTTTATAAATTGGATTCGAACCCCTTTTTCTGTTTATTATTATATTTCTTTATACGAATTGTAAATACATATTTAAATTAAGTCTGGTATGTTAATTAATCTATAAATTGTTATCTGAACACACTAAAGTGAAACATTTACTGAGTGTTTTTTTAATGGTTATTGATGTTTTCACATATTAATCTTTTCATGCAAATAACTCAGTAACGTGACGTTTTAGGACATGGTGACCCGAGTATATAGGTTTTATCGTGCGCCGTGATTTTGAAAAAAAATCAAAATGGCGGCCAAAAAGTATGCCAAAATCTTCGAACCCCTTTAGCTAAACTTTGTGTGTATTATCGGATAACATTAAGTTAAGTATAGGCAGCGTTAATTTTTAAAAGTAACCGCTTTATAAAAGTTTCAACGAATCTAAGAAATGATTATGGGAAGCACATGAAAAGAGCTCTGTTCAAATTTTTTTTATTATGTGATTTAGCCCAGAAATTAAAAAATATTTCATGTGAAACCTTGAAACAATATTCCATTTTACAAATAAAAAACAAATTTGGATATAGCTTTGAAAATCGCAGGAATTGGTATATATGATTATAGGCAAAGACCCAATATTTCACCTTGTAAAAAAAAGGTTGCTTTGAATACTACCGAGGAGCTCCACATTGAAGCAGTAGCCTAATTATATTATACCAGTCTATTCATTCACAGTCTCACTGTATCCATATTCTGGCGTATTTATTTATAATACTATGACGTAATTATTATTTTGTATATTTACACTACACTATACATACACTAACCCGACTATAATTATTTATTATTATTCTGCCCATTATTGTACCTCACGTAGCGTCCGTGCGTCACTGGGCAAATGCCCCCAAATGGGGGCACTGAAAACCAGCGCTGTGATTCGTCGCAGCATGAGCCGAGTGCTAACCCATTTGTGCACACCGCAACACGTGACAGCATTGTCCGGATCTCTTCATAATTGTATTTCTATTTTAGCTATAATTTACTACTTCTTTGTTTTTGTATCGTGTTGTGGCGTTTATAATAAACTATTCTTATTCATACATTGTGGTTTCCAATAATGTAGGAAACATCCGCCATACCTACATAACGATCTGCTTAGGCATTTAATGAAATTGCTAATTCAACGATCTGCCTGCGACATAATGTATATTTAAAATAAATTTATTCATATATTTATCAGTCACCTGCAAGCCTACTACAACTTAGAGCAATTCGAGTGAGAAAGAGTCGCGCGCGACATAGTCTCAGTCCCTTGCAGCTCATTGGCTGTTGCTTGACAACTGTCAACTTGACCGCCAATCGGCTTTGAGAGATGTAGGCTATGTCGCACGAGACTCTATGTCACTCGAGTCGCGCTAAGATGTAGTAACCCTGTTGGTATCAAGTAGCTTAGAGTGGTACAAATGGCGCTGTGTGTATGTCTAAAGATTTTTATTTATTAGTAATATTTATTTTATATTATGTATGAACAACCTTATGAGACTGAAGGAAGCAAAAGAGGTGTGTCAGGATCGTAGCAAGTGGAAGTCTGTGGTCTCTGCCTACCGCTACGGGATACAGGCGTGACATTATGTATATATTTATTTATTAGTCTACCTGAGAGGCGATGGTATGGTACGGCACGTCGCTTCTGTTATATTCCCAGCCGTGTGCGCAAGGCACTACGGCCCACTCGTCGTCTGGTGTGCTCCGCCCCTGCGCTAGCGCAGCTTTGAAGTCCGCGGAGTACATGCGGCATCGGGAGTGGGAGAATGGGCCCGATGTCTCTGGTGGTATGGCTAGGGCTCGCCTGGAAATATATTGATGTAGTCTTTACTATACGTAACTATAAATTTAAAATTTTGAAAACTCGCAAATAGAGCGTTCGAGCAATTTACTAATTGAGACCTGCAGTTTCACTTAAGCCGGGTCTTACGTACGTACGAGTATTGTTAATATCTTCTAATACCTAACATGTTATTCTAACCAAATATGGCCGTGGCCTGTTTTGTTAGCAAAAAAAAAAGCGAACATGTTATCCGAGGCGGACGGAAAACATGGTGTTTTTCATTTCATCGTTGCTTTTCGAACATTGAGGGTGGCCTGTTTGTATATTAAATAGAAGTTTGTTTCTGTTTGAAAGTCGCAGGAGACTGCAACGTTTTGCTAACATGTTCAGCAAACATGTTTTGTAAGTTTGTTTTATTATTTTTTGGAGCAGAAGACCCGACTTTAGAGATAAGTCTAAGAAGTGTAAAATTTAATACAAAAAATATTGCATCATTTAAGAAAAATAGTACCTCAACTCAAAAACTGTTGATTACGAAAAATTTTCGCCAAGCAACCATAGCCGAATTCGATCAAAAACTTCATGATTACCCATACAAAGTAAACCTTTCTGAAATCACCTTTAGTATGGAATTTTCGGCTGGTGACTCCACTGCTGATTACGAACAACTTTCCACTAGGAACCCTTGCCGAATTCAGTCGATAATTTTACAGTTGGTACATTTAAGCGTAAATTTAAATTGTACTTATTAAATAAACTAAAAATGGCAACTTACTAGGGCAAATGATTTATTTATATTATTTATATATAATATTCTGTACATTTTAAATAACTATAGAACAGAAGATTCATTTATTTACCACCACAAACCATAAGTGCAATATTAATATATAATGATATTATACAATGAGAAAGTAGTACTTATATATTCATTTGTGTGTCAATATATCTACAATAGATATGTATCTAAATATTTAGTAAGTACTATAATTATATTAAGTAAATAATAGATGTTTTATGGGTAGTTGATATGGAGAGTTGTGTTGATACTGAGTAGTAGTTACTTATATATTCATTTGTGTGTCAATATATCTGCAATAGATAGATATGTATTTAAATATTAGTTAAGAAAGCACTACAATTATATTCAGTAAAAAATAGATGTTTATGGGTAGTTGATATGGAGAGTTGTTAATATTAAGTAGTACAGTGGCACCACAGAATAACAGCGTCGTGGTTGCTCCAACCCGACACATGCTGAGTGGAGACCTTTTTGGATTTAGGTATTGTAAACTTACGTATGTATACATCTTTATAACAGAAATCCAAATAAATACTTTCTTTCTTTCTTTCTTTCTTCTTCTAATTGTTGGACTTCCATACTAAAGGTGGTTTCAGAATGGTTTACTTTGTATGGGCAATCGAAAATTCCTTGATCGAAGTTGGCTAAGGTTGGAAAATTTTACCCTGTATAACCGAGAACCGTCCGACGATAATTGACGTCACAATATAATGGAAACCGGCCCGTAGAGTTATGTTGTTTACAGTATAGCTGACAAAATAGTAAAAGTCTCAATATGTTAATAGGATGTAGGAAAAACCTTCGATATGTAGAGAGTGGCGAAGTACGGACCTTGAGTACCCAGGGAGTCACTCAAGGTGTTCCAGAGGGCGAAATGATATCAAAACCTTTTATTGGTTCAATTTACTAAACCATCTTAAAATTACTATAAGTAATCAATAAAAAACCGGACAAGTACGAGTTCGTCTCGCCTATTGAGGGTTCAGTACAGACTTGTATGTAGATAGTCCATAGTCATTCGAGTGTCGAAATGTAATCCCAAAAATCGCAATAATATATTTTATTGTGTTACATAATGCTTCTTTTCCCACAGATGATTTCCCTTTCCGAAGCGGTGGTAGCTTGGACATACCGACTGACAGATAAATGCAATAAACCTTTTTTATTTCCAGTAGATTTAAATTGACATTCAACAAATGATATCATGTATCTTAACGTTGAAATAAACGCTTGAAGTTTGAAGTAAGTAGTCATATTTTCAGTTGTTAGGACAATATTAATATACTTAATAAAAAATATCTTCTAGAAGGCTGCCGTGCGGCAATGTGCCCAAAAGGCTGGCGGTGATCCCTCTTTGGATTGACAAGCTGATGCGATGGCAAAGGTAGCTGCCTGCCTTTTGGTCACCAGAAATTTCTACTAATCGGGCCTTCTGGCCCCCACGGTCCCATGGTCTGATTGATGACTATCATGAAGGTGACCTAAGGAAGTAACGATCACCCTTAGGCTATCTAATTAGGTCCTTACCTATGAAATTGGCATTTTGTATGAAGAATTTCATTAAGACTGTTTTCTCCATACAAACATTTTTGATTTTTTTTTGAGAACGGCAAATCCAAATTTAGCTAAACTTTGTGTGTATTATCGGATAACATTAAGTTAAATATAGGCAGCGTTAATTTTTAAAAGTAACCGCTTTATAAAAGATTATGGGAAGTACATGAAAAGAGATCCGTTCAAATTTTTTTTATTATGTGATTTAGCCCAGAAATTAAAAAATATTTCATGTGAAACCTTGAAATAATATTCAATTTTCCAAATAAAAAACAAATTTGGGTATAGCTTTGAAAATCGCAGGAATTGGTACATATGATTAACGAAGAAAAAAAACTTCTATTTCATAGGTAAATACCCAATATGTAAGCTTGACTTAAACTTCCGTATCCATCATCTTCTTATGTTACAAATTAACGATTTTTCAGATTTTTGTTGCAACCATATTGTCCCCCCAACCCGCATTGGGCTAGCGTGGTGGACTATGGCCCATATTCCCTCATAATATACGAGGGAAGGCCTATATCCCTGCAGTGGGATGTTTACGGGCTGATGATGATGTTCTGCTTGGGTAAGTATAGTTGAAAATCAGTGTTTTGTTTTTGGGTACATCACTGAGCAATGACCCTTTTGTGCTGCTGCATGCACATACTTACTTTAACAATGACCCCTTTCGTGGCTGGCTCAATGTAAACAACAGCGTTTACGATTCGGTGTTCGCGAGTTCGATCCCCAGCGGGATACATTATTATTACTACATAATTTTAATAGCATTGTTGAGTTCCGGTTGTCAGAGATAAGATAGCTTGTCCCCCATATATGATGGTGTTTCTAGGTCAGTACGCTTCCATCTTCGGCCTCATCTTCACTTAACATCAGGTGTTATTGTGGTCAAGTGCTAACCTGTTGTGCAGAAAAAACAAATAAAAAGACCGTCAAGTGACACAAAGCTTTATTCAATGATAATTTTGAAAAAAAAAATTAACGACTTATGCCAATACCTTCTATTTCACTTACCTAATATGTCCTATTGTTTTCCTTACGGTAAAAAACTCATCCGGTATTGATAGATCAAATTGTTGGACAATTTGTGAATAAATATTTAATTTCGCAAAACTGGAGTAACTCTCCAATCTCCGTTCAGAAGTTGCGGAAATTATTAAAAACCACGGAATAACATTAGTTGTTCCGGAATTTAACAAAATGACCGGCCTGGCTACAATACTAGCCGGTCGATTAGCCACGGCCTCGCCAATTACACGAATACGATGACCTCTGGCCATTGTCTGAAGACCTTTGGCTAAGGTCGGGTTAGATAGAACTTTAGATTTTTGTTTCTAGAACCTAAACTCAGTACTCTATTATATCTAAAATAATAAAAAGCCGGCAACGCATCTGTGACCCTTTTGGTGTTGCGGGTGTCCATTGGCGGCGGTGATTGCTTTCCATCAGGTACATACATTATACTGTCATATATATATTGGGATGCAACAGTTAAATTACTTATTTCTTTAAACAGATCTCTTAGAGCAGCGTAAATTATATATTGCTCTGATTGGTCTTTTTTGTAGAACAAATATTGTTTGAATATCTGCATCTCTACCCTACAGTTAGTAGTAGTAGCGACCCCCACTGTAGTGTGGAGTCCAAAGTGATGCCAAGAAAAACAGTGTTCTCAACAAATTCCAATGGTTCACTATTCAACTTTAGGTTGTTTTCCCCCTGCCTTACATTAGGTAAGGAAAACTTAATACATTTGGTTTTCTTAGCATTTAGGACTAAATTATTCACAATGTTAATAGCATTGTTGTGTTCCGGTTGTCAGAGATAAGATAGCCAGTCCCCCAAATGTGTTGGGGTTTCCGGGTCAGTACGCTTCCACCTTCGACCTCATCTTCACTTAACATCAGGTGTGATTGACGTCAAGTACCAACCTGTTGTGCATAAAAAAAGAAAAAAATATTTTCTGAACGACTTACAGCGATTTGATTAGCGCGATACGAAAACGTTTACTTTTGGCATTATCTTTCAAACATGGCGCTATTGGTGCCCAGCTTACACTGGTAGAGTTACGATTGCGTCGACGGTACAGTATAAATAAATATAATTGACCAATCAACTGGATATTTTGCTGCGTTTTTTCTTTGTACTGACCAATGTTTATTTATAAATCATTAAGGCTTATCCTTTGAAACCACAGCGAATCTAAGGCCCGTATTAATAAACCATTCTCAAGATTAAGAATAGTCTTGTGACGGGTCTCAAGTAAACGTGTTGATTAATAACCGAACTTGAGATCTGAAAAGCGCGTGCATACTCGAGCAGTACTCACTTGAGAGGTGCGCGTATTATAAACGAAACTCAAGACTATATATACTTGAGAAGTGATCTCAGCTGAGTAGACCTCAAGATTGGTTTATAAATTAGCACGGAGCTTGAAATAGCGTCAACTGCTTAAGATGCATCTCGGTTGATACAGCCACAAGACTTGTATTGAGATTGGTTTATTAATACGGGCTTTAGTAACATTGTAGACAGTTTTGGCAGTATAGACCAGAGGTTTCCAGAGTTTTTTCCCATAGACCACTTTCAAAATTTAGCAGGTTCCGGTGGACTCCCTGCAGCTACATTTCTACCATATCCCCAAAACTCAACAAAAAATGTGAAGAATTAGATCTATGGATATTTGCGATGCGGCAGAGTTCCAACCACGAATTAATTATTATTATTATTATTATTAAGAGCCCATAGTGTCCCACTGCTGGGCAAAGGCCTCCCTCATCTGTTTTCAATCAAATTTTTTCCACGAATTAATAGTTTTCGAAAAAAAAAATGGTAAGAATGGTGTCGATTCGGATGTACACCAACTAAACTAAATTAAAACCATTTTGGGGACAACACATTTGGGGGACTGGCTATCTTATCTCTGACAATCGGAAAACAACAATGCTATTAATATTGCTGCTTGGCGGCAGATTTAGATAAGACAGTGGTAGCTAGCCAGGCGGACATTTCAAAATGCCCTACCACCAACCAAACCGAGTACTTAAACATGTACCCCGCTGGGGATCGAACCCGCGACCTCCGAATCGTAAACCCAATGTTGTTTACATTGACGGAGGCGGTTTCCGGGTGCGAGGTGTATAAATGATATTAACCTAACTAAACGAGACAGGTTCTTAGCCTCTCCTTAAGAATTTAATTGTATTTTTATTTAATAGCAGCATAGCTCGTGTCATTAATATTTAATTGTTTACGTCGATTTAAGTAATATGTTCATTGAAATATGTACTTAATTACCTAATTGATATAATACGTATAAACTGCAATACAGAAAAACAATAGTTTAATTGCAGTTCGATATTTATTTAATCTACAATTATAGGTAAATTGAATATTTAGAAACCGGTTAACTGATATTCATCAAAATCAAAATCAAAAAATGCTTTATTTTGTAGGTACACAGGGTACACTTAAAATCGTCAGATTTTACATTTTTAAAGCTACTGCTTGTTCAAAAGTCAATTTTCCCCTGAGAAGAACAAGCAAGAAACTCGATAGGTCGCTCTTTTAAAAAAAGGTTTTTATGTTACAAAATTATTATTTTATATTATAATATTTCATTGTGAAATAGCCTGGTTATGCGAACGTGCTGGTCACGTCCATGATTGTTTGCGTTGCGTTTGCGTGACGACACCCTTGATCACGAACAACTTTCCCCATAGTATAAGATCCGGCCATAGAAATATATACCCTCATCTGTTATTCGACTATAACAAAATTATTATGTTAGTTAATGAATATATTAATACATTGAAAATGGGTTGCCTAGCTAAATCGCGGGCCAAACGGTTAATTAATGTAAATCCAAATTAATTGTTTTTCAATTAACTTCCCCGATTTGTTATTTATAAAAATCGACCATTATCTGAAAGAACATAACATAAGGAACTGGAAAAATATAAGTTGCCTACTTTCCCTCCAGCCTAACTATGGAGTTGTCATGTATAAACATGCGAGCAAGCGTTATTAATATACCCTCATCCGTTATTTAATTGATTTTTTTTTTTAATTAAACGTTATTTTATTCTCTTTCTAACAGTATAAGGTTGCCTCAGTAAAAGTTTGTCACATGCACGGTTGCTGTGATTTTAGATGCGTCGTACAAGCGAGCTACATTGAATAAATATTGGATTTAAGTCAGATTAAATATTAAAAATGGTATCAAATACTTTTCACTCACATATTTATTTAATAACAATACATAATTATAATTACATAAAAATTAGAAAATTTTTTTGTTTACATATTTTGATTCATGAATAGCAAAAATATTTTTTAATATCTATTAAAAAATTATATAAAAATTTTCCAATAAAATATTTTTTTAAAAACTTATTCTGCTTCTGATTCGTCAGAAGTACTGATATCAAAATCGAATTCTTCATCGTTATCTTCTTTTGATTCGGTGACTATATCCTCCACTTGTAAGGGCGTTGGGTCCCCTTCAAACCACGTTGGCTTCAAGTAGCCATCCAAAAACCAACCACAATCTTCAGGACTTAGATTGACACAACGTGCATTTGTTGCATGAAGCCACATTGAATTGACGTAAATTGTGCACTAAACAATTCATTCTTTTTTTTCCATTTAATTTCTTGTATCGATTTAAAACCTTTCGTGGCCAACTCATGACTATTTAGTTCTGTAGTGTTGTATTACAAGCAACAATGGTGTCGATTCGGATGTACACCAACGAAACTAAAACCAGTTTTGGCGTGGTGCCGTCGCATCGTACTATTCCAGGGAGAAAGAGACAGTACTACTTTAAAACTAGTTTTAGTTTAGTCGGTGTACATCCGAATCGACACCAATGCGTGGTTTATTCTACCTCGAATTAAATAATCTCTCAAACTTTCGTAACGAAATGAATTGAATCAACTCAAACCCACCTTCGTGCAAATAGAGATAAGATGACCCTATCAGTTTGAGCTTCACTATGTTGAAAGGTGAATCGGAGGCACCAAGAGAGTGCATTACATCTTCCTGCTGCCTTTTTAGAGAAAATATTCAGGTCATCTGACATGAGTAAAGGACGAGAGTGACTAAACAAATGCATATAGTGAACCAATATTGTTACTAAATGTTAAAAGAAATAATTTGGTCATAATATTTTATTACACTAAACCTGTAGCGACTTGGAGAAAGAAAAATTTTTATATAATTTTTTAATAGATATTAAGAAATATTTTTGCTATTCATGAATCAAAATATGTAAACAAAAAAATTTTCTAATTTTTATGTAATTATAATTATGTATTGTTATTAAATAAATATGTGAGTGAAAAGTATTTGATACCATTTTTAATATTTAATCTGACTTAAATCCAATATTTATTCAATGTAGCTCGCTTGTACGACGCATCTAAAATCACAGCAACCGTGCATGTGACAAACTTTTACTGAGGCAACCTTATACTGTTAGAAAGAGAATAAAATAACGTTTAATTTAAAAAAAAATCAATTAAATAACGGATGAGGGTATATTAATAACGCTTGCTCGCATGTTTATACATGACAACTCCATAGTTAGGCTGAAGGGAAAGTAGGCAACTTATATTTTTCCAGTTCCTTATGTTATGTTCTTTCAGATAATGGTCGATTTTTATAAATAACAAATCGGGGAAGTTAATTGAAAAACAATTAATTTGGATTTACATTAATTAACCGTTTGGCCCGCGATTTAGCTAGGCAACCCATTTTCAATGTATTAATATATTCATTAACTAACATAATAATTTTGTTATAGTCGAATAACAGATGAGGGTATATATTTCTATGGCCGGATCTTATACTACCAAGGCACCATAGTCGAATTCGATCAAAAAATTTGAAACAACGTTTAGTATTTAGTAATCCAGACTGAATATGGCTAGGTTCCTAGTGGAAAGTTGCTCGTAATCAGAAGTGGAGTGTTCTTTTTTTTTCGAACGACGGGTTCGCACTTGACCTCAATCACACCTGATGTTAAGTGAAGATGAGGTCGAAGGCGGAAGCGTACTGACCCGGAAACCCCAACACATTTGGGGAACTGGCTATCTATCTCTGACAACCGGAACACAACAATGCTATTAACATTTATTTATTTATAGTTTATTGTACACTAATCATAAAAACAGTACAGCAATAAAGAGGATGTACAAAGGTGCAAGCTTATCTCTAAAAAGAGATTTCTTCCAGCAAGACCGTGAGTGACAAGAGTGAGAATTGAAGTGGATAGACATACATACGTGTACAGATTTAATAATAATAAATACCTAATAATAGTAATATAATATACATATAATAATTGTATACACATACTTATATGTACAATACATATACCTACTTACATATCTAAATAGATAAATAAATACTAATATTATAAATACATTTTATGTACAGAATATTTAAGAAACCTATAGTACCTGAGTGTTATAAATACCTATATCTGCAATACAATAAAAATTATTAATTGTAAGCCAAGCCCAAGTAGTGTTCCCTTAGTCGCTTCTTGAAAATCCCAATGGAGGCGCTGTCACGAACTTCGTGCGGAAGGGAATTCCAAAGCCTCACTGAATGCGCAGTAAAGGAGTCACCGTAGGATTGGGTATTGTGGACGGGTGGTCTCAGGTGTAAATTATACTGGGGACGATGTTCTCTGCTGGAGGAGGAGACACGCACAAAACGGTCACGAAGATAAGAAGGGGAAGATGGATTATTAAGAAGATTAAAGAGAAAAGTCATAATGTGTGTATTACGGCGAAGCTGCTGCTTGCTGCTTGCTGCTTGGTGGCAGATTTAGATAAGATGGTGGTAGCTAGCCAGGCGGACATTTTAAAATGCCCTACTACCAATCAAACCGAGTACTAAACATGTACCCCGCTGGAGATCGAACCCGCGACCTGCGTATCGTAAACCCAATATTGTTTACATTGAGCCACGGAGGCGGTTAAAAGAAGGAGTCACCAGTAAACAGGAATTAAATACGAATTAAATTTCACCCTGTATAAAAAAAAAATAGAAAACTCTGGAAAGATTATACCATAGAGGAATAACACTACACCGAATTATACCTATAGGTATATACAACGTGTAAGTGTAAGTCTTTATTGTGCATAGAATTAGGTCACAATATTGGTGTTCATAAAAATATTAGATCAACTAATACTTGCTATGTCCCGACACGTGCGTGATTGTAACATTCACACATTGTAATTCATCTTTTTTTTATGAGAGGGCGGCAAACGAGCATGCGGGTCACCTGATGGGAAGCAATCACCGCCGCCCATGGACACCCGCAACACCAAAAGGGTGACAGATGCGTTGCCGGCCTTTGATGAAGGTGTAGGCTCGTTTCTTGAAGGTTCCAATGTCGTACTCGTTCGGGAATACCGCTGCCGGAAGTCCGTTCCACAGGGTTTCTTGAGGAACGTACAGTGGTAGACTTCCACTCATCCAGGTGATGTGGATGGAAATTTAATTTTCGGCGAGAAGTATATCGGTTAAATTGAGTAGCGGGTATTAGCTCAAACAGTTCTTCAGAACAATTTGATAATGTCAAAAACCTGTACTAAAATAATGGCAATAAGTGCACAAGGAAAAAAATTGTTTATTCAATGCTAGCTTTCGCTTTAAGTTATAAATGAAAAACATCCATAATTCGGGAACACAATGGTTCTATTCGCATTATACAAACATATGACCCTGGCCGGATTCGAACCCCCGACCTTTTGGTATAGCACTCAGAGTTTCTAACCACTACACGAAATAGATCGTCGTTTGAAATTTGAATGACTGGACAAACACACAACCCTGTCAAACGTCATAACCCGTCGTTTTTCGTCGGGGGTTAGTAATGGCCTCACGTTATCATTATATTTAAAATACAACAAGCTGCGACGATTACGCATATCCTCTCAACTCACCAATTATTCATCTACTCAAGTTAACTAATCTATATGTACATGGGCTGGTCCGTACGGATATCCGTTAACCGCTACCAAGGCCCTAAACTCACGGATAAACGGAAAACGGCGTTTACGTTCATGTATATTCGTTTTTTTTTGCAAAATTCTGTTGTTTTTGATGTCTCAATTTGGAGGTCTGTGATAAAAACACTATGAATACGTGTTTAGTTTTCGATCGCTCATGGGTTGTGTAGGTACAGTCGGCTAAACAATAAAGGTAGCAGGCATTTATTCAAATCAAATCAAAGACGCTTTATTGTTTTAATAAGGTTTTAATAGCGCTAGCGTACTAGGTACTATGCCTCGCGGAAGCGAGTTGGACGTCGTATTTTTTCTATAAGATATAGGTATTTTCAATTGGGTTTTATAAATTTGTTATTTCATGTAATTTAAATAGGATAAATTAACAATTTTTCTTTATCTCATTTAATAAAGTAATATATATCCATACAATTTATACCAATAAAAAAGGAAGGTTTATTTAAATATCTTCTAGAAACTACAAATTAGGCAGCCTTATCGCTAACAGCGATCTCTTTCAGGCAAACCTATCATCACGGAAGTCAATAAGAGTAATTAAGTGGGTTATTTTTATTTTATTTATTTACATAGAATCAACAGCATTATTACAAATTCTTATACAGAAAACTAATAACAAACTTATGCCAATTAAAGATTCTTCTTATTTTACTGACAATGGTTACCGTTAAAATTGAATGGGTAATGTTTTAATTAAATTACACAAATTAGCGCAAATAATTTCCTAATTGTTAAGTACCTCTGAAAGTTCTGCATATTGAATTCAAAAGTGTTATCTTAAAGGTATGAAAAACATTAATAAGTAGGTACTATATGTGATAATAAACAATATTAACTAAATAATCTGAACAAATAAAATAAATATAAATATATATGTAAGTTTATAGTGCAAGAGCAGAGTGAATAGGCATTTACTGGGATCGCGTGCTTCATCTTCGGCTACATCGTCACTTTCCATCAGGTGAGATTGTGGTCAAACGCGAATCCGGTCATACATAAAAAAACCGTTATCTAGTATCTATAGCACAAGCTTTGCTTAGTTTGGGACTAGATGATTGGTGTAAGTGTCTCAAATATTTATTTATTTATTTAGATTTTTTCCGCGGTCTCGGCGGCTGCACCTGGCCTACTCGAGTTTCCTTGGAGGTGAGACGGGTCAAGAGTGTCGACACAAGTGGCATCCCGCACTAAGGCCCGACCCATGTTCCAAGGTATCGAGGACCGTACGGTCTCTCCCGTCGTCCCGTAAAATACCATTCGGCTGAAGACCAGCAGGTATGTTGACGGAGGCAAGAGATCGGCGGATAATGTCGTTTAAGGCCGGGTGACGGGAAAAACGCCCGGCACTCTTTTGGCAGGATAGTTCGTGAAGGTCCAAAGAGTCGACGTCACAACCGCTAACACCAATACGAAGGCCTATAGCAATACGCAAGGTCAAGGCTGGAGATAAGTACCTGTACTGGCAGAGCGGTAAGCATGCAGCCAGTGCCCAGATTCCCATCTCGAGGCAGCCTCCATTCTTGCACGATCACATACAGAGCTGCTGCTCCAATTGCAAGCTGCCTTACCCGGCCTTAAATGACATTATCCGCCGGTCTCTTGCCTCCGTCAACATACCTGCTGGTCTTAAGCGGAATGGTATTTTACGGGACGACGGGAAGAGACTGGACGGAATGTCCTTGATTCTTTGGAGCATGGGTCGGGCCTTAGTGTGGGATGCCACTTGTGTTTCTTGCCCCGTCTCATCTCCAAGGAAACTCGAGGAGGCCAGGTGCAGCCGCCGAGACTGCGGAAAAAAGTCTAAAGAAATAAATATAGACTTCGGCTCCGAATACATTTACATCCAAGGACATTTTTGTCACAAAAAAAATGTAGTTAACATATTATCTGTCATCTCACGGACTTACATCAAATTTTAAAAACATCTAAGTCCATACATCAGTCTCAAACTATGGTCAAATGATCTCGAACCCGGAACCCATGAGACGTACTTACTCAATTTTTTTCTAGTAATTTATTATCAATGTCAGTGTTGTTATTCGTTAATGTCAAGAAATATTTATGTTTGTACAGTATAGAGGTTGAATTGTTCTGGGTAGGTTGGACCTGTTCCAATTAAATTACTAGAAAAAAGGTCCAACCCCTCTCTATGGTCTCAGTTAATAATGAAATATTATGTTTGTTTGTTTGTTTGTAAACGCTTTATTGTACAAAAATATTATTGTGCAACTATTATTTTTAAGAGAGCAACCTCTCGAGTTTCTTGCTTGTTCATCTCAGGTGAAAATTTGCCTTTTGAATAAGCAGTAGCTTTAAAAATGTAAAATCTAACTAATTTAAGTGTTGGTGTACCTACAAAATAAAGCATTTTTGATTTGATTTGCAAATCAATCTTTGAGTGGCGTGCTTTTCATACAGGCAGAAAGGCACTGCCTATACCTACTCTCACCTAATTACCTTAGGTATTTAGTTGAGAGCGTCGATGGCTCAGCGGTTAAGACGCGGTGTCCCAATTTGGGAGGTCCGGGTTCGATTTCCAGGCAGGCCATGTAAAAATGAGTTTTTAAATTTAATTTAATTACTTATGGCACTTATCCGACTGCTCTTGAACGGTGAAGGAAAACATGGTGAGGAAAAGTGCATGCCTGAGAAATAAAAATTCAAAGGAATGTGAAGTCCCCAACCCGCATTGGACCAGCGTGGTGTACTATGGCCCATACTCCCTCATATACGAGGGAAGGCGTTTATCTCTGCAGTGGGATGTTTACGGGCTGATGATGGATGAATACCTCCCCTAGCAAATGGTCCCACAAGTATCATAAGAGTCTAAGTAAAAAATGTTTTATTTTGTAGGTACACCGGTATACACTTAATCCTTTCACAGACAGTGAACCAGACTGTTTACATTCATGACCCTGAATTACAAAACAGAGGTCGCGGGTTCATTCCCGCGGCTCCGCGGGTTGAGTACTACATAAAATAATGCATATTATTGTAATACAGCGATGATTCAATTAGTTAAATTTCCCGTTCAGACACGTAAATTGGTATTTGGTGCATTCAAATTACATAATCGAATTAAAATCTCCATGGTCAAGTGTTTTTTTTTTAATTGCGATCCGTTATCCCGCCAAATACAAGCTTCCGTGTGTGGCTCAAACACGATACAAAATTATGTCTGGTTTAACAGTACATTGCTTAGGGTTGTCAGTTATCAGATTTCGAAATTGAGAAACATGCAAGTTTGTCACGTTTTATTGTAGAAAAGGAAAACACTTTAATTTTACAAATTTTGAGTACAACGTACTTAACCGATAGGATTTCTTCCAGTCAACCAGTTCTCCTAGTAGGTATTTTATTGAAAATGAAAAAGTTTATTTTCGACTTTAGTTTTTTTTATGCACGACGGGTTCGTACTTGACCTCAATCACATCTGATGTTAAGTGATTGTGGTGGAAGGTGGAAGCGTACTGACCCGGAAACCCCAACCCATTTGGGGGACTGGCTATCTTATCTCTGACAACCGGAATGCTATTAACATTGCTGCTTGACGGCAAATTTAGATAAGATGGTGGTAGCTAGCCAGGCGGACATTTAAAATGCCCTACCACCAACCAAATCGAGTACTTAAACATTTATTTATTTATTCAGTCTTTCACATACAGCATTACAGTAAAATTACCAATGCACTGTACAGTTACTTAGGTAGTACAAATTAGTTACCCCCTTAGTTAGTTAGTAAACATGTACCCCGCTGGGGATCGAACCCGCGACCTCCGAATCGTAAGCCCAATGTTAGTATATATAAACTATAGACTTGTACGCTACAGGACCTCTATGATGCCACAGACAATGCTGTACGTGTGGTTTGCAAGAATTTGATGTTTTTGCCATTGACTATATGAAGAAGAACTATAAACTAAGGTATTCAAATGATTAGCGCGATACGAAATGAATGTTTTAGGTTGTGGTTTAGCTTTGGTATTATCATATAAATTTAGCGCGATCGGCCCCCAGGAGTTATAACTTCTGCTGTAACGAAAGCTGTGAGATCGATGATGCCAATAAAACGCCTAGAACGATATACCCATTATTTATTATTATTTTTTTATACAGCTAGTGAAATTAGATAGGATGGACCATGGATTTAGGTAATCTTTAGTTGGTTAAGTTTATTTTATTATTATCTACATATTTGTTACTCAAAAAATAAATGATTTCTCTTCTAATAATTTACTGCGACATTTGACAACCCTAGCCACTCGCCTACCTACGGACTCGCAGCGAGGTCGTCTCAGGCGGGTTTAATTATTGTCGCTTTTTTAAATGTAATTCTGTTCAAACTTTATGGTTATACTAAAAACAGTAATGTTTCTCACAAACAAAACAATATTAATTATAATGTATACAGTTTTATTAGAACAGATAATTAAATAATTGCAAATAAATAATTGAAATAAAATATTATAAAACCCCCCGGGAGAGTATAATATAATCTAAATACACCAAATTGGCGGTCTCCCAATTTGGGAGGTCCGGGTTCGATTCCCACGCAGGCCATATAAATATGAGTTTTTAAATTTAATTTAATTTAATTACCTATACAATTATGTGCATTCAACCGACTGCTCTTAAACGCTGTAGGAAAACATCGTGAGGAAATTTGCGTACCCGAGTCCCCAACCCGCATTGGGCCAGCGTGGTGGACTATGGCCCATACTCCCTGCATTATGCGAGGAGTGACATTTAATTTTTAACCGACTTTAAAAAAAGGAAGAGGTTCTATGTTCGTCTGTGTGTATTTTTTTTGTATGTTCACCCATATTTCTATCAATTGTCTGACGATGCATTCCGAGCATTACACGAATTCAAATTCACCTTGTATAGACCGATTGACGTCACCCGTAGTCGCGCGCGTCTACATCTCGGGACGATGTAGTCGTAGGACGCGGCCCGGGAGTGGAAGGCACCCCCCGGAGCGCCGTGCTTTATACCGCTTGCTTATCGCGGTGTGAGGCACGACAGCGCCCCCTACGGACGGTGCGCTGGACGCCCTCCGGGAATGTGGTCCTCATGTGAGGGGGGGGTGGGGCTGGAGCCGCTTATGCGTTCCCAGGTCCTCCCTACTGCCGAAGAAGGCCGCCGCGAGATTTTAGTGGGTATCCCTCTCTATAAGGAGGGGAGGCCCACAACCGTCTCGCCGCCGTCCCCCAGGCGAGCGGTACGCGTAATGCATTTCCACGCGAAAAAAAACACCGTCTGACGTGTAGTGGTTGGTCTGTGAAGCCAACGGTTGCGGGTTTGAATCTCGTGAGCGGTAAATATTGTGTGATGGATAATATATCCCATCCCAATATCCCATCGCTGTGGGTTGTTTGGAAGAGACCGCTTTTAGTGATAAGACCGCCTAATTGTGTTATATTGTTATCATCAAGTATTTGTATTGTATTGTATTGTAAGGTGAATCCATACAGCCTAGTCTTCTGTACTATTCATTTATATTCTTTAGTAAAGTGACAGAATGCTTTAGGCAAGATTGTGGTCGCTTCATGTGGAAACCCGAAAGCTTCGCTACGCACTTTAATTTACACTTCCCTTCACTTGTATAACATAATTGACTTTTGTCGTACAATATTCTGCCGTTAAACTTCAAAACTCGAAATACTCAAATATCAAGAATGGAAAACAAAAATACAACATCACATGCTGAGTTCCCGCCAAAAAGCCTTTCATCAGTAGTAATGTAAGATCACTGATTATATTCAAAAATCTAATCCCAGTTAATATTGATGAAGTCAATTAGTTTAGCTTTGTATTTTGGTATGTAAATTCTATGCATGTTAAAACACTAAACTTTGAGGAGATATCAGCATAACAAGATAAAAAAAGATATATCGAGACTATATAGACAGAAAAAGGAACATCTCTTCAAGTCTCATTGAAATCGCTCGAAATTTTAGGGATACCGGTTAAAAAAAATAATAACTTACCTCTCTTCAACTGTCAAATTCGCTAAATCCGGCACCCAACACCAATGCTGCTCCGGCACAAGCGTCATAAATATTTGCGAGAAATACACGAACGCCACAAAAAATGCAAATGGTATCATTAATAGGAACAGAATTTTCTGATATAGTCCAAATTCTCCTACATATGGCAACAAGTCGTCGAAGTCCGTAGCTTTCTTCTCTTTCCCACCATCTTTTTCTCTACTATGGTTTATCGTTTTTATATTGGCAACATTGTCGGAGTCATCTTTCACGTAGGCTTTATTGACAAAACTACCGCTAAGATCTATGTTTGACAGGTTGCTGTCAATGGTTGTATTTTGGCGGGAATCGTCCTCCTGCTCGCAACAAGAAGTTCGCTCCTGCGGCGCCATCTTGTTATATTATTTTTTTAATTTCTTTAGTCGAAGGTCATGCTATTCTTTGTTTCTTTTGTAATCTGTAACAAAGGAAAAGAACAAATTAGTAAATTATGTTTAGAGACAACACTTGCATAAGGTAGAATACATAATAAACGTATCATAGTTACCATAGTTGTTGCCCTGGTCTCAAAAGGAATAAGGAAGGAACAATAACTAAAACTTTAAAATTTAGAAAACACGCGAGAAAACAATCCTATCATCCAGATTTAAACTCAACTGTATTAAATATTTCCGAAATGCTTTCCATGAAACAATACAATATTTGTAAATCGCCCCTTCCTTGGTGGCAGCACATACTCTACTGGTGGGGTTGAAAATCAGCAAATCTGCTGAATCCCTACCTTTTCGTCATAGTTTCATGCTAAACTATTTTAAATTAACTTACTTGTTCAATTATCTTCGTGGTGAATTATGTGTTGCCTACTGTGGAATTAGATGGTACTGTATTTATGACTAAGGATATTTATTATTATTTATTATATTATAGCAAGAGTAAAGTCTAAATAGTTAGTCGACTGCGCTGCTCTTTCTACAAAGACATCTAAATAACTCGTTGTGTTTGAAGAAGGATTTATGGGAATTGTAATATTTCGGTGGCACTATTTTTGCGCAGTTTTTTGGGATATAACTTATAGTCATGGTAAAGCAGTTGCTTACTGTGGAACTAGATTACACTGTGTGTATGTCTAAGGGTATTTATTCAATTTTAATAATAAAAAAAAAATAAGAAAAATACCTGTACTATTTTAGGATAGACCATTAGTTCCTAAACTGCTTCAAGTGGACACTCAGAGGTCCACGGGACATTCGACGGGGGTCTTGACGTTGGCGTGACAAAAAAATGGGGGGTTCACAATTCGTTCGTACACTAAAATTTATTTGCTTTCGATGGTGAAGAACTATAATGTTTTTAGTACAACATTTTTTTTCTATCCAATAGACACACAATAGTAAGTAAGTAAGTAAATTATTTATTTTTTTCCTTCCATAACAAAACACTTAGTGGGTATTCTTAAAATTATTCTAGGGTATTCTTACAACAGCAATGTTATGGAGAGAACTGGTGCCCGAACTAAGTGACCCTGTATCTCGGGTAATCAGGTCTCCCCCCTTAAATACTTGAATCTTTTATAATAATAGTACGGAATGAATTTAGTATGTAGGACCTAATAATAACAATATCTATGAGAGTGCAAGTGTAAAAAGGTGAATGGTTGGTTAGTAGACGTTAATGAAATGGTATAGTTATGTTGAGTACAGGTATTTATAAGTTGTGTGTGACTATAGTGTATGCGTGTGTGTATATATTATAAGGTATAAAATAAATATATTATTTATGACTATTGCTTATCTATATAATAATATATATATATATACAGCAATATCTTACGAGTAGATTGTATAACATCAGTAACATCACACACGGTATTTACACAGTTTAAATGTTAGAAGTGTGACACACTGCACCAAAGTTAGTAAACTGAACCTAGATGTAATATGTGTACCTGCTCGTCGAATACTGGTTTAAAGCACCATAAAACAACCTATCCTACCTGTCCAAGTTACCCAAGAAATTGAACTAAACAAGGTAAAGTAGCACCTAACGTAAATACGCAATATTACCTAAGGTGCCGAAGTGGCTATATTTAGTTACTAGCTTACCGCCCGCGATTTCGTCCGCGTGGAAGATTTTATCAAAATCGGTTGAACAAAAAAATTTGCATATATGTTAATCCAGGTCCTAATCTGTCTACCCGCCAAATTTCAACCAAATTCACAAACGTTCGCATTTATAATATAAGAGGGCGGCAAACGAGCATGCGGGTCACCTGATGGAAAGCAATCACCGCCGCCCATGGACACCCGCAACACCAAAAGGGTCACAGATGCGTTGCCGGCCTTTGAGGAAGGTGTAGGTTCGTTTCTTGAAGGTTCCCCATGTAGTACTCGTTCGGGAATACCGCTGCAGGAAGTCCGTTCTACAAGGTGGTCGTACGTGGTAGGAAGTTTCTTGAGAAACGTACAGTGGTAGACTTCCACTCATCCAGGTGATGTGGATGGAGTTTTAATTTTCGGCGAGAAGTGTAACGGTTAAATTGAGCAGCGGGTATTAGCTCGAACAGTTCTTCAGAACACTCCCCATGAAATATGCGATCGAGGATGCAGAGGGACGCGATGTCTCTTCGCAACGCCAGGGGATCCAGTCGGTCAGTGAGACTCTCTTGGCCGACAATTCGGACTTTTTTTTTTTTTTTTTTTTTTATGCATAACGGGTTGGTACTTGACCTCAATCACACCTGATGTTAAGTGAAGATGAGGTCGAAGATGGAAGCGTACTGACCCGGAAACCCCAACACATTTGGGGGACTGGCTATCTTATCTCTGACAACCGGAACACGACAATGCTATTAACATTGCTGCTTGGCGGCAGATTTAGATAAGATGGTGGTAGCTAGCCACTACGCGAAGTTGAACGCGGTCAAAAGGAAGATTTTAGTTTATTTCAACATTAGATATGATATAATTTATGTATAATAGAAAAAAGGAGCTATTTACAAAGAAAGTAAAAAGCACGAATAGTTCAGTAAGAATAAGTCATTTTTGTGGTGTAACTTCCTGTAATCTTAAAGTTCCTGATTTTTTGTAGAAGCATCGAGTAACCAGTCAGCAAGAGAATACAAATGTTTTTTAACCATTCTGTAACTTGCTTTAAGTATAGCATAGGTATTTAGTGCTACAATATGCCCCTTTTTACAATGGCATGTAAATAACTGTTGTTTTTGAATGAATATTCATGGGAATTGTATATTTCGGTGGCAGTGGCATGGGTAAAGCAGTCTCTGCGTATGAGAATGAGGAATCCAGAAACACGTGACACAGTGGCATAATATGTATTCATAATACAAGCCTAGATGATGTGTGTATATTCAAGTATATTTATTTATTTAATTTAAATGAAATTCATTTACAGTTGCCGAACGAGTACGACGTTGGCACCTTCAAGAAACGAGCCTACACCTTCCTCAAAGGCCGGCAACGCATCTGTGACCCTTTTGGTGTTGCGGGTGTCGATGGGCGGCGGTGATTGCTTTCCATCAGGTGACCCGCATGCTCGTTTGCCGCCCTCTCATATAAAAAAAAAACAGTAGTTGATATAAAACTGGAACAGGAAAAAAAACTAATAATCCAATCTATAAACAATGACCCTGTCGACAAGTACACTGCAGGTACTATCTCAAACACAAAGTACTTTGTCATTTCATTGCCGAATGCTATAACTACATTTAATTTTGATTGATAGACTAATGCAAATTTGAAGGTTTAAATTCGCAAGCTAAAACTTAATTAGCTAGACAGAGTGTAAATTAAGTGCATAATAATAATCTATTATATCCATAAGTATATAATTTCGCGACTTTTATCCCAAATGTCGTAGACTACCCCAACGGGAGCATATGTATCATCATCATCAGCCCGTAAACATCCCACTGCAGGGATATCAACGACCTGTTTGGTGTAGTGGTTAGCAACTCTGACCACTATACCTATGACAAAAAGGTTGAGGGTTCGAATCCCGCTAGGGGCATATGTTAGTGTGATGAATACAGACATGTGTACCCGAGTTATGGATGTTTTCATTTAAAATAAGTATTTATTTACAAAAAAAATTGTATTTATCTAATATATCACCTATCTGGTATCCACAACACAAGCTTATAATTGCTTACTGTGGAACTGGATGGCGCTGTGTGTGGGTCTAAGGATATTTATTATTTATTTATTTAAGTATATAAAAAATATAAAGACCTTCCCTCGTATATGAGAGAGTAGGCTATGGCCACCATGCTGGCCCATTGCAGGTTGGGAACTTCACATGCCTTTGATTTTTTATTTCTCAGGCATGCAGGTTTTCTCACGATGTTTTCCTTCACCGGTTAAGAGTAGTCGGATCATTGGTACATGGTATGCCTGGGCATCGAACCCCGACCTCCCAAATTGGGAGACCGCGTCTTAATCGCTTAATTTTTATGTAATAGCGATAAATCGCTGTGAAGAATATCAGTTTGAGTTTAAAAACCGAAAACCCGACAGCATTTATTTTGTATTTTGCGGGCGCCATGTTGGATTTTTCACCATAAAATGTATCCTATGACACTCCAGGGATCAAGACGAATCTAATGACATCATGCACTTCGAAATCTGTCAAGTCGTTTAAGCTACAGGAGGTAACATAGAAATCTACAAACATACATACACTCGAAAAACATTACCCTCCTTCCTTGGGCAGTCGGGTAAGATTATAGAAGTCAAATTCGCGACCTGCTTAGAGATGAAAGTTGCGAACGAAGGAACAGTCAGGTCAAGTGATTTATTTATTAGCTAAACTAGAGGCTGGCTATTGCAGAAGTTAACTGTGTTGAAATATAACCATAGTGCATTTTAAACCAGCAGTACGACTTATAACTAACTTCAAACTTCAAGCATTTATTTCAACGTAAGATACATGATATCATTTGTTGAATGTCAATTTAAATCTACTGGAAATAAAAAAGGTTTATTGCATTCATCTGTCAGTCGGTATGTCCAAGCTACTTACTACCTCTTCGGAAAGGGAAATCATCTGTGGAAAAAGAAGCGGCGCAAGAAACCCACTTTGTTGTTGTCCTTTGTTTTTTTTTTTAATAAAGTATATAACTAATACAATTTTATAATTTTGGGGAGCTAGTCGCAGTACATCAAGCGTGTTTGTCATTCAGGTAGTCACTAATTTTATAATAACCTTTTTTTGCTAATGTTATTTTATAATAATCTTTAAATTTTTTCTCAGTTAGGTTAATTATATTCTCAGGTATAAGGTTATAAAAGCGTAAATAGTGTCCCACAAATGATGTATTAACTGTCAGTACGCTTCCACCTTCGACCTCATCTTCACTTAACTTCAGGTGTGATTGAGGTAAAGTGCTAACCCGGTGTGCATAAAAAAAAAAACTCACTTCACAGAAAAGAACGAGTAAGAAATTCAAATGTTGCTCTTTTAATCCCAAATGAAAAACGACACATCTTATGTATTTGACCGGCGTTATGTATGCGTAATGTGTGAATCCAGACAAAAGACATTGAGTCTTAAAAAGTTGTCAGCGAGTAAAGAAATGTAAATTTAATAAAGCTGGGTTAAAATTCAGATCAAGTAGGATAGTACGTTATTAAAAATATAATATCGCTGGAAGCTCTGCGTCCTCTGAGTTGTGCACCTATTTATTTGTAGTTGATATACTGAGTGGCAATAATTAACTGTGGCAACCTTGCTTGCTAAACGTACGCAGGGTGTGGCAGGTAAGAGACTGTTAAGAATTCTAAATAGGCATTTCTCGAATAACTAGCCTAGGAGTAAATGTTAGTTTTGAAACAATAGTTAAATAGAATGATTCTTCATAAACTACTTAAAATCCTTTACTAATAACTATAACTAATACAATAAATGCGATAATTTGCGTGTATGTTTTTTTTTTATGCATAATGGGTTAGTACTTGACCTCAATCACACCTAATGTTAAGTGAAGATGAGGTCGAAGGTGGAAGCGTACTGACCCGGAAACCCCAACACATTTGGGGAACTGGCTATCTTATCTCTGACAACCGGAACACTAGCTGCTTGGCGGAGATTTAGATAAGATGGTGGTAGCTAGCGAGGCGGACATTTTAAATGCCCTACCACCAACCAAACCGAGTACTTAAACATGTACCTTGCTGGGGATCGAACCCGCGACCTCCGAATCGTAAACCCAATGTTGTTTACATTGAGCCACGGAGGCGGTTGTGTGGAGGCGGGTGTGATTGAGGCCAAGTACCAACCCGTTGTGCATAAAAAAAAAGACTTAGAAGTCCTTTCTGGGGTAGCAATAGAATGAAAAAAATAATCACAAGGTAATTTCGATACAGATCACTAAAAAAGATTTAATCAACAGAACGAGTCCTCTAATTAATTAACACGTGGGAAGTGTGAATTTTAATTAAGCATTAATGTACAATTAATTAACCAGAATGTCTCGATTTAAAATTATTGTCTGTAATTTGCAAATAAGCAAATGGCGGGTAACCACACGTTATAACTATGTATATAAGATACTTGTGGTCCAATTTTTACAAAAAATCGGTCACCAATATTGTCGGCCGTGGATGGACAGCCTTATGCATCCGCACAACCTAGCTACAACTAACTATATCGGATGAGTTTTTTTACCGTAAGGAAGAAAATTGGGCATATTAGGTAAGTGAAATAGAAGGTATTGGGCATAAGTAGTTTATTTTTTTTTTCTACAAAACCATAAAATAAAACGTTGTGGCATTTGACGTCACGCATGTAGCCTTGCACATAATTACATCATTAAATTAAATAAATTAAAAAAAAAACTTGGAGAAAACATGAGTTCCAATTAAAATTCGCATGATCGGAACTCCTCCTAGAGGCACACCTCCGGCAGGTGCGTGGGTCGATGATAGTTTTGATATAAAAAATTAAACTACCTAAGCCAATAACTTCTATTTCACTTACCTAATACGCCCTATTCTTCCTTAAGGTAAAAAAACTCATCTGGTATAAACGTTTTTCAGCAACGTCTGGCATTTTAACCCTCAACATAAAACGATGGGTGTTATCTATTTCACGGCGTTGTGTGTGTCTGGTCCTTGTCCAAATGTATCTCACTAACTAATGGAAGAACGATTTTTTTAGACTAAACAAAGAACAGTTTTATGAATTCGAAAATATTTTTACAGTTTTTTTGGTGTATTAGTGTGATATCATAGCATTTCAGGGGTTTACTCAATTTTAAATGTTTTATTTCTAAAATTAAACTCGACGTTTCTTAGCCATGTTGATGGAAAATAAATAAATATATAAATATTTTGGACACTTACACCAATCATCTAGCCCCAAACTAAGCAAAGCTTGTACTATGGAAACTAGATAACGGATAAACATACACAAATATTTATATAAATATCCATGACTCGGGAATAAATGTTCGTATTCATTACACAAATATTTAGCCGTCGCGGGATTCGAACCCGCAACCGTTGGTTTCGCTGATAGGATCACTATCTACTACACCAACCGGTCGTCTAATAATCGTTTAAACCTTTTCAAAGAAAATTAGGCTTATAACACAGTTGGTTTTGGCATATCTGGATGATATAATCATTTGTTTTAATTTTCCATTTGTAGTTTCTGTTATTCGGTGGGTATGTTAAATAACCCCGCCTCGTTTGTCCTCCCACTGTAACTTCTATTAACTAGGATCAACAGACGCCTGTAGATATAGTAAAGTAATAACTTTAGAGCCCAGACTAATAAAAGAAAGAAATAGAGTGTACACATTGAAAAAGATTCTTCTCCCCCAGGCAAATGGAAGTGTAGCCAATAATATGCAAAGTAGCATTATGGCCATCCTTATGGGGGAAGAATGTCAAGAGCGCTCGATCCCCTGATATTCGTATATACCATGGACTGCACGAAGCTGTGACAGCCTCGAGTAATAATGCCAATAGTGAGGATGGTAAACCCCGTCATAAAATACGAGTCATCTGGCAACAATTCACAATTAATAATGAAATATAAAAACCTTTTGTAATATAAAACGTGATTTTAAAAGAGCTACCCTTCAAGTTTCTTGCTTGTTGTTCTCAGGGGAAAATTGCCCTTTGAATAAGCAGTAGCTTAAAAAATATATGTGTACCCTATGTTAAAATAAAGCGCTTTTGACTTTGACATCCCCAGGTGTCGTTGATTTCAATTTTAGTGGATTTCACCGTAGAGACTTTCCAAAAAATTTAGCATTGTTGGTCACCCGAGCGCAAAGTGACCAAGGCCGACTTTCCGAATTGCGTTAGTCGTCCTGCCACCTGGTACAAATTGAGATTGCCGAAGGCGCGGCAGGATTCATGTACTTATGTTATGTTATGCTGTGTACTATCTTTGCACATCCACACAGCGCCACCTAGTTCCACACTAAGCAACTAGGCTTGTATTATGGATACCAGATGGTTGATTAACTACATAATTACATTTTGTTTTGTAAATAAATACATATATAAATGTAAAACATCCATAATTCGGGTACACGTGTTTTCATCAAACACACATATGCCTCTAGCGGGATTCAAACCCGCGATTTTGATATGGCAGTCAGAGTTTCTAACCACTACACTAAACAGGTCGTCGTCGTCAACACCATAAATCATAACTATATATAATTTATTTTCTGCTAACTTTTTAGATCTACGTATCGTGCGTATACGGATAAACTTTCATTAGAATCGGTCTATTCATTTCGATAAATTTGGACTTCAAGGTTTGTATGGAATGCCACGTGTGATAAACCCTCGTCGAATTTCTAGTAACCCTGTATTTAAGGCTTAACTTGTTGTCTTGGAATACTTTTTACTCATCAGTAACTTTACATTAAACACTAGACTTAATCGCAGTTAAAAAACTCTATTGTATTTAAAATGGTAATTATTAATTATTACACTGTTCATCTTTACAATATTAAATTAACCAACCAACAAATGTTACTACCTTTAAAACGGAACTGTAAGTCATTTTCCCGGCCGCAAAGTTACTTTTGTTAAGTGAGTATTTTACAAAATTAGTTGTGCGGTCGCGAAGCTTGATTTAAGACTCTGTCTGTATTAAAATAAGGTGCTGTGTAGTGTATTGTGTTGTTGCAAGTAGGGACGGTAGTGGCATTGACCCTCTTCGCTACTGAACGCGACGCTAATTGTTCTTGTCGTGGAAGTACAAAAAAATGGATGAGACAATTTTATCACAAATCACTTAGGTACTTGTAATTAACTTTGTAGTCTAAAAATGTCATTGTCAACACTTACTTCGATTCAATTCAAATCATTTATTATGTTTCACAAACGAACGGTACTAGGAATACATAATCGTATGCGACCTTAGAGATAGCATGATCATTCTGGTAGCTTAACGAGGCATTTTATAGGAATCGATTAATATTTTCTTTTTTAGTTTTCCATTTCGTTGAAACATTCGTGTTGTATTCGCTGTTCGTTTGGATTAGCGACGTTAAGTAATGACTTACGCGGTCAGACCTAGATGGGTGTCCATGTATATATACAATCTTTGTTTTACAAAAACGAGTCGTTCGCGCAATTTATCAATTGAGACCTGCAGTGTCACTTAGAGATAGATTTAAAGAGTATAATATTCTAACCTTTTTATCACAGTACATTTTTTTTAATCTAATACATGTCAAAAAAAATATAGCATCATTTAGGAAAAATAATGATAAACATTATGTCAATACAAGGTACAAAGAAAGGTCAATTTCAATAAGGTTGTTGTTGATATACAAAATCTTCCTTACAATAAATTTAAAGACATTATAAAACAGAAACTTATTAAGAAAGCATCTTATAAAATATCAGATTATTTAGACGATAAACATCCATGGACATAACCAGCTCGTTCGCATAACCAGGCTATTTCACAATTAACAATGAAATATTATTGTGCATGTCTGTAATATAAAAACCTTTTTTTTTAAAGAGCAACCTCTCGAGTTTCTTGCTTGTTCTTCTCAGGGGAAAATTGCCTTTTGAACAAGCAGTAGCTTTAAGAATGCAAAATCTGACTATAAAGCATTTTTAATTTGATTTGCCGGCTGTTTTCAGTTCAAGGCAGTCGTTAACTTAAGCTTAAGCCAAGTCCGTAGTCTACAGAGGCGGCTTAAGTACACTGACTGTGAGGTGGCAACCAATTTGATACAACTTCACCAATCGCTCATCACGTGGTGGATTATGGCCCATACCCTCCCCCAGTGAGAGAAGGCTGAGCCCCAACAGTGGGACTAGTAAGGCAGTATACTAACTATACTAATATTATAAATACATGCAACACCAACATAATATTAATAACTAACTCAACCCAGTACGCTTTTCAAACGAAATACATATTAGTACAAACCAATCATCCTAAAAGTATCACATGGGCTAAAGTGTTACCTCCAAAAATGTTTACTTTTCTTATTTTCCTTACCTTTTTATTATTTTAATGAAGTGTTCACGTTTCATTTTCCTTTATAAAAAGAAAAAAAAATCCAAATAGCAAAAAAAATCGAATAAAAATTGTCTTAGCCGGATTCGAAAACCGTCTTTTCGAAAGACGTTACCTAAGCACTCGTGTCGCTTGCCACTAGACCACGATATCAATTAGGAGAGCTGACGAAATTTTCTTACTCATTTATTTGTGACATATTATTATGGATTTGGTTTGAGTGTTGATATTGTATGAATACTTTCTAATAGATGGTGCTAGAGTGCTTCGGTCCATACGGTCCATATAATACTTTTAGGGAGATTCGTCTGTACATATTATATAACAAATAACCAATACTGCTACCATCCCACTAATTATTTATTTACTTCCAAAGTTCTGTTTTAAGCTGAACGTAACTTTTCACTTGAGGCACTGGCAGAATTATCAGTGTTGTAAGCGCGTTCAGCGTTTGCAGCGTTAGCTGAGCCAGCAAGCCCTTTGACTGCTACAATTATATTGTGCATTATTCTAAGATTTCTTCCTGTATAATAATAATTATATTTATGGCTTTGTACTGTAATGTATTGTGGTACTGAATAAAAAGTTTCTATGACTATGTCTATGTTATTGATTTTAGACTTTATACTACGAGAAGAATGTAGAATGCGCTTGGGATGGTGGGTTATCATATTATGTGGCTAATGATCAGAGTAGATAACTCTTTGTGCTACTCATACTTATTGCCATTGTAAACCCATGCTAAGTTGGAGACCCTTTTGTCTCCACCTTGCAACACCGACACTTAGGCCCGTATTAATAAACCAATCTCAATAATACAAGTCTTTGACGCTATCTCAATCTCGATGCTAATTTATAAACCAATTTTGAAGTCTACTCAGCTGAGATCACTTCTCAAGTATTCCCTTCAGCGGCGAATGAATGATAGTCTTGAGTTTCGTTTATTAATACGTGAAACTGGGCGCACGTATCAAGTGAGTACTAGTTGAGTAGCGTTTCAGGTCTCAAGTAAGGTTTATTAATCGACACGTTTACTTGAGACCGGTCACAAAACTATTCTCAATCTTGAGAACGGTTTATTAATACTGGCGTTAGATGGCAAACGCAATGTTTACTTTTTGTATGTGTCACGACTGTGTAATACTTATACTGATTGTTTGTGTCATGAAATGGGTTTAGATTAATCATCTTTCCTTCTTTATTTCTAAAGTTCAATGCTAAATTATTACTATTTTCCTCAGTTTGAAAAGATTATAAGGGAAAAAATAATATACTCCATTGATTTTAACAATATTACAATGTAATTGTAACTCAAAATTTCACAGTATTATGAATGGTAAATGGAACATAAAATGTTTTATTTCATATAATTTTGTTAAAGCTTTCTAACAGGACCTTTTTGAATATGATCCTAAATTATTTTAGCACAGTGTAATTTTTTATATTTCGAAGTACACTGTTGAATATATTGGGTACTAGGAATTTTCTGGTTCCAGCAACTCCCCACGACCTTTATCAAGTCACACATTCAGATTGGACATCGCTGTGCCAGTGCGTTGATTTTCAAGAACTTTTATACCCTAACGGCTTGTCTCACTGACAGTCAGTCGGTCGGTCAGTCGACTGGCAGTAGGTACCAATTACCCAATAATTCGAATCAATATCCTATTTAAAATAACGCCTTCTGTTACTTATAACAGAAGTATTTGTTACGTAATTTAAATTTGTCATGAACCGATGTTCAGTCCCCAAAAAAAGGTAAAAAAATTGTGATAAATCGGTAATAGTGAAAGTGACGCATCCATCTTTTTTAAGGAATTTATAAATCCGCGTTGTCCATATGATACAGTTCCGGTAACCTAGATAGAATGTATGACATAGCTTTTCCGGTACACTACTGGATATGTTACCCCCTGAAAAGGAGGGGTTAAACATGTCTTGGGGTGTGTGTGTGTGTGGGGGGGGGGGGGGGGAAGTGTGAGCATGTGCGTTAATGTCCGTATTCATCACACAAACATTTACCCTTCGCGGGATTCGAATGACCCGTTGGTTTCGCTGATAGGGTAGTGACCCATCCATTACACCAATCGATCGTGAGATAAATGCAAAAGTTTGAATGTTTGTTTCATTCATTTGTTTGTTGCTCAATCACCGCGAAACGGATGAACCGATTTGGATGAAATTCATAGAATCTAATTTAACTACTGGCTAGCGATGGATATTAGACCATGGTGTTATTTTTTATATCAAAACAAAAATAACAAGGAAGTATATTTACGTTAGTTATAATTATGTATTCCAATTATTACATCCTTTCCGTAGTATTTGCATACATGTGAATCTTTTAAAGATTTTACGAGACCTTGATTTATATGCTCTTGAACTTCGTTGATTATAATTATCAGCATACAAATTACGGTCACGCAACTATTAGTGAGCGCCTTTTTTAGGACCGATAATCGGGCCGATTTTTTCCTCAATTGTTTTATCACCGATATTGTGACCGATTTTTTTTTAGAAGAAAAATGGAACGTACTGATTGTAAAATCGGTCACAATATCCTCAATAGTTTCATCACCGATATTGTGACCGATTTTTTGTAGGAGAAAAATAGAACATACTGATTGTAAAGTCGGTCACAATATCCGTGTAAATGTATTGACGAAAAAATCGGCCCGATTATCGGTTCTACAAAGTCGGTCGTGAGCCACACTTAGGCCCGTATTAATAAATCAATCTCAATAGAAGTCTTGAGGCTGTATCAACCGAGATGCGTCTTAAGCAGTTGACGCTATCTCAATTTCCGTGCTAATTTATAAACCAATCTTGAGGTCTACTCAGCTGAGATCACTTCTCAAGCATTCGTATTATAATGAATGTTATAGTCTTCGAGTTTCGTTTATTAATACGCGCACCTCTCAAGTGAGTACTGCTTGATTATGCACGTGCTTTTCAGGTTTCAAGTTAGGTTTATTAATCAACACGTTTACTTGAGACGTTACAAGACTGTTCTCAATCTTGAGAATGGTTTATTAATACGGTGAGGCCCGTATTAATAAACTATGATCATAGATGTAATCGTTAGGTACAGTCAAAAACAGATAGGCCCTTACATCCCTTTTTCTCACGTACCTACATGATGTTAGAATACACACAGAGGAAGAACGAAGAACGAGCAAGAAACTGCTCTTTTTAAATAAGTCAATACAAATACAATTTGAAATAATTGTTAAATTTATGATTCGACAAGAAAAATCCCAACTCTCCTGATTATCTGAGTTCCCGCTTTAATTCTAGAGCCACCACAAACTTTCTGTTTCACTCCTTTAGTGTTCAAGCAGCCATGATGTGGAATAAACTGCCAAAATTAATTCAGGACAGCCCTTCAATTGCAGTATTTAAGAAAAGGCTAAAAGAGCATTACCTCTCCCATCTTTCGTGATATTAGTATGTGTATGTAGGTTTATAGTATATATACATTTAAATTATGTTATGTATATATTTCGCAGTAGGTATATGTAATATATTTAGTGTAAGTTTATTATTCAGTTATCTTTTCTTTTTTATTTGTTTTATTATTCGTTATAGGATTTTTTCTTTTGCACACAATTTACTGCTAAACCCTAAATTTACTAAGTTTCCTATTTCAATGCTCAGGTTGCCTGGAAGAGATCTCTTAAAGAGATAAGTCCACCTTGTACGTGACCTATTGTTTGTACTCTGTTATTGTAATATTTTTGGTGCAATAAAAAATATATTGAACAATAAAATATACTGGATATTGCCGAGGGGTTCATGTCCACGCATTCTTATCATCCAGATAGTCAGAAATTTTATAATAGCCTTTGTGCCACTGTACTTGAAGAGTTATTATAGGGTAGATACGCATAGGAGCGTCGGTGGCTCAGCGGATAAGATGCGTTCTCCTAATTTAGGAGGTCCAGGTTCGATTCCCAGGCAGGCCAATGTACCAATGGATTTTTAAAAATAATTTAATTACTTATGTGCATTTATCCGACTGGTCTTAAACGGTGAAGGAAAACACTATGAGGAAACCTGCATGCCTGAGAAATAAAAATGATATTGGGCATTGGGCCAGCGTGGTGGACTATGGCTATACTTCGTCATATACGAGGGGGGAAGGCCTATATCCCTGCAGTGGGATGTTTACGGGCTGATGATGACGATAGGATATAACCGTAATTTTCCATACTGGAAGAGATTTTACAAATGCCTATTTAATACTACCTATTCACCCGCGGCGATATCTTTATCGCGGATATACACAATAAAACAATATACCTAGCTATTGATACATAAGATATACAAAGGGCGAGCTTATCCCTAAAAGAGATGTCTTACGCCAAACCCGTTTAACTTGTCTATCCCGCGGGACCTAACTTTATCGGGAAAAAATATTCTATGTCTCAATACAGGTATATTCTTTTTTTTTAATGCACAACGGGTTGGTACTTGACCTCAATCACACCTGACGTTAAGTGAAGATGAAGTCGAAGGTGGAAGCGTACCGACCCGCAAACCCCAACACAATTGGATATCTTATCTTATCTCTGACAACCGGAACACAACAATGCTATTAACATTGGCGCTTGGCGGCAGATATAAATAAGATGGTGGTAGCTAGCCAGGCGGGCATTTAAATTGCCCTACCACCAACCAAACCGAGTACTTAAACATGTACCCCGCTGGAGATCGAACCCGCGACCTCCGAATCGTAAACCTGATGTTGTTTACATTGAGCCACGGAGGCGGTTTACCTACACTACCTATGTACCAAATTTCATCCAAATCCGTTCGTTCGATTCGCCGTGATTGCGCAACAAACAAACAACTAAACAAACAAACTTACAAACTCTAATGTTAGTTAAATATATTTTTAATATGGTTCCAGTGGACATTCAAAATTTACCAAAGGGTATTATAAAATTTTAAGACTATCTGGATGATAAGCAAGCATGGACATAGACCGCTCGGCGATATTCAGTCTAATTATACAATATAATATAATTGTAACCCAAACTTATTTAAAAGAGCAACCCTTGAGTTTCTTGCTCGTTCTTCTCTGGGGAATCTGCTTTGCGAATGCGCAATAATGTCAATAATTTTAATTTTAATATTAAGATAAAAAAAATGTGACGTTTTCAAGTGATAATTTTTATCCTACGAAATAAATATTTTTTTGATTTGATTTGATTTGAATAGGTACTCGAGACTTTTTCTTCCTTTTGTTGTGTTTTTAACCGACTTCAAAAAAGGAGGAGGTTCTGTGTTCGGGACGTATTTTTTTTTTTTTTTATGTATGTACACCGATATCTCCGAGATTTGGCGGTTGATTCACATGGTTCTTTTTGTAAATGAAAGGGGATACCGTCGAGTTGGTCCCATTGTAATTTCAGCGCAATCGGTTCAGTAGTTTTTGTGTAATCATGGTAAACATCCGAATGGCATTACATATTAAGACGATTGTGTAGTTTTTACACAGGGAAACTAAGTAGATACAGTTTCGGTATGTATGGAAAAAGTGTAGAGAAGGTCGGTGTGATTATCAGCAATAAATATGACAAATCGAAGATCATCAGGTCCGGCTGATACACCCGAACTGCCCATCTAATCGTAAGATCGAGAAGGTTCGACATCGCACAAAAATTATCAGGGAGATTAGCAACCACGGATAAATACTAATAACTTTTTTTAACCCACTTCAAAAAAGAAGGAGGTTCTGTATTCTTTATGTATGTACATCGATTAGTACGAGATTTTTAGGCCGATTTACGTCGGTGTGATTATCAACAATAAATATGATAAATCGAAGATCATCAGGTCGAGCTGGTACACCCCAAGTGCCCACCTAACCTGTCTCGGTGAACTCATTGGAAAGTCTGTTGTGAATTAGCCCGAGCCTGCGCTCACGTTGCTCGGCTGACTCGTTCGAAAGCCGGTTGTGAATCAGCCCGAGCCTGCGCTCACGCTGCTGGGCGGACTCGTTGGACTCGTCATCATTAGCACCGCCCACGACGAAAAATATAAATAATATTTCTACATAATTATTCATTTAACTTAATTAATTGAATATTTAAATTGTATGAAAATTCCTTTGTTAACCGACTTCAAAAAAGGAGAAGGTTCTGTATTCGGGGCGTATTTTTACCGGTTACTTTCATTAGATTGTGTATTTTATAGGCTAGGCAGGCACCGACTTCTAAAAGTACCTATTGTATATATTTTTAATTTCATTATTATACCTAACTATTATTGTATAGCATATAAATTGTATTGTATTGTCATTATATACAATAATGTATATTTATAAAGAACATTCTGCTCTGATTTATTATTTTATACTTTTCAGTTATTATTATTGCAGTACTTTATTTCAATTATTTTTTCCGGGTTTTTTTGAAATCCTTTTTTTTGTTGAAACGATTGTACCTAGATGCGTTTTTTGGATACGGTAAAAGTGACAAATAGACTGATCATACTGCGAATGAATCATGTCTTGTTGTGGCTCGGTCAACTTATACAGTTGTCGACGGTACTTACGTACGTACCGTAGTGGTTCAACATTAATGTATAACAACCGTACCAGCCTAGTCCTCCGAAGAACAACATAGGAAAGTTATACAACGTTATCACAAAATCCACAGAACAATCTTTGCGTCCGCATCTGATGTAATTTGTAATAATAAGAGTATCATTTATTACATAATATACAACCCCGGATAATATTGATTTAACAAATGATTATATCATCCAGGTAAAGACCAAAAGATAGTGTTAAAAGCTAACTATCTTGGAAACGACTTAAGAGGGTTTATCTCACACCACATTCTATACAAACTTTCAAGTCCAAATTTTTCGAAATGAATAGACCGATGGTAACGAAACTTTATACATGTAAGCAGATAACATAGATCTAAAAAGTTACTACAAAACGAATTTATTGGATCTTTACCTATGAAATTGGAGTTTTTTTTCTTCGTTAATCATATACTACTCTGTGTAAAAAGTATCGGGAATATGTCAATAAAAAGACCCGCGTAAAAGAGGTCGTTCTAATTTTTTTACTGCATGTTGGTAGCACTGTACTGATTTAGCGCGCAAAATTTGAGCGGGATCTGTCATTTAATTTGTTTTAAACTACACTTTTTGTTGGTCATAGTTTTGAGTCCTCGGCGATTTTTACAATGGAAAATATTGTTGAACAAAGAGTGTGCCTTAAATTTTGTGTTTCAAATGATATTTCATGTGGTGAATCACTAAAAATGTTGCGAAATACCTACGGCGAATCGTATATATCGAAAACAAGGGCTTATGAATGGTATAAGGCTTTTAAAGAAGGCCGAGAAGTAGTAGTAGACTTGCCTCGTTCTGGTAGACCTTCAACCGCTACGACCAAAGAAAACATCGACAGAATCAAGAAGCTAGTGCTCGAAAATCGACGTATGAGTCTGAGAGAGTTGGCTAGTGAGGTGAACATATCTTTTAAGTCCGTCCACAACATTCTCATTGACATTTTAGGCATGAAACGCGTCGCCGCTCGACTAGTTCCAAAAGAGCTCAATTTTGTTCAAAAAGCGCAGCGAAAGCATGTCGCTGAAGACATGGTTTCCCGAGCTTCTACGGATCCGACCTTTATGAAACGTATAATAACTGGCGACGAGACATGGGTTTATGAGTACGACATGCAAACAAGCCAACAGTCTTCAGAATGGCGTCTCGAAAACCAGCCGAAACCCAAAAAACCGCGGCAAAGTCGCTCCAAAATCAAGGTGATGCTGACAGTTTTTTTTGACTACCGTGGTGTGGTTCACTCCGAATTCCTTCCAGAGGGAGAAACAGTGAATAAAGAATATTATTTAGGCGTCATGAAGCGTTTGCGTGAGAGTATCCGCCGAAAACGTCCAGATTTGTGGCAACACAACTCATGGATGCTGCACCATGATAATGCACCATCACACACAGCCATTATAGTGAAAGAGTTTTTAGCGAAAAATTCAACAAAAGTTCTCGACCAAGCACCGTATTCATCTGATATGGCTCCGTCTGACTTTTTTTTATTTCCCAAGTTAAAATTACCACTTCGAGGAAAACGTTTTGAGTCGATAGAAGCCATAAAAGAAAATTCGCTGAATGAGCTAAAGGCCATACCGCAAATAGCCTATGAAAAATGTATGGAAGACTGGGTGAAGCGGTGGAGATGTTGTATTGCAAGCGATGGGCCTACTTTGAAGGCGATAAAATAAATTTAGATGAATAATTTGTATTTTTTGTTTTATTGACAAATTCCCGATACTTAGTACACTGAATGTATGTACAAATTCCTGCGATTTTCAAAGCTAAATACAAATTTGTTTTTTATTTGGAAAATGTAAGGTTTCACGTGAAATATTTTTTATTTTCTGGGCTAAATCACATAATAAAAGAAATTTGAACAGAGCTCTTTTCATGTGCTTCCCATACTCATTTCTTTGATTGGCTGAAACTTTTATAAAGCGGTTACTTTTAAAAATTAACGCTTCCCTTAACTTAATGTTATCCGATAATAAACACAAAGTTTAGCTATTTGGATTTGCCGTTCCCAAAAAAAAACCAAAAATGTTTGTATGGAGAAAACAGTCTTAATGAAATTCTTCATACTAAACGCCAATTTCATAGGTAAGGACCTAATATAATTATGGCTGTGATTGCAAATAAATCATTTATCAAAAAAAAATACCTAAAGTAAGCTAGATAATGGTTAGAAGACATGTTTATTCTATTCCTGACGTCTCTATCCTTCTACAAAAATAAAGAACTTTAAAATTACGTATTTTACTGGACTATAACGAATGTATTCTGTTTTGCAATTTAGTTACTGTACCCTAAAACATTTAGGTATTGTAATGTCGAAGTACCAGACTTCCTGATGGCCATGGATTCTGTTAATTCCTTGTTCTAAAATCGTTCGTGAATGTTGCAGATTGCATACAAAAGTGCAATTAAAACATCCTTATTAGCACTTGTTTTTCAGCCTGACTAAAAACATGGATATTATGTGTTTGACTGCGTCAGTAATGCGTGATCCGATTTGGGTGCGGTGTTTTCGACGGAGATAGGTTGGTAACCTTGAAACTTTTAATACAGTTTGGTTTATTTAGACGATGAAATGGTGTAGTGGATAGTGACCTTGTTAGCGAAATCAACGGTTGCGGGTTCGAATCCCGCGAGGGGTAAATATTTGTGTGATAAATACGAACATTTATTTCCGAGTGATATTTATATTGGGTATTTACCTATGACATTGGAATTTTTTTTCTTGGTTAATTAATCATATATATACCAATTCCTGCGATTTTCAAAGCTATATCCAAATTTGTTGTTTATTTGGAAAATGGAATATTATTTCAAGGTTTCACATGAAATATTTTTTATTTCTGGGCGAAATCACATAATAAAAAAAATTTGAACAGAGCTCTTTTCATGTGCTTCCCATAATCATTTCTTAGATTCGCTGAAACTTTTATAAAGCGGTTACTTTTAAAAATTACCGCTGCACAAATCATACACACAAAGTTTAGCTAAATTTTGATTTGCCGTTCCCAAAAAAAAATCAAAAATATTTGTATGGAGAAAACAGTCTTAATGAAATTCTTCATACAAAACGCCAATTTCATAGATAAGGACCTAATATAAACATTATAAATATTAATGCTTTGCTTAGTTTGGGACTAGATGATTGGTGTAAGTGTCCGAAATAAGTTAGTTATTTATTTAGTTTTGTATGTATTATTTTTATATATTCATAATAAGATTTGGATATAATAATGGCGAACACCTAAATAGCTTTCACTGCGGTTATTTTTCAGAATTCATGATTATAAAAAAAAAGTGGCCATTTTTATAAATTATTTTAAATATTCGAAAATAACCGTAATTAAAGCTATTTAGGAGTTATTGATAAATTAGCTTCATAGGCTTTTTGGAGTACAGATTAGAGCAATATCTTTGATTTATTTAAAAAGAAATGTTAATTTATCCAATGATGGCGCCACAGGACGGATGACGCCCTCTTAAGTTATAAAAATTAACATCTGAAATCGTCATAAGAAATGTTTTGTAACAAGGTACGTGAAAGATATCGCATTTAATGACACCGCCAAATCGTAGACTATTGTTTTGTGTATTTCGTTTAGTTCATGCAATTAAGTGTATTTTTTAAATTATTTGTAAATCATAGGTGCCTACCTCTGCAGTTAAAATACGGACTACGTAAATTAACTTAAGCCTATAAATTACATATATAAACACAATTGCTTATTTTGTGGAAACGAAAACATAATTGATAATTAAGGCTTTATAATTTATTTGTCATTAAATAAATCAGAAAATAATTAATAACCAACTTACCCTCGTTTCTTTGAAAAAGGACTCGGGAAAACAGCTCACCAAAGAGATCACAAACACTTCGTATTACTTCTATGTACCGATATTTAACAAAAATCGAACAAACTAAATAAAATGACACTCAAATAACACAAGTACTAAACGTTCGCGCGTAAATTTACTTGTTTTTTTTTTTAATAATTGACAAGCAAACGCGGCGTCGGCCGCGTCTACTACTACTGAGCCCGCTAACACTAACCTTGCTTTTAAATAACTTCATAACATTATTTCATTGAACATTTACCATTCTACGTAATCGACTAGTAATAATAACCACAGTAACTTGAACTCCCTTCGTATAAACTTGAATTGACGAATATAGGTTTGACGAGATCAAATCTTTTTGGTTTGACGTCATACGTTATAGTGGCGAATTTTGTCGCCCGATTATAGGGTGCATTCATATTGAGCGACATAGATCATATATTATGTCATCTATATAATTTGTATGGACATTAAGTATGGATATGAACTCCCGGTCATATTCAGTATATTTTTTTTTTGCTGAAATACCAATTGTGGAAAATCTTCGATTGAGACTCACAGTGGCTTTTTGGCGGGATCTCGGCGAGTGAAGTTGCATTTTTCTTTATAATTCTTATAATTTGTACATTCTAACTTTTGAAGCTTAAATTGTGCAGCAAACGTTAGTGATGGTGTACAAGTGAAGGGAAGTGAACTTCCCACAAGAAGCTGCCGAAATCTTTTGTAAAGCATTCTGCCACTTTACTGAAGAATGACTTGACCGTGACTAGACTCTGTATACGCCAAGTATACGACGAATTACTTGTTTTGGCTGAGACTGACTTATAAAACTGAAGAAATAAGAGAAATAAAATTTTTCACTCGAAACTGGCAGTAATGTCCTTCGACAGTGAGGTTGAAAATAATCCTCAAAAATAAGAAGAAGAAGATCAAGTACCAAGCCGTTATGCATAAATAAAAAAAAAGAGAGAGCGTTTTATTAATGGAGCATACGTTGTGTTTCTACCCGACTGCCTAAGAAAGAAGGGTAGCCAAAACAGCTTGACTGATTTCGAAGTGCATGGTGTCGTTAGATTCGTCTTGGTACCCGGAGTGTCATTAGATACATTTTATGGTAAAATATATCCAACATGGCATCCGTAAAATACAAAATAGGCTGTCGGGTTTTTTGTTTTTTTAAATACTTAAATAGTTATTGTTTGTTCTTCCCAAGATCAGTATTTACAGATGTAGTCGATCGAATAATGTTTAAAATGCCCTAGTACTAGTACCTGCTTGTAGTAAATATAAATACTTGCAATATAATACTTCTTATATATAAGATAATCTCAAGCACTTTATCTGCTTTGGCTACAAGTAGTATTTTTAAACGTAAAAATGTGTTGGGGTTTCCGGGTCACTACGCTTCCACCTTCCACCTCATCTTCACTTAACATCAGGTGTGATTGAGATCAAGTATCAATCCGTTGTACATAAAAAAAAACAAACGTCAAATTACACAACGCTACATTCGATGATGGTTTAAAAAAAAAACTACCTATGCCAATTACAAAGGTAATTTGTAATTGGCATAGGTAGTTTTAAAAATTATGCCCTATTTTTTCCTTGCGGTCGGTATCAGTCATAACAAAATCAGTCGGTACATCAAGCAAGAATGTGTGATAAGTTCATGTATAATAAAATATGAACATTGTATTTGACAGTATGAACGCACCCTAAAACAATGTCCAAACCATTGAAAGAAATGTCAACTATTTGTGAAATCGAAATACACCCTCTTATTTTTATTAGTTATTTTTTATATATATTCAATTGGTAAAGTAACTGACCATTTATATATATATATATTGAGGTGAATATAATAGTTTTTTTTTTATATGAGAGGGCGGCAAACGAGCATGCGGGTCACCTGATGGAAAGCAATCACCGCCGCCCATGGACACCCGCAACACCAAAAGGGTCACAGATGCGTTGCCGGCCTTTGAGGAAGGTGTAGGCTCGTTTCTTGAAGGTTCCAATATCGAATATAATAGTTATTTTAAATAAGAAAAAGATTTTGGCATTTATAACCTCGTATTTATGTAGGTAATAGGAACTAAATCTGAGGTCAATCGATGTGTATATACTGTTGAATTCGATCATGTATATACAACGTGGACAGGAACGGGTATAACCAAGCAGAAATGTAATCATAATCATTTTTATTGAATTGTCACAATTTAAAGCACACACACACAATTACATTATAAAACTGTGTCGCCCCGTTAGGACATAGTAATATATTGGGTCTTTACCTATATGAAATTGGAGTATTTTTTTTATATTATTTCAAGGTTTCACGTGAGATTTTTTTTAATTTCTGGGCTAAATCACATAATAAAAAAAATTGAACAGAGCTCTTTTCATAATCATTTCTTAGATTCGCTGAAACTTTTATAAAGCGGTTACTTTTAAAAATTAACGCTGCCCATACTTAACTTAATGTTATCCGATAATACACACAAAGTTTAGCTAAATTTGGATTTGCCGTTCCCATAAAAAAAAACAAAAATATTTGTATGGAGAAAACAGTCTTAATTAAATTCTTCATACAAAACGCCAATTTCATACAATAGGCACAGAGGGAGGAATATGTAAGTATAACAATACTTAAATATTCAATTTTATAATAATTATGCTAACTTAGTAGGCACGATAACTTAGTAAATACAATAACCACCTCAGTGGCTCAATGTAAACAACATTGGGTTTACGATTCGGAGGTCGCGGGTTCGATCGCATACATATTTAGTACTCGGTATGGTTGGTGGTAGGGCATTTTAAATGTCCCCCTGGCTAGCTACCACCATCTTATCTAAATCTGCCGCCAAAGAGCAATGTTAATAGCATTGTTATGTTCCAGTTGTTAGAGATAAGATAAGTCAGTCCCCCAAATAAGATGGGGTTTCCGGGTCAGTACGCTACCACCTTCGGCTTCATCTTCACTTAACATCAGGTGTGATTGAGGTCGGTGCTAACCCGTTGTGCATAAAAAGAACTCAATAAATAAATTGTGACATTATTTCAATATTCCTTCTACTAATTACTTTATTGTATTTAACTTTATTTTATAGTACCTAATTACTTTGACCTTGTATGCCTACGGGCGGAACACAGCGGTAATAATTTTAATGTAACATCCTTAATCCTGTGATTCACAATAAATGATATTGATTGATTGATCTTTACTTATACAGTGCACGTCATGTAGGAAGACTGTTAAAAGTTTTAACTATCGTGCAGCACTTTTTAGTCAACCACGTACCTACATTGGGTAAATTATTTTGTGATGCTACTAACTATATTTAGACACTATTTGTAATAAGCAATAACTGTAGGTAATATTGTTAAACTTAGCTTAGGTATATTCAAAATATAGTGTTAAATTTAACCAATTTTGTACCACTGTATTCGTCTTCGAAATAGTAACCTGTGGACAACGTTGCTGGTTGTACAATGATCCACATCATTTTGTAAAACTAGATTAAGTATATAAATTGTGCAGCTGTTTGTTGTCCTTAATAAAATAAAATAAAAAATAAAATAAAATACATTGTGACGAGTTGTTCAACCTCGACCTCTTTGTCTCATCAATGCTATTTGGTTGTTCACTTTTTTGGAATTTGTTACAAAATTCTGAATTCTTAATTGTTTCTAAAACAGAAGGGAGTGGTTTTCCAGAATTGTTACGAGGTCATGGTATCCGATCTATATTTCTATTGTACCATATAATAGTTTTTATTATAATTGTAAGTCGGTGGGGTCGGCACAGCATGTATTCGTCTTCCCTTCTCCTCTATCAGCCGTCATCTCCGTACTGCCGTGCTAATTAAAACAACCGTAACGGGTAATTAAAACGCATACATTAAATACTCCTATTTTTAACTTGCATAACATAATCCGCATAATTTTAAAACCGCATAAGTAATCTTAATTTCTATAAAATGCGAACGCATAATCTTAATGTGCATAATATTAATATTCATAACAATAACAAAGCATAACTTTAATAAGTATAATGTTAGTTCGAATCCCGCATTTGTGTGACAAATACGAACATTTATTTCCGAGTCATATTTATATTGGGTATTTACCTATGACATTGGAGTTTTTTTTCTTCGTTAATCATATGTACCAATTCCTGCGATTTTCAAAGCTATATCCAAATTTCACATGAAATATTTTTTAATTTCTGGACTAAATCACATAATAAAATAAATTTGAACAGAGCTCTTTTCATGTGCTTCCCATAATCATTTCTTAGCTTCGCTGAAACTTTTATAAAGCGGTTACTTTTAAAAATTAGCGCTGCCTATAATTAACTTAATGTTATCCGATAATACACACAAAGTTTAGCTAAATTTGGATTTGCCGTTCCCATAAAAAAAAAGAAAAATGTTCGTATGGAGAAAACAGTCTTAATGAAATTCTTCATACAAAACGCCAATTTCATAGGTAATGACCTAATATTAGTTGAGATTTACATAACTATGCTAATTATAACAATACATATGCACACTCAATTGGTTAAGCACTCGTTGCCTTAAAACCACAAAAAAATCCCACCATTCCTAGAGAAGTCACGGGCCATCGTCACGTAACAAATAAATCAATGAATTCAATTAACGATATTATTGTAGACGCTTTTTTTGGCGCGCAGCTCATCACGAAGCAGACAAAGTTGGTTTTTTGTTCTAATTATAAATTAGGACAAAAACAGCAACACTTCCCGACCACCTAGAAATAGGAAAGTAACAAAAACATCAGGTGATGTAGACTGGCAAGGATGGAATGGCACACAATTGTGCAATGGGTCTGACGCCACAATTCAACGTAATGCTTTGTAAACGCTTTATTGTACTTCATAAAGTTTGAAAACAAAAGAAAGATCAAACTTCTGGTATCCATAAAACAAGCCTAGTTGCTTAGTGTGGAACTAGATGGTGCTGTGTGTATGTGCAAAGATATTTATTTATTTATTACTAGCTTACCGCCCGCGGAGTCATCTGCGTGGAATAACTCTATCGCAGAAATTTGTTTATCCCGCGCGAACTATTAATATACCCACTTTATCGGGATAAAAAGTATCATATGTCTTAATCCACGGTATATTCTACCTATGTACCAAATTTCAACCAAATCCCTTCAGCCGTTTCGGCGTGATTGAGCAACAAACAAACAAATAAACAAACAAACATCCAAACTTTCGCATTTATAATATTAGTTAGATTTTGTTCGACGCAATTAGTCCTTATGGCAACAGTAGAGACGAACGCTGTTGATATGTATAGTGAATTTAACGGGTAATACACATCCTGTTTTCTCGGGTAAATACAAGAAATAGACTTTATTGCCAACCTACACTAGTCGGATGACATTTTTTCCGCCACGACCCCTAACCATCGACCTAGAGCGTAACGCTCCGCGCACGGCGTCCCATTTTCGTATGTTTTTATCACAATTAGGTTAAAGTATATCTAATAGATAATATTAGTGCTGACAATGTGAACTTCATGGTACTAGCATTTTGGGGTTCGGCAGATAACCGCAGATACGGTATCAAGTTATTTGTTGTCCTATTCATTAAAACACATTGCCTACACCGATGTATTGCGCGCGAGATACGCGCATAATCTCAATTCTTTGGTTCTGGCAGAATTATTAGCGTTGTGGGGTCTCCCTGCAACTTTATGCTGAGTCAGTTCCAATTCGTTGGCCTGGTAACAGGGCGCACATAAATTATAAAATTGTCTGGGATTTTTGTACTTATATTGCTTGTTGTGAATTGTTTCTGTGTACCTTGTATTTCTGTCAGCGAATAAAGTTCTTATATTCTATTCTATTATCTATTCTTTATGACCAGGACATGAGGAACAGAATAAATGCAGGATGGATGAAATGGCGACAGGTTTCTGGGACTACATGTGAACCACGGATGCCCTTGAAACTCAAGGGGAAAATTTACAAAACCATCATAAGACCTGTCACCATGTATGGATCTGAATGTTGGGCAATGAAAGAAACTGATGAAAGTAGAATGCATGTGGCAGAGATGAGAATTGTAAGGTGGATGTGTGGCGTGACTAGAATGGATAAGATCAGGAATGAGTATATCAGAGGAAGTCTAAAAGTGGCGCCAATAACAGAAAAACTGAGGAGTAATAGGTTAGCATGGTTTGGGCACATTGTGAGGAGGGATGAAAGGCACGTATCAAGACGAGTGTTAAGTATGAATGTGGAGGGATACAGAGGTAGAGGAAGACCAAAGAAGGTGTGGGTAGACTGCGTGAGGAATGATATGTATGTGAAAGGGGTGAGTACGGAGATGACGGCTGACAGAGGAGAGTGGAAGAGGATGACATGTTGCGCCGACCACACCTAGAGTGGGATAAGGGCAGGAAAATGATGACCTATTCTTTATTAGGCTTTTATTATTAAATCGATTACGTGATTTTAATTAAGCATCATCTTCTTGCCTTGATGCCAATTTATTTGGGGTCGGCGCAGTACGTCTTTTTCTTCCAATCTCCTTCCAATTCAATTCTTTATTGCATTCCATAATGTGTGTATAGGTGGTCATATAAAAAAAAAACAATACTTCATTATGTACCCTGTCGGGCACAACAATTAAGAGACAGGAGAACGATTTTTACAGAGCACTATGATATACAGTGTGGAAAGATAAGTCGGGCCCCGGAGGGAAACAACCTTAAATGCCTAAGCTGGCTAATTTTACTTAAAGGAGCCATTCCTTTAATTTTAAATAGAAACAAAACTGCATTCAAAGATTTTCTAAAACTCCCTTGCCTCGCCCGGGACTAGAACCAACTAAAATTAAAAAAAAACAAACAACTCCCTATTCTATTATACTGATCGATAGTATTATTATTCCGGAAAAATTTTTCTAACAAACATTTGGTCTTAAAAATAAAAATGATCGTTAAATCAAATGTTTGTTAGAGAGTCAAGCGAGTTTTAGAAAATCTTTGAATGCAGTTTTGTTTCTTTTTAAAAATAAAGGAATGTATCCTTTAAGTAAAATGAGCCACCGGTGAGTCGCGTATGTATGTATGTTATAGTAATTTTTTAATTATATTCTTTTTTATAAATTTAACCGCCTCCATGTCTCAATGTAAACAATATAGGGTTTACGAATTCGCAGCTAGCTGACAGAACCAGAACCACAACGGCGTCTATGGGCTGTATGGTTGATGGTCGACCACACGCATATGCCAAAAAAATCAATTTATGCAACAACCACAAAGGCGTTTGTTTAAAATTATGATCGGCATTGTATAAAGGGCCTTTAACCGATTGTCCTAAAGTAGGTCATGTGTTTTACCATAATTTTATGGTCACGTACTAGCTACAGGGACGTATTCAGTAACTTTTTTTAAAGTTGTGTTGTTACGGAATTACTTGTCACTGCTTGTTGGATTCGCAGAGTCGCTAGAACGTCGTCTTTGGGTTTTCTTTCAGTCAATGTAATCTTGCGCAGTTTTGACGGACCTTACCAGTCGTTCCCAGGCTCCACCCGACGGGGCTGCAGGGCAAATGAACGTCCACTATATTCCCCTATTTGCGGCGAAATCTGTCACTGCAGGACCATATAGATCCTTTAAAACAAAAGCAGTCCCGTTATCTGACTTTCAGATACATTGTATAAACTCCATACACACGGTTAAACCATTTAAATGATGTTTAGCTAACACTCTGGTCTACTACTACTACGGTATAATCATTTCATCAAGGGGGGGACTAAAAACCAGTCCCTACCCATTCATCACAATAATGTGGATCTCGATTCTTTGTATGCTCCTTCTTTCCATCCAGCTTATTCTCTCCATTCTTCGTCAACACCACATTTCAAATGCTTTTAATCTTTCTCTATCCCGTTGTGTCATAGTCCACGTTTCACTTCCATATAGAGCAATCCTCCATCTTTTCAAAGCTCACATTGAAATGCCTTGAAAGGCAGATTTGAAAACGTCTGATCAAAATATACATCTGGAACAAAAGTATTACCTATTTTTAAGTATCTTGTTTCAAATGCGGCCCTGTATAGGCACAGATAATCAGACACGTATGTCTGTAATGTCACTAGACTGCTGTGGATGAGGTTACTCGAGCATAAATAGGTTTTTTGGTCAAATGATTACAGTACAGGCAGTTTTGAAACCTTGTTTAGAAGTAATGGCGAGATCAAGTCCAGTGATATTTTAATCTTTATGAAATAATTTGACTTTGAACTAAAAATAATTACTCATGACTTTTTGCATTTCATTGGCTAAACTCCGATTTGATAAAAGTGAAAGGTTGATGTATACTGAACCCACTAACGAGAAAGTAAACTCAATTTAGCAATTTAGCAAACATAACCTGTTACTAGTTAGTACGGCAATACTTATGCTTACATAATACTCTTAGCTATTATCCTTTTAAGGTAGGCAGTTTTTAATTAAATACATATAAATTATTTCACAAATAAACGCACTTAGCGGTTCGACTCTTTATTCATAATGCGAACAGCCAAAGGCATGGAAATCCCTTCCGGCGTCAGTCTTTCCTGAATCCTACAACCTTGGGATCTTCAAGAGCAGGGTGAATAGGCATCGCATAACAAAGTCGAATTGAACTTTTTTGACAATGTCAAAAAACGTACTGGAATAGTGCCCAAAAGAAAAAAATTGCCACTGTGGTTTATAGAGTTTTTTTTATGTATATACAATGGGTTGGTACTTGACCTCAATCACAGCTGATGTTAAGTGAAAATCAAGTCGAAGGTGGAAGCGTACTGACCCGGAAACCCCAACACATTTGGGGGACTGGCTATCTTATCTCTGACAACCGGAACACAACAATGCTATTAACATTGCTGCTTGACGGCAGATTTAGATAAGTTGGTTGTATCTAGCCAGGCGGACATTTAAAATGCCCTACCACGAACCAAATCGAGTACTAAACATGTACTAGGGCATCGAACCCGCGACCTCCGAATCGTAAACCCAATGTTGTTTACATTGAGCCACGGAGGCGGTTCCCACCCCAAACGGCGCCTTTGCGCCTTTATGTAACCCTTTACATCTTTATGTAAGCCGAGGTCTGCATATCTCCGTCGCTTGAGTGCTTTAGCGTAGGCCGCCGCGTCACCGGCGTTTACTGCAGTCGTGTTGACATGGGATGCGGCCAAAGTATCACATAAGCGTCCATGCTAATTTCCAAGGACCCAACGCCATGCCATCGGGTCTTTTGAAATAATTTAGGTAAATAAATTTGGGTCTTTACCTATGAAATAGGAGTTTTTTTTCTTCGTTAATCATATGAACCAATTCCTGCGATTTTCAAAGCTACATCCAAATTTGTTTTTTATTTAGAAAATGGAATATTATTTCAAGCTTTCACATGAAATATTTTTTAACTTCTGGGCTAAATCAGATAATAAAACAAATTTGAACAGAGCTCTTTTCATGTGCTTCCCATATAATCATTTCTTAGATTCGCTGAAACTTTTATAAAGCGGTTACTTTTAAAAATTAACGCTGCCTATACTTAACTTAATGTTATCCGATAATACACACAAAGTTTAGCTCAATTTGGATTTGCCGTTCCCAAAAAAAAAAATCAAAAATGTTTGTATGGAGAAAACAGTCTTAATGAAATTCTTCATACTTATCGCCAATTTCATAGGTAAGGACCTAATATATTAGATAGCCTAAGGGTGATCGTTACTTCCTTAGGTCACCTTCATGATAGTCATCAATCACTTATTTAATATTCTAATAAGAGCACGATCAGCACAAACACGATTTGTCCGAGATATAATATCGTAGCTGTCAAAATTCGGTATCTTAAAATCTAAAGCTCCATTCTAATAAATATCGGGCTATATATGTTGTAGGTAGATGGCTAAATTTGGCATTCAATTGAATACCTAGGCGGATCGCAAAATGTGGCAGACATTTCCTGCGTTATAAGAAACTGTGCTGCCCATAGGAGAGAGTCCAGTAATAATTATTATTTTTTGTGATGTAACTTTCTTTTTTTTTAAATTTTATTTTATTAAGGACAAGAAACAGGTGCACAATTTATATACTTAATCTAGTTTTACAAAATGATGTGAATCATTGTACAACCAGCAACGTTATCCACAGGTTACTATTTCGAAGATATAGACAGTGGTACAAAATTGGTTTAATTTAACACTAAAACTTGAATATACCTAAACTAAGTTTAACAATATTACCTACAGTTATTACAAAAATAGTTAGTAGCATCACAAAATAATTTACCCTAAAAATATTATTAATAAATGCTATATCTATATTACATTTAGTAGTGACTTCCGACCTGTTTGGTGTAGTGGTTAGAAACTTTGACTGTTATACCAAAAGGTCGCGGGTTCGAATGCCGCTAGGGGCATATGTTTGTGCGCCCGCCGTTGGAGCCGTTCTGCCGAACTTCGAAGCATGGTTGAGGAGCAAAGGCTGCCTCACCTACAGGTTGACCCAGATACTCACCAGGCACGGGTGCTTCTGTGAGTATCTGAGTCAAATCGGACGGGAGGAGACGGCACGATCCACTACTGCGCGAAGAAGAAGAAGAAGAACATTTGGGGGACTGGCTATCTTATATCTGACAACCGGAACACAACAATGCTATTAACATTGCTGCTTGGCGGCAGATTTAGATAAGATGGTGGTAGCTAGCCAGGCGGACATTTAAAAGACATTGCTGGTTGGAGTAAGGATATTTAAATTAACAGAACCTTCCAGCAATGTATGCCGAATTAGGCCCTGCCTTTATGATGGAACTTCCGATTTTGATTGGAGTCTCTGGGACCTACCATGCAAATTAAGGGTTAAGTATTGTCCCGCTAATATGTGCACCTGTGTCGTGAAGTGAAAGGATCTATTAAATAAAGCTTTCCATATAAATATATTATTATTTTTAAATTGGTCCCTTTTATTTCAGGTTAAATATTACTCCTCTATCACCAACTGAGTTTCTCGAGTATAATGATTAAAAACAACATGGACCTATTATTTGCATGCTGCTAAAAGTGACTGAATAGGCGATAGAACCAGTACTGAAACATCTTATAATGTATCCTATTCAATATCAAATAAATCATTTGTATTTGTATAAAGTGACATCTGTTTCCCGTAGGTAGTACTACTCACTGCCATAGTAATACTCGTCGAAGGTCTTCACCCAGCCGGCGTCCATATGTGAATGGGGGATCAGATGAACGTTCAGAGCCCCGTCGCGAGTTTGCGGGCATTGCTGTAAATGTAAAATGATGTATCAGTTTGGATACATTAGTATTATCATTTTTTTATGCCTGATCTTAAGTGAAGATGAGGTCGAAGGTGGAAAGACTGGCATTTGGAGGACTGGCTAACTTATCTCTGACAACCGGAACACAACAATTCTATTAACATTGCTGCTTGGCGGCAGATTTAGATAAGATGGTGGTAGCTAGCCAGGCGGACATTTTAAAATGCCCTACCACCAACCAAATGCCCTGCCAAACAATTGGCAAGAAATGGTGTCTGTCTCGGAGCGGACATATTGCAATTATTATTTATGTATTCTAGTTTATAATAAATTATCTAATCAAAAAATAATCCAAATAACCGGAAACGAATAAGTCCTTCAGAATGACGTAAGACTTTGACGTTTTTTTTACCGACAAATTGTAGCTAATTTCCGTTTCCGCGCTACATTTTTAAGGTTCATTATGTCAAAATGAAAACCCTTCGGTAATAACTTTAACCGCCTGAGGGGCTTAATGTAAACAACATTGGGTTTACGCTTCGGAGGTCGCGAGTTGAATCCCAGCGGGGTACATGTTTAAGTACTCGGTTTGGTTGGTGGTAGGGCATTTTAAATGTCCGCCTGGCTGACTACCACCATCTTATCTAAATCTGCCGCCAAATAACAATATTAATAGCATTGTTGTGTTCCGGTTGTCAGAGATAAGACAGCCAGTCCCCCAAATGTGTTGAGGTTTCCGGGTCAGTACGCTTCCACCTTCGACCTCATCTCCACTTAACATCAAGTGTATCAACCCGTTGTGTATAAAAAAACTATTTATGTAATTAATAAGCAAAAAGTCAGAAGATATCAGGTCGCCATGCAGGGTTTAGGAGAGAAATTATACGATTGAATGATGTTTATAGACTGACTTTAATTATAACAATGATCCTGTCGGTTTCTTGCGCATTTTCCCACAGATGATTTCCCTTTCCGAAGCGGTAGTAACTTGGACATACTGACTGACAGATAAATGCATTAAGCCCTTCTAAGTATTATTTAAATTGACATTCAACAAATTATATCATATATCTTACATTGAAATGAATGCTTGTAGTTTGAAGTTATATCAGATAGAAGGTTTTATAACAGATTGATTCATTAATTACATAGACTAATACTACTATAATACAAGCGTATTTTGAATTTTTCGGACGCCATGTTGGATTTTTTACTTTAAAAAATATTGGGGATCAAAACGAGTCCCACGAATAAGTCTATTCATAACCGGTCGAGCCGTTTAGACTACATGACATAGAAATTTACAATTCTCGAAAAACATTACCCTCCGTCCTTAGGCAGTCGGGTGAAAATTTTGTCGTTATAGTGTATAATTTATAATGTATGCCTATTTATATGTTAAATTACGAAAAAGAAAATTTAATCTAAAATTCCGACTGCGTAAAAAATCTCAAAAATTTTAAATTGTGATAAGCTCTCACATTTTTAGAAATCTGTTCAAAATTTTGAAATATAAAAAGGGAAAACATTCAGTTCGTTTAATATTACCTACATATTTTTAATTAACACTTTTTGACGGAACCCGCTGCCGGAGGTTGACTTACAAGATTTTTTTAATTGACAGACGAATAATTGCCACGAATCGTTTTGTTTATCTTATCGGTAATATTTGACAAGTAATTGTATCATGTGAGACCAAGGTGAGAGGGTGTGACGTCACACCTCTCACGCCTTCCAAGACCAAACCACATCCATTCATTGTGTATTTAAGGGTAAGCCTCTTTGCAATAGTTATTGCGAATTCGCAATATTCATTGTATTTTAATTAACTTTCGACGAAAATCGACGAGATAAGCGCGAGTGCAGATTACATAACAAATCATGTTGTAAAACATAATTATTTAGCATGTCTTATTATAAAGTTATACTATTTTCTTATTTATGTACATTATTTTACAATAGATAAGTACCCTGAAATAAATAAGTACCCTTAGACATACACACAGCGCCATCTAGTTCCACAGTAAGCAACTATAGGCTTGTGTTGTGGATACCAGATGGTTGATATACAACATAAATACATTTTTTTTTGTAAATAGATACTTATTATAAATGAAAACATCCATAACTCGGTTACACATGTCCGTATTTATCACACAAACATATGCCCCTAGCGGGATTCGAACCCGCAACCTTTTGGTAAAGTGGTCAGAGTTGCTTACCACTACACCAAACAGGTCGTCAAACATAATGAAATATATTAACCCCAACAATTGCCCCAATTTGCCCCAATTACTCTGATGCTTAGTTATATGACACGTCAAAGTCAAAAGTGTTTCAATTTGTCAGTTTTAAGTAGTCATTTAAAAATAATTTATGTTCTTACGAAACCTTATCTAAATCTGCCGACAAGCAGCAATGTTAATAGCCTTGTTGGGTCCGGTTGTTAGAGATAAGATAGTCAGTTCCCCAAATATTTGGGTTTCCGGGTCAGTACGCTTCCACCTTGGGCTCATCTTCACTTAACATCAGGTGTGATTGAGGCCAAGTACTAACCCGTTGTGCATGAAAAAAAGTTTACTCGCCGGATTATTGTGATATCCTTCATGTGTGAGTGTCAGGATCGTAGCAAGTGGAAGTCTGTGGCGTCTGCCTATACAGCTACGGGAAACAGGCGTGACTTTATTTATGTATGTATTGTTTGTTTTTTATTTATAAACGCTTTAATGTGCTTCATATGATAAATATACATTAATAAATTAAATGTAATTTAAAATTAAATTCAAAAGCGGACTTATCCCATAAAGGGATCTCTACCAATCATCCTTGGTATACATAAAATAACACATTGAGCGTACACAAAGCTAAACATTTTCATTAAAACTATTATAATACAATACAATGCAATGCAATGCAATACAATACAATACAATACAATACAATACAATACAATACAATACAATACAATACAATACAATACAAATAAACTTTATTGCACAACAGAAAAGAAAAAACAGTTTCAGAGAAGTGGTAAGAATAGAATGTACAATTTGGTGACCTTTTTATTTTATTTTTTATTTTAATGTTTTATTTTCAAATTCAAGGATTTTAGTTTTCTTTATTATTGTTTAGGTAAGTTGATGGCTTCTCCTTAAGATCGCAATAAGTACTTAAAACATAAACGATGTGACAAAGCCAAATACGCGTGAAATGAATAGTTCGACCCCGAGTGTGGTCGAGTTTTATGGTTATTGGCCGCGAGTGTAAACAGATGTAAATAATACTATACAGGGTGTTCGTCGCTACGACTAACGGCACCATGACAATGACAGCACTGTAACATGGGTGTCAATGACAAGGCTGTGCTGCACATATTAAAACTGTTTATTCACTCTTTTAAAACGAATCACATAGTTTATTATAAAATTGGTCGATAGGATACCGCTCTGGAGCTGCGGTGACAGCTCTCTCTCGAATCAACTCCTATTTCTGATTTCAAATCGTATTTCAACACAACACGCGAGCATTCTCCTCGGACCGTCGCCACAGTGCACTTAAAACAGTCAATTTTACATTTTTTAAGCTACTGCTTGTTCAAAATGCAATTATCCCCTGAGAAGATAAAGCTAGAAACTCGAGGGGTTGCTCTTTTAAAAACACGTTTTAATATTACAAAAAGTTTTTTATATATTTCATTATTAATTGTGAAATAGCCTAGCATGCCAACGAGCTGGTTACGTCCATTGTTGATTATCATCCAGCTCTATCTCGAATCAACTCCTATTTCTTTTTTAAATAACGCGCCGTCTACCACGGCCAGCATCACACCACAGGATCCCAAGCGTTCTCCTTAGACCGTCGACATAGTACCATGATATAAGCCCAATAAAGCCTTGCCTTTACCTTAATAAAATTCTCGTTATTCAAACTTTATTAATCTTTAACCAGTACAGGAATTGCATATGACCCTACTGATTTAACAGAAAGGCAACAATATGTATTTAACTTCATTAACTAAATAAAAACCACAAATCATTCATCAAATATTACTCGGGCTTTCCCTACTTTGAAACTGTACACAATTTCGCTCTTTGAGTGAAGCATTAACGCGTTCAGGTTGCTCTTTGGACTGCCACGTCACTGCAGTGCGTCTAACATGTTAGCTGAGACGCATACGGACTATATATTTTTTTTCAATTATGAGAAAGCGTAGCGCCTCTACTAAATTATGTTCGTGCCAGCACGATCGGCATCTTGAGCGTGTTAGCCCAGCGCTGGGACTCGCAGCTGTGGGCGCGGTGGATGCGGCTGCATGCTGCTGTTGTCGTAGAGACTCGTCGTTTTTAGTGTTCTCTAGTTATAATAGTCCTACTAACACAACTTTCAATTAATTTTACTTGTAAGTAACACTTATGGATTTATTTGTCCGAAATAAAAATGATTTGATTTGATTTGATTAAGCTGTCGTGACTCGTGATTCACTACTGAAGCAACATAGCAATATTTTTAATGATAACTGGATACGCGTTTGACCACAATCTCACCTGATGATTTGGCCGGTGATAAAATACATGGCATAGATTACTTAATTATTTGTTTATTATGTGCAACGGGTTGGCACTTGGCCTCAATCACACCTGATGTTAAGTGAAGATGAGGCCGAAGGTGAAAGCGTACTGACCAGGAACCCTCATCTTATTGATATCTCTGACAACCGGAACACAACAATTCTATTAACATTGGCGGTTATTATCGTGAGCGAAGTTCTTGGACTTAATTTTTTTAAGCAGACTTTTTTGAACAGCCTGTAGAAGACACATTACTTTATCTAGCCGCCGGCGAAGACAGAGTGTAGCCTCGGAAAGGATAATTAAACCGCGCATGCGTGAAGTCAGCATTATGTAAAGCGAACGAACCTTATCCGAAATATATAATGAAAATTAATAAACCGGCAAAGAGCATATCGGACTTTCGCCTTTCATCTATACGAAATCTTCCTCTCAATAAATTTAAAGATACTATAAAACAGAAACTTATAAACAAAGCATATTATAAAATATCAGGCTATTTAGATGATACTCATCCCGGGACATAATCAGATCGTTCGCATGCCAGGCTATTTCACAATTAATTATGAAATATAAAAACCTGTAAAATCAAAGCCTGATTTTAAAAAAGCAACCCTTCGAGTTTCTTGCTTGTTTTTCTCAAGGGAAAATTGCAATATTGAACAAGCAGTAGCTTCAAAAATGTAAAATTGACTATTTTAAGTAACTATGTGTAACTATAAAATAATGCATTTTTGACTTTGACTTTGACTTCACCCAATTGTTTTTGAAAAGATATAAGTTACCAGCGACGACTTATGGCACTGAAACGTGGTCTCTCCCTATGGTCCTTATAGGAAAGCTCAAGGTCACGCAACGAGCTATGGAGAGGGCGATGCTCGGCGTTTCACTACGTGTACGAATCAGTAGGAGAAACGAAATTCTGCAAGTATCTACTTACATGTAACTGACTGGACTGTGACCGGATCCCCTGGCGTTGCGAAGAGACGTCGCGTCCCTCTGCATTCTCTATCGCATATTTCATAGGGAGTGTTCTGAAGAACTGTTCGAGCTAATACCCGCTGCTCAATTTAACCGATACATTTCTCGCCGAAAATTAAATTTCCATCCACATCACCTGGATGAGTGGAAGTCTACCACTGTACGTTTCTCAAGAAACTTCTTACCACGTACGACCACCCTGTGGAACGGACTTCCGGCAGCGGTATTCCCGAACGAGTACGACATTGGAACATTCAAGAAACGAGCCTACACCTTCCTCAAAGGCCGGCAACGCATCTGTGGCCCTTTTGGTGTTGCGGGTGTCCATGGGCAGCGGTGATTGCTTTCCATCAGGTAACCCGCATGCTCGTTAGCCGCCCTCTCATATAAAAAAAAACAAGAGCCTATTGTGTGTGTCGCCAAATGGGTCAAATAAACGATTCTTATTCTTATTTAGGCGACCGTAAACGCTGATGGCGCGATAGCGTATACGTCACGCGATTCCAACGCTTCTCTTGTGAAGATCAGCGTTTAAGAGGCGGCAGTGTATGTTTGTAGATACCAAACCGTTTGAGCAGTGTGAATGGTTTTGGGCGTTTCGCATGCGCCCGTGAGAGCATGTGCTTAAATTTCCCACAACTGACTTCCACAACGGCCAATGTTTAACAGAATCCGATACTGTTTATTCGGAACTGAATCCAATTCTGCTAAAAATTAGTTACCTGCTGCAGAAATAAGGCTGCGGTCATAATATCGTATTTTAATTTCATTCGTAAGCAATTGTAGACGATACAAGGTCATTTATTGTAACCTGAAACCTGAAATTAGGTTGGTCATAAGCACGTATAGAATCGATTCCGGCTATAATAACAATTTAAGTAATTAGAAACCGAACAACTCGACAGCATATTTTATATTTTGCGGGCGCCATGTTGGATTTTTTACCATTCTATGACACTATCGGGATCAAGACGCATCGAATGACACCTTGCACTTCGAAATTGCTCAAGCCGTTTAGGCTACAGGCTACATAGAAATCTATATACATACATATTATAAACGAACGTAATATTAAATACTATAGAGACAATATAGAGTCATCGGTTCCGAATACATTTTCCTAGCTTTCGGAGTCGAAACTTTAGGTCCTTGGGGGCCGGGCGCTCTTAAATTTTTCTTTGATATTTCAAAGCGCTTAGTCGATGTCACTGGTGACCCGAGAGCTGGTTGTTTCCTCGCCCAACGCTTAAGTATCTGCATACAACGAGGAAACGCCGCCAGCGTTTTGGGTACCTTGCCTCGCGGCCCCAATTTTTTACATTTGTTCTAGTTTATATTTAAATTCCATCTCTTTATTTGTTACTGTTTTTAAATAAATATATATTACATATTTCGGTGATGTAGTCACGTATCACGCATGGCAGATGAGAGAGTGGTGAAAAGAATCTTCTATTCTAAACTAGAGGAGGGCAAGCGAAAGCATGGCGGTCGAGTTCTCAGGTATAAGCATATTCAGAAGCGTCATATGAAAAGATGCATCTTGACAGGAAGGTTTGGGAGCACAACGTCCTGAATGGCGCAGGATAGTGCTTAGGAAAGTAATCAATTTCGAGGAGCAGCGTAAATTGACCTCGACGCTAAACGCGACGAGCTGGATCCGTCCACCCGCCTCCATTCGTTATCACTACGTGGAAAGTGTGCTTATGTCCTTTGACATTCCTGTCAAAGGAATAAAACTGTGCTATGTAAATTAAATAAATACTTAAACTCAAACTCAAACTCAAAGCATTTTATTTCAACGTAAGATACATGATTATCTTTTGTTGAATGTCAATTTAAATCTATTGGAAATTAAAATAGGGCTAAGTATTTTTCGGTCAGTCAGTATGTCCAAGCTACCACCGCTTCGGAAAGGGAAATCATTTGTGGGAAAAGAAGCGGCGCAAGAAACCCACAGGATAAAGTAAAGTAAAGATATTTGTTATGTGACATAAAATTGATATATATAAATAAACTTCCCTTGAAGAACAAAGATAAATAGAAAGAAGTTCACTGTTTGGGAAATGATTAATCGACTAGTGCAACTAAAATATGGTGCTGCATGTATCAATATAAATATAAATACAATGGACCAGATCTAATAACGCCCAAATTTGCAAAGAGATGAAATATAAGTAATATTAATAATAAAACGAGTAATTAAAAGAATTTAGTAATCGAACGCACTACACAATTCACATATGAATTTTTATTTTTAAGATCTCCTTCGTAAAGCTGAACAAAAGATAAAAAGTGCAGTTTCTTTTTTTTTTGTCGCAGTCGCAAGTAGGTAACAGCAGTTTTTTTCTTTTTTTTCTGTTTTTTTTTCCTCACCCATATAAGTATATATGGGAACACGCCTGACTGTTGTTTTATTTTGAAAAGTGAGAGAGGGGTTGCGCTGAAAACCAGCGCTGTCAATTGCCATACGACATATTGGCAGCAAGTGCTGACGCCCAATCCCTTTGCCACAAATACATTTAATTGTGCAAAATGTTATACCAACGAAATTTTCTGTATTTGTTGGCAATAAATACTTTTTCTTTTCTTATTTATCTTCTCACTAATTTTAATGTGTAGCGACGACCACTAATCGTGAACATAGCTTTACTGTAAACAAATTCGTATTACATGACTTCTCGCGTTATACCACCACTTCAGTCTACGTAAGGTTTCACTCCATAATACATCAGATTTAAAACTCAATTTTCACATAAAAATAAAGGAGTTTAAGGAATTACTTTAACAAATATAAAATGTAAAATCTAACCTGTCAGAGATAAAAAAATCTAAGATGTATAAAATTATTTTGACAGCTCTAATTGTCAATATGGAACAGAAGACGGCGTGGTCAGTGAAACATAAAATCGAATGTGGATACAAGGTATACTTTCTTTTAACCCGATTGCCGAGGAAGGAGGGTAATGTTTTTTCATATGTATGTTGATTTCTATTTTACCTCCTGCAGGCTAACGGCTCGACCATTACTTCAAAATCGTCGCAAATAGTGGTCTAAATATATATATTGGGTCTTTACTTATGAAATTGATGTATTTTTTCTTCGTTAATCATATGTAGGTACCAATTCCTGCGATTTTCAAAGCTATATCCAAATTTGTTTTTTATTTGGAAAATGGAATATTTTTTATTTTTTTAATTTCACATATCTGATAAAAAAAATGTGAACAGAGCTCTTTTCATGTGCTTCCAATAATAATTTCTTAGATTCATTGAAATTTTTATAAAGCGGTTACTTTTAAAAATAACGCTGCCTATACTTAACTTAATGTTATCGGATAATACACACAAAGTTTAGCTAAATTTGGTTTTGCCGTTCCCAAAAAAAAAATCAAAAATGTTTGTATGGAGAAAATAGTCTTAATGAAATTCTTCATACAAAACGCCAATTTCATAGGTAAGGACCTAATATATTTGATAGCCGGGTGATCGTTACTTCCTTAGGTCACCTTCATGATAGTTATCAATCACTTATTTAATATTCTAATAAGAGCACGATCAGCACAAACACGATTTGTGCAAACCTAACCTTTGTACAGACCTAATATTTATTAATTTTACATTGATACAGAATTTGAGTACAACGGCGGACTTATCCCTTCTATTCCATATACAGGGCGTCCCAAAGTTATGGGACATGAAGGGGAAGTACCTTAAATATCGTAGATAGTGAATTTTGCTCAAAGAAGACTTTATGTTATTTTTAAAAGTTAGTAATTCTGCATTCATAGATTTTCTAAAAATTACTTGCTTCGGCTGGGAATCGAACCGACTTAAATGTGAAAAAAAAAACACCCTACTTTTATGATGCCAATCGAAAGAATAGCTAAAAAATAATAACTCTGCCTAAGTAACATAGTATTTTAAAAGAAAGGAACAACGTGAAATTAATCATTTTAATCAAATAAAAAACATACATGAAACTGCCGTAGTCAATTAAGTAGGTATTTTTTTGTAAATTAATTAATTAAATGCTCAAAATGTGATCCCTCTTGTCTTACGCAAATCGCCAATCTTTTAATGAGCCCGCTGCCTGTTGATTTTCTAATCATTTTATGGTGAACACTCGATGTGATATGGCACAATTCTGTTTGCAACTCGCCTACGTTCTCGTATCGCTTTTTGTATAGCATATCTTTCACGTATCCCCAAAAGAAGAAATCTAATGGTGTGAGGTCCGGGGATCTGGCCGGCCATCTAATCGGTCCATTTGTACCAATCCATGTAGGAAAACATTCATTTAGAAAATCTGCTGCTCTCCGACTATTATGAGCCGGAGCTCCATCTTGTTGGAAAATTAAGTTTTCTTGCTCCGCCGCGGAATGGTTTCTTATCTTATCCCTTAAAATTTGAAGTATTCCTAAATACTTTTCTGTGTTCAAGGTTCCTTGGTAAAAATGGATTAAGAAAACCCGGTTTTTTAAAAGTCCGCACCAACAGTTGAGTGAAAAACGCACTTGGTTATTAGTTTCAGTCACTCGTAGGGGATTTTCTTTAGACCAAATACGATTATTGTTGCGGTTATACATACCGTTATTGCTAAAGTTAGATTCGTCTGTCCAAATAATATTATCCAAAAAATTTGGATCTTCGAGCAATCGTGCCTGGATATCAAGACAGAAATTTTTTCTCCTTTCTGTATCGCCCGGAAGTAATTTTTGAACCAATCGTCCTTCAACATAACTCTTAAAACCGTGTTTTTTTAATACACGGTGTATTTTACTTTTTGAAACTCCAATTTCATGTTCTCCTTCTCTCACCGATGCTTTCGGAAAAGCCGAAAAGTAAATTAAAATACCAAGTTCTTCGTCGTTGATCGTATGGTTTTCTTGCTGTGGTTCTCTTGGGCGTTTATCGAAACGTCCCAGAGTTTTCAAATTGTTCACAAGCCTTTTCAAAACTTTACGAGACGGTATTTGTCTATCAGGATATTTTACGCCATACCACCGCAAACTTCTAGAGATATCTTTATCGTTCAAAAAATATGCTTCCATTAGATCAAAACTTACTTGATATGCCATGTTCGCAATAAATTAACACAATAACACTTGTGTAAGTGAATTGAGACTAAACAGATCAATATCCGAAAAACAAACGCTCGCACATACTGTTCCATTTTCAAATTTAAGAACAACATTTAAAAATATCACTTCTTTTTAAAATATCTTAAAAAGTATGCATTCAAACAAACGCTGTCATAAACTGTTCCATTTTCAAATTATAAATTATTTATTTTTGTTTTTAATTTGCCTTCTGTCTAGCTTACAGAGGACGTATTGAAATACAAGTTTTATCATTTCATCTACACGTGCACTTATAATAAGGAAAACTATGTTAGTACCTATTTTATGAAGTGGGTACTTATTTACGAATAATCAATGCTATCTTTGGAATGATAATATCGCTACTTTTCGAACGTCGTCGGCAATAAATAACTTTCTTGAAATTTGACTCAATCATTTTATGTTGTTCCTTTCTTTTAAAATACTATGTTACTTAGGCAGAGTTATTATTTTTTAGCTATTCTTTCGATTGGCATCATAAAAGTAGGGTGTTTTTTTTTTCACATTTAAGTCGGTTCGATTCCCAGCCGAAGCAAGTAATTTTTAGAAAATCTATGAATGCAGAATTACTAACTTTTAAAAATAACATAAAGTCTTCTTTGAGCAAAATTCACTATCTACGATATTTAAGGTACTTCCCCTTCATGTCCCATAACTTTGGGACGCCCTGTATATTAGTCTATACAAGGTGAATTTTAATCCGTGTAGTTCCCATTATGTATTTTGATCGAGTTCAGCAATGGTTCCTAGTGGAAAGTTGTCCGTAATCAGGAGTCGAGTCACCAGTAAACGGGAATTACACGAATTATAGTTCATACTGTATATCGAACAACTTTCTCAAAGGAACCGTAGCCGAATTCGATCAAATGTCAGTTACTCATTTAAAGATCATGCTGAAACCACCTTTTTTTTTTGTCGAGGGGAAACGCATTTACGCGTTCAACCCGCCTCCGACGGGATCAGCGGCACGGATATGTGGGACTCCCCGCTCCAGATCGGAGCGGTCCTACCCACTAAAACCTCCCGGCGACCTTCCTCGGCCTGGGAACCTGAAACCACCTTTAGTTTGGAAGTCCAACAATTCCTTCAACATTTCAACATTTCACAAAACAATTCAACAAGAAGTATGGTTTCTAGTGAATAGTTGTTCTCGAACACAGTGCTGAAGGTAGTGAGTGACAGGCTGGATTCCGCTTTGATTGGCAGGTTCACTGAACTTCATGTTCTGAAGGTCAGGTGAGCATGCGGACGGAGGGGAGTCCAGACTGTTTATCGCACAACTTTTCTTTTTGTTTTTATGCACAATGGGTTGGTACTTGACCTCAATCATGATGTTAAGTGAAGATGAGGTCGAAGGTGGAAGCGTACTGACCCGGAAACCCCAACACATTTGGGGGACTGGCTATCTTATCTCTGACAACCGGAACACAACAATGCTATTGACATTGCTGCTTGGCGGCAGATTTAGATAAAATAGTGGTAGCTAGCCAGGCGGACATTTAAAATGACCTACCACCAACCAAACCGAGTACTTAAACATGTACCCCGCTGGGATCGAAGCCGCGACCTCCGAAACGTAAACCCAATGTTGTTTACATTGAGCCACGGAGGCGGTTGTTTTGTTTAGTTTCTAAGTTATGTATTATCAGTTATCACTAACATTTTAATCATAATAAAATTGTATTGCCACTAACATTTATGGACCAAATAGTCTGAAAATTAACAATTTATTTTTTTTTAAACAGAAGTGGAGTCACCAAGCCGCAAATTGTTGGACTTCTATACTAAAGAATGGTTTACTTTGTATGGGCAATCGAAAATTTTGTGATCCAATTCGAATAAGGTTCCTGGGGAAAATGGTTCGTAATCAACAGTGGCAGTGGCAGTTTTAACCGCCTCCGTGGCTCAATGTAAACAACATTGGGTTTACGATTAGGAGGTCGCGGGTTCGAACCCCAGCGGAGTACATATTTAGTACTCGGTTTGGTTGGTGGTAGGGCATTTTAAATGTCCGCCTGGCTATCTACCACTATTTTATCTAAATCTGCCGCCAAGCAGCAATGTTAATAGAATTGTTGTGTTCCGGTTGTCAGAGATAAGTTAGCCAGTCCTCCAAATGCCAGTCCTTCCACCTTCGACCTCATCTTCACTTAAGATCAGGCATAAAAAAATGATAATACTAATGTATCCAAACTGATACATCATTTTACATTTACAGCAATGCCCGCAAACTCGCGACGGGGCTCTGAACGTTCATCTGATCCCCCATTCACATATGGACGCCGGCTGGGTGAAGACCTTCGACGAGTATTACTATGGCAGTGAGTAGTACTACCTACGGGAAACAGATGTCACTTTATACAAATACAAATGATTTATTTGATATTGAATAGGATACATTATAAGATGTTTCAGTACTGGTTCTATCGCCTATTCAGTCACTTTTAGCAGCATGCAAATAATAGGTCCATGTTGTTTTTAATCATTATACTCGAGAAACTCAGTTGGTGATAGAGGAGTAATATTTAACCTGAAATAAAAGGGACCAATTTAAAAATAATAATATATTTATATGGAAAGCTTTATTTAATAGATCCTTTCACTTCACGACACAGGTGCACATATTAGCGGGACAATACTTAACCCTTAATTTGCATGGTAGGTCCCAGAGACTCCAATAAAAATCGGAAGTTCCATCATAAAGGCAGGGCCTAATTCGGCATACATTGCTAGAAGGTTCTGTTAATTTAAATGTCCTTACTCCAACTAGCAATGTCTTTTAAATGTCCGCCTGGCTAGCTACCACCATCTTATCTAAATCTGCCCCCAAGCAGTAATGCTAATTGTTGTGTTTCGGTTGTCAGAGATAAGATAGCTAGTCCTCCAAATGTGTCGGGGTTTCCGGGTCAGTACGCTTCCACCTTCGACCTCATCTTCACTTAACATCAGGTGTGATTGAGGTCAAGTACCAACCCATTGTGGATAAAAAAAATGTATGTTAAGTAATACTGACGTCTTTTGCAGCCAGAACAACAATCAGCACAGCCAACGTCCAGCTGATATACCACTCTGTTCTCTCAGAGTTACTGCACGACAAGAGAAGAAAGTAAGTTAACCTATAATTACTCGCGCCTAAAAACTCACATGAGTGATCGTGTGGGGTTCTTTAGGACCCCACTTTTAAAATAAATCCGGTTGTCAGAGGTAAGATAGCCAGTCCTCCAAATGTGTTGGGGTTTCCGGGTCAGTACGCTTCCACCTTCGACCTCATCTGCACTTAACATCAGGCGTGATTGAGGTCAAGTACCAACCCGTTGTGTATAAATAAAAAAAAAAATGGAACTCGTATTCATATTTATATTGTTAGTCTTGTCACCATTAGAATGTTAGATACCTATTAGGACTTCTATATCCGATATGAAATTTATATTTGTTTTTATATTTGACGACCTGTTTGGTGTAGTGATTAGAAACTCTGCTGCTATACCAAAAGGTCGCGGGTTCGAATCCCGCTAGGGGCATATGTTTGTATGATGAATACAGACAGAGATGTGTTCCCGAGTTATGGATGTTTTTCATTTATATATGTATTTATTTATATATAAAAAAAATTATTTGTGTAGTTTATCACCCATCTGGTATCTATAATACAAGCCTAGTTGCTTAGTGTGGAACTAGATGGCGCTGTGTGTATGTGCAAAGATAAAGTTATTTAATTTGACATTTAGTTATTTATAAAACGTCACAAATTTTTGCACGCCATAAAAGTATGTCATCATAGTGGTATATTGATATAATAGTGTTGTAGTCAGGCTTGCTAACCACACAGATACAATTGTTCAGGTTCACCTTCGCGGAGACAGCATATTTTTGGCGGTGGTGGAAGGAGCAGCGACCTGCCACCAGATCCACATTCAGGTCGCTGGTGCAAGAGGGACGGATAGAGTTCGCCGGAGGAGGATGGGTCCAGAACGATGAAGCAACCCTTGACTATTTGCAGATTATTGACCATTTCACTTGGGGTCTCAGGTCAGTTTCCTTTTATACCCTGCTGTGGCGAAGCCCAAAAAGAAGGGTTATATGTTTAATAAATCATCAAACCACCTCCTAACACCGACCATTCATAATTAGGAGAATCAGTAGTCAGTTCTACGAGACCTAGCTATGGGCAGTAAGGTCGCTCGTGGAAATGATGGTCGACCTGAAGCACTGCTGGTGCAGTTGCATTTCCTATTTCCTTTCAATTAGCGTATATAACCATCGTCTGGCGTGATCAGTCCTTGAATGGGTGACTAGATCCCACCTCCGTCTCCTCCCACTGTAACTCCTGTAAGCCAGGATCAACAGTGGTACTCTGAACGGCGCGTACTAAAGGTAGATGGCGGTCTACGTGACTCTATATTGCTACCTTGGTACCCTGACTAATTAAAGAAATGGGTGACTAGTGGCATTTTCAGACAGTTTAGTGCCTAAAGGACCAGACATACATACATACGTGCATACGTAGAACAGTTTCTGTGATACGTACATACATACAGTCAGCTGCAGCGAAAAGTATACCCTCATCTATTGCATTATATCTTGCAAATCTATCCTATGACGAAGATGGAACCCTTCCACATGGAAACCGTTGTCCAAAAGGATTAGAGGCAGACTGAAAGATAGTTAGGTTAGGTAGATAAAGGCCAAAAGACGGGGGTCCAGCGGCTTCCCGCGATCTTTACCAAATCGTTGTTCCACCTCGTGGGGGGCCTGCCCGCGCTGCGTTTGTGGCACACTTAAGTACTTAAGTTTGGCAATTCTGAAAGATCAATAAGATAATTTGTTAACAAAATTTCAGGAAACTCAATGACACCCTTGGCCCCTGCGGTAAACCGAAAGCGGCATGGCAAATCGACACGTACGGACACACGAGGGAGCAGACCTCATTGTTGGCTCAGATGGGATATGACGGGTTGTTTCTAGGTATGCAGCTAGAACCTCATTTTCTCCTCCCACTGTAACTGACTGTATGAGCTAGGATCGAGAACGATATTCGACACGATGCCTGCTGAGGGTAGACGGTGTCTCACTTCACTCCTTGGATCCTAGACAATTAAAGAAAGAAATAGGGAATGTAATTTTTTTTTTGCACAACGCATTGGTACTTGACCTCAATCACACCTGATGTTAAGTGAAGATGAGATCGAAGGTGGAAGCGTACTGACCCGGACACCCCAACACATTTGGGGGACTGGCTATCTTATCTCTGACAACCGGAACACAACAATGCTGCTTGGTGGCAGATTTAGATAAGATAGTGGTAGCTAGCGAGGCGGACATTTAAAATGCCCGACCACCAACCAAACCGAGTACTTAAACATGTGTCGCTGGGGATCAAACTAACCTACGAAATATTTAATCTTTTATTCATATTATAACAGGTCGTGTGGATCACAAGGAAAGGGAGGCAATGATAGACGAAGACAGAATGGAGTTCATGTGGAGGGGCAGCGATGTTCTAGGTAGGTATTTAACGTTTACAATAATGGTATTTAATAATTATTTTATTATCAGGCAACTAGATAAAACTTTACAGACTAACGTTGGACCCAATGGAAACTCAGTCATACACCGACAGACTCCGTTCCCAAACTGTCGTATCAAATGCTGATTTACGACCTGTTTGGTGTAGTGGTTAGCAACTCTGACCACTATACCAAAAGGTTGCGGGTTCGAATCCCGCTAGGGGCATATGTTTGTGTGATGAATACGGACATGTGTACCAGAGTTATGGATGTTTTCATTTTTAATAAGTATTTATTTACAAAAAAAAATATGTATTTATGTAGTATATCAACCATCTGGTATCCACAACACAAGCCTATAGTTGCTTAATGTGGAACTATAGATGACGCTGTGTTTATGTCTAAGGATATTTATATTATTTATGTTGTAAAATATGCATCATTTTGTTTGTTCGAAACTGAACATGACAATTTGTAGCAAACTCCACAAAATAAATGGATCATTTTGATTTCTTTATCGTTATTATCGTTCCCATTTTTTGTCTTAGTTTATCAATTGAGACCTGCAGTGTCACTTAGAGACGGATTTAAGGAGTATAATATTCTAACCTTTTCGTCACAGTACATTTTTGAAAATCGAATATATATCAAAAAAAATATAGCAGCAAAATCAAAAATCAAAATCAAAAATATTTTATTCAATGTAGGATACAAAAATATCACTTATTGAAAGTCAGAATGTTATTATTATTTTTTTTAAACTACATCGCTTCGCAAGGTGTTATGGTTAGGGAGAAGAAGCGACAAGAAACTCCGCAACAACACATCTTTTCAATTTGTTTCCATCTTTACAATAATATTACATTTTATATAACATATTACAAAACAATAGCAATTAACATAACGACCAGCTAACACCAGACCTACTTATCGCCTAAATAATCATCTATCCTGTAATAACCCTTCTTACACAGAGTTTCTTTAATGTGGCGTTTAAATTTCAGCTCTGTTAACCTCTATACATGTTCTGGTATTTTATTGTAAAAGCGTATGCTGTGTCTCACAAAGGATGTGCTAACCTTGCTAAGTCTAAATTGTGGAATTTCAATTTTATTTTTGTTTCTAGTATTCAAATTATGATTATCAGAATGTTTACGAAATAGGCATATATTTTTGCGTACATACATTATACTGTCATATATATATTGAGATGCAACAGTTAAAATACTTATTTTTTTAAAGAGATCTCTTAGAGAATCACGGCAGCGTAAATTATATATTGCCAGGTTGCTCTTTTTTGTAGAACAAATATTGTTTGAATATCTGCAGCCCTACCCCACAGTAGTATACCATAAGACATAATGCTATGAAAGTAGCTAAAATAAACGAGCCTCGCCGTTTTAATGTCAGTAAGTTGTCTAATCTTACGAACAGCATAAGCAGCTGAACTGAACATCATTTAGGAAAAATAGTGATAAACATGATGTCAGTACAACAAATAAAGATAAACTTGCAGGTCACATAAGTCGCCTCCACAAAGTCGGTAATGCATTCAAAGAGTTATGTATACGCTTTTTCAATAAACAGCGAATGCGTTGAAGGGCTACAGTTTTTGGCGTAGACAATACAATACAATGCAATGCAATGCAATACAATACAACACAAATACACTTTATTGCACAACAGAAAAGAAAATACAGTTTCAGAAAAGTGGTAAAGATAGAATGTACAATTTGGCGACCTTATCATTAAAAGCGATCTCTTCCATGCACCCTTTGGGTATAAGGGCAGTACATTAAAAGACAAATTGTAATAAATAATTTTAAATTCCTCAGGTAAAATGTCGGACATAATGACACACACCCTGTTCAACCTGTACAATTCACCTGAAGGATTCTGTTTCGACTTCCTGTGTAGTGACGAGCCAATTGTGGATGACCCGGACAACCGGGTATATAACGCTGAGAAACGGGTAAGGAGTAAAACTTTTACTAATTGTCTGTAGTTTCTCGCGTCTCAATACGGCAGGTAAGCGTAATATGCCTGCGCAAAATAAAAATAAAAAATTAAAATAAAATATCCTTAGACATACATACAGCGCCATCTAGTTCCACAGTAAGCAACTATAGGCTTGTGTTGTGGATACCAGATAGTTGATATACTACATAAATACTTTTTTTTGTAAATAAATACTACATAAATACATTTTATTTTGTAAATAAATACTTATTATCAATGAAAACATCCATAACTCGGGTACACATGTCCGTATTCATCACACAAACACATGCCCCTAGCGGGATTCGAACCCGCAACCTTTTGGTATAGTGGTCAGAATTGCTAACCACTACACCAAACACCAAACTACACAAAACTTGAGTAGTGGGATGAGTTAAGAATAGAAACGGGATTAGTTAAGAAAACATATTAAATGGGATGAGACGTCATGGGATGAAGACTGAACACCCCATCCTTTCAGGTAAACGATTTTATAGCTCAAATAGAGCGGCAAGCTAAATACTATGACCACGACAACATCATGGTGACAATGGGGGGCGACTTCACCTACCAGGGCGGTGCTAACTGGTTCATGAACATGGACAAACTCATCAAGTAAGTGGGGATAGACATCTCCTATTGTTCTTTAAACCGAAGTTCCCAGCATTCAGCAATGCAAAGTTTACCGTATGTGAATACTTCCCAGAATTCGTTCCTTATTAGCGACACCATCGAATGGTGTTTTTTTTTTGGGGTATTTAAATTTTAAAATTCCATCCACATCACCTGGATGAGTGGAAGCTACCACTGTACGGTTCTCAAGAAACTTCCTACCACGTACGACCACCCTGTGGAACGGACTTCCTGCAGCGGTATTCCCGAATGAGTACGACATTGGAACCTTCAAAAACGAGTCTACACCTTCCTCAAAGGCCGGCAACGCATCTGTGACCTTTTGGTGTTGCGGGTGTCCATGGGCGGCCGTGATTGCTTTCCATCAGGTGACCCGCATGCTCGTTTGCCGCCCTCTCATAGAAAAAAAAATGGTGATGCAGTTTTACTTTTCATCAAAATGGGGCCCGTTTTTTTATGCACAACGGGTTGGTACTTGACCTCAATCTCAATTGATGTTAAGTGAAGATGAGGTCGAAAGTGGAAGCGTACTGACCCGGAAACCCCAACACATTTGAGGGACTGGCTATCTTATCTCTGAGAACCGGAACACAACAATGCTATTAACATTGCTGATTGGCATCAGATTTAGATAACATGGTGGTAGCTAGCCAGCCGGACATTTAAAATGCCCTACCACCAACCAAACCGAGTACTTAACATGTCCCCGCTGGGGATTGAACCCGCGACCTCCGAATCGCAAACCCAATGTTGTTTACATTGAACCACGGAGGCGGTTGAGTACCCGTGACTCCTTTGAGTACTTTTCGATATCCCTCATAGTTTCGAATTTGGCCGACCATATCGACTTGAAAGAATTCGCTCTGTATATCTTTGACCACTCCTTTTCAGATAAAGGAACGTTAGATATGTAAGATACTTCTCTTCTCTTACCTATTCTGGATTACGCAGACTGCTGCTATGCGGATGCCACAGTAGAGTTGATAAACATAGGGTGCGCTAGACGCCCTCCGGGAATGGGCCTCCCCTTGTGAGGGAGGGGCTGGAGCCGCTTATGCGTTCCCAGGTCCTCCCTCCTGCGGAAGAAGGTCGCCGCGGGGTTTTAATGGGTATCGCTCCCGACAGGGAGGGGAGACCCACATTGAATTCCGTGATGATAGGTGTGCCTGGAAAAGATAGCTGTTAGCGATGACGCCGCTAAATTTTTAGTTTCTAGAAAATATTTAAATGTACCTTCCTTATTTAAACAATAAAGCGTATTTGATTGATTGATTTTTGCAGCCACGTCAACACGCATCCAGCTAATATATCAGACGTCAACATTTTCTATTCGACGCCATCCTGTTATTTGAAAGCCATTTATTTGTACGGAAGACGGGATAAAGCCATATTCACTGAGCATGTAAGTTTGTTCATGAATTAAAGGTGTCCTTGAATTTGAATCACAATGCAATAATAAGACATCAATAACGTGTAAATTACAAAGCATCATTTGCATCGCTTTTCATGAAAGGTTTTTCCTTATTCCTGCGCTGGATATTCAGTTCGAGATCACAAATTATTGTGGTAGCTCTTTAGTTCTGATATAATATATAATAATAATAAATAAATGTATTTACACAAACACACAGCGAAATCTAGGTCCACAGTAAGCCTCTAGGCTTGTGTTATGGATACCAGATGGTTGATAAACTACACAAATATTTTTTTTTGTAAATAAATACATGTATAAATGAAAAACATCCATAACTCGGGAACACATGCCTGTATTCATCATACAAACATATGCCCCTAGCGGGATTCGAACCCGCGACCATTTGGTATAGTAGCAGAGTTTCTAACCACTACACCAAACAGGTCGTCCAAACAAACCAAACAAACAAACAAACCAAACAAATATGGTTTATAAGACAGACAAATATCATAAAATAATACTAGATGTAGTTAAAACAAACACGCTTGGTGACAATATAATGTTACCAGCCCCCGGAGCATAACAGGCTCGATAAACGTTTATGTCCCGAAAGATAATGATGTCCTTACCTATGAAATTGGCGTTTTGTATGAAGAATTTTATTAATACTGTTTTCTCCTACAAACATTTTTGATTTTTTTTTGGGAACGGCAAATCAAAATTTAGCTAAGCTTTGTGTGGTATTATCGGATAACATTAAGTTAAGTATAGGCAGCGTTAATTTTTAAAAGTAACCGCTTTATAAAAGTTTCAGCGAATCTAAGAATTGATTATGGGAAGCACATGAAAAGAGCTCTGTTCAATTTTTTTATTATTATGTGATTTAGCCCAGAAAATAAAAAATATTTAATGTGAAACCTTTAAATAATATTCCATTTTCCAAATAAAAAACAAATTTGGATATAGCTTTGAAAATCGCAGGAATTGGTACATATGATTAACGAAGAAATAAAACTACAATTTCATAGGTAAATACCCAATATTTGTCCAGCTCATTCATCATCATCATCATCAGCCCGTAAACATCCCACTGCAGAGATACAGGCCTTCCCTCGTATATGACGGAGTATGGGCCATAGCCCACCACGCTGGCCCACATGCCTTGGATTTATTTCTCAGGCATGCAGATTTCCTCACGATGTTTTCCTTCACCGTTTAAGAGCAGTAGAATAAATGCACATATGTAATTAAATTAAATTTAAAAACTCATTGGTACATGGCCTGCCTGGGAATCGAACCCGGACCTTAACCGCTGAGCCACCGACGCTCCAGCTCATTCGCTTGGACTAAATATACAACTAGCCCACTCCCGATCCTACGTCACGCGCAACAAACGATGAACTGGTCTCACTAAAACAAGTCAAACGAACCCAATACAGCTTACAGTTAGCTAACAGTCTTCCTGGGAACTTGTAGGTGGACAACTTTAATGCTCCGTGGGTCATCAGCTCTTGTGGCCACAGCCACTTCATCTTATTAATCCGCTGGGCAATATCAGCGACTTTCGATTTTGAATCGAGAAATTTAAGGCCATACCGGCCATCAGTTCCACGAGCTATGCACCTCGATGGTACTACTTTGTTATGTCATCAGTGTTACAACATCATATCAGCAACAAGACATCCACTTTAGAACATGAGCCTCCGCTATAGATTCCTAGGGCGACCGGTTGAAATCCTGCATCCAGGGGCTTCTCGCGACCGTCATCAGGTCAAAGTTGCAGAATCCAATCATTAGAAGTGACTGAAAAATAACTTGCTTTGCTTATCATGGTAAGAAATTACAGGTTAAGTTAATAAAAGCGTATTAAAATAAGAAAAACTATCTAAAAATTCATGAAATATTATGCTCGTCGCGACTACGTGCAGTCGTGTGTCATCATCTCCCATTAGAGGCCTGCAATAAGGAAGATCTTCGTGAGATTCTGCAATTACAAACCAGCTTGCCCAGCGTCATGATGACGGCAAATCCTCTCATGAAGACTTGCATTCATCTGTGAACTCCATATGGCTGGGGTGATTAATAAAGACTTTATTGTTCAGGGAGACCATTTGCCCTACGGCAGTGATGGTAACACATACTGGACAGGGTTCTACACGTCCCGACCGAGCCTTAAGTATCTCGTCAGGAAATCGCATATATTCCTACAGGTGAGACTACTGTTATCAATCAATCTCAGCCCTCGTCCACCCACTGCTGGGTATAGGCCTCTTCTTCATTACCTACGCCAAATCTCACGGTCCTGTGCTAGTCGCATCCAATGCAGGGGGACGCGACGTCCCTTCGCAACGCCAGGGGATACAGTCGGTCAGTGAGACTCTCTTGGCCGACAATTCGGACTGCTCGACGTTGAACGCGGTCAAAAGGAAGAAGCTGGTACTGAGGTGCCCCAGCAAATAGGTGAGAACAATATACTCCACGTGCGGCCGAACTTGCGCCTTATAAAGTTGGAGGCGGTGAGCCGGCGTGAAGTAACGAGCCGCTCTACTGAGGACACCTAACTTTTTTTTTTTTTTTTTTATTTCTTTTATTTTAACGAGGCTTAGAAGTGCATTGCACTTATGCCAGCCTCATGGGTGGAAACAATTTGGGGTAGACTATTAATCTAAACTATGCCTATTCCTTAGCTTTAAACTATGGATTACAAAATTATACAAAATTTTTGCCATCTTTGACGTAGGCTGGCTGAGGATGATATTGATATGATGATATTGAGGATGATAACTTTTTCGAGGCCAACTTGGCCTTATCCTCCAGATGACCGCGGAATTGAACGTTACTAGAGATGTTAACTCCGAAGATCCCAATACTCAGCTTAACGTCAAGGTGCTCTGAAATTTAAAGTGTATTTAATACATAATTAGCTTACAAAAGATTGAGACAACTACATACATTCATAATTAAGATTCAATAATAAAATAAAACATTAACTGTGCGGTGCTCAACATAATTTAGTGTGAATTCAAATGGTTCTCAAATTAATATCTTAAGGCAGCAGCAACCGCCTCACGATCCCTTCTGACACATTTAACTTTTGGAAATCTAGAATTGAAGATTTTAGCCTTTTCTTGAAAGTGAATTTCGACATTAAAGTTCTTGTGGGGGGAGGGATATTGTTCCAACATTTCGTTGGTAGCGGAAGCTGCTCGGAAATGCTACCGTTTTATGTTTATGGACTACAAGTGGTGGACGTAGACATCTGATGTTACGCGTCTCATAAAATCTCGTAAACATATCAAGGCAAAGCCGCGAGCGGAAAGCTAGTGTTTTTATAAATGTTCCGTTTAACTATACAAGACCACTAACAGGTACGGTAACATTTCGCAGGTAGTAAAACAATTGACAGTCATCGCTCGAATGGGAGACTCCTTCGAGCTCCACCTCCTGAGACATGCTGTAAACTTGGTCCTTCATCACGACGCTATTACAGGTAAATAAGTCAAAATCAAAATCAAAAATCCAAAAATTATTTATTTCGTAGGATAAAAATTATCACTAGAAAACGTCACATTTTTTTATCTTAATTATTGACATTATTGCTCATTCGCAAAGCAGATTCCCCAGAGAAGAACGAGCAAGAAACCAAGGGTTGCTCTTTTAAATAAGTTTGGGTTACAATTATATTATATTGTATAATTAGACTGAATATGTCTATGTCCATGCTTGCTTATCGTCCAGATAGTCAGAAAATTTATAGCCTTTGGTATATAATGTCTGTTTTATGATGGTTTTGAATTTATTTAAAATTTTGAAAAATTAATATAACAAATGATTATATCGTCCAAGTAGACTAGACCAAAGATATTGTCAAAGGCTCCATCAAACATAGCTAAGAACCTAGCTGCGTGTTTAATCTCAAATATGTAAAAATTAAAATTAGAAAACCCTGCATGTTTCCCGAAATTCATTTTTGTCCAGTAAATATACGTAATTAATATGTACATAGATTTGCGGGAAATATTTATTTTTTATACACGCTAAATTCAACTACTAATAAAAACGTGACTTACGTCCTTTCAAAATTTTTAAATGACGTAAGCGGCATAAAAGTTTTAACTTACGTTTGAATAATAATATTAAATTAAGTATGTATATGAAACAACAAATTTATAAAACACAATTAAAATACCTATATCTTATAGAAAAAATACGCCGTCCAACTCGCTTCCGTGAGTACCTAGTACGCTAGCGCTATTGCCCCACTGAATACATAAGCTCAGGTTTTTTTTTTATGCACGACGGGTTCTTACTTGACCTCAATCACACCTGACGTTAAGTGAAGATGAGGTCGAAGGTGAAAGCGTATTGACCCGGAAACCCCAACATATTTGGGGGACTGGCTATCTTATCTCTGACAACCGGAACACAACAATGCTATTAACATTGCTGCTTGGCGGCAGCTTTAGATAAGAAGGTGCTGAGCAAAGTAGGCACCAGCTCTCACATCTCCAGAGGCGTGGACCAGTCAATACAATAATTAATATTAAATAATAAATTAGTAAGTATAATTAAAAACAAAAGTTACACACACCTATCCATTCTCTCAGCACTTCTCCCCCAATCACCTCCTGGGCCGAGCATGTCTCTGTACCCAGTGAAGCAGTATGGGGCAGTCTATTTTATCAGTTATTATGCTGAGGATGCCGCTACAGCTGTCGCGTGTGCGTCGCTATATAAGGTCTAACAAAATTAACTCGACAAACGTTGCAGAGTGTAGAATTTTCCTATTACGAAAAAAATAAAACATTAAAGTTAACAGATTTTATTCAAAACTAAAATTTTAATTTTGTGAGTTGGACCTTAATGGCCGCGCGCTCTTAGTATTTTGCCACAACACACAAACACGTGCCGCGGTATCTTTGAAGACGCCGAAAGTCGACCACCCGCCGCTCGCCGCCCCCCTTCCATATGAACGTTGCCTTTTTTTCTCATTGATAACATAAGGTACAATCGAAATGAAGTAAGTCTGTTAATTTGTATTTTCATTTGCACTTACATTTAATTTTTTTACTCGGAAACAAAATTTTTAAGGCTAGCTTTTTTAATGAATATATTATTTTATTGTCATGTACGTGTAATTGCCAAAGTTTGTCGGGTTAATTTTGTTAGACCCTATATATGTAGAGACGATTCTTATGCGGATGATGCCGTAGAAAACATGCGTATTCCTGTAGCTGGATCAGCACCTTAAACGCGTTGTTATATTGTACGCGAAGGGTGTTGTAGACTCTCTGCGTATGAGGGCCTATTACGTAAATTTAAACGTTTCAATCGGCCATCGGCCATCGTTGACGATCATCGACCACTCGTATAAAAGTTACTGCATTACGTATGTCGTCGTTTGACACTCGTATACAATGAATGAATTATATTGGAATTGTCCAAAAGTGTTGCTACTCGACACTAGACAGCGCTATTGTGAACTTTTTTTCGTTAATACCTTTGGTTAAAGAGAGCAATAGAAAGGGATGCCCTTATATGCAGAATAACGTTATCTCACTGTATTTTTGCATTACATAATTTCTAAGTACATGCAGTGCTGCCAATTACGAAAAAATTCCTCGATTTGTGGGAAAATAGAGAGTGAGGAATAATTCAAATCGGGACTTTATCGGGGAATCAAGGCCAATAAAATTTGTAAAAGAACCCATAGTATTTTTATTGCTAATCGTGTTACTACATTTTTTACGTAATAAGAACAACAAGTAAAACATTAAACAACATTTTACATGAAACAATATTGTACTTCTTTAATTATCATTTCGGAGAAATTTCTGGAAAATTACGTAGGAACCATTAAAAATATTGTTTGATACATGCTTCGATCATCTACATGACTCATACATCATCATGTAATTAAAATAATTTTATAATAGTAGGTTATTTGTCGAAATATTCACTTTTTGGAAAAGGTATTTGTTCTACAAATTATTAGTAGGAGCAGTAGCTTAACTAATAAACGTAAAACACGTTTTTGAAATAATATTTTTTTGCAATAACAAAAGAAACAATATCCCCGGTTTACCTTTTGAAATTACAGAAATGCACAAGTGACTAGACCTATCACTTATGTGTATACATGTGTACACACGTGTGTATACATGTTTTTCGTATTTTTTTTTTATTAAAAACTGGTTTCGCGTTGGTCTACAATCTCACCGGATGGAAAGTGATCGATGGAAAGTGATGGAAATCGTTAAAGTCTTTTAGTCGCATTTAACTACACCTACGGGAAGAGATGGTATGCTTTTCTTTAATTATTAATTAATTTTCCTACAGGCACCAGTCAGCAACACGTTACGAACGACTTCATAAGGACTCTGAGCGAAGCTATTGACGCTTGTACTAAAAAGGTTTCTTCTTTGTTGAGGTAAGCGACAGTTCATTCCATACCGCCTATCATTAAACCGCCTCCGTGGTTCAATGTAAACAACATTGGGTTTACGATTCGGAGGTCGCGGGTTCGATCCCCAGCGGGGTACATGTTTAAGTACTCGGTTTGGTTGGTGGTAGGGCCTTTTAAATGTCCACCTGGTTAGCTACCACCATCTTATCTAAATCTGCCGCCAAGCAGCAATGTTAATAGCATTGTTGTGTTCCGGTTGTCAGAGATAAGATAGCCAATCCCCCAAATGTGTTGGGGTTTCCGGGTCAGTACGCTTCCCCCTTCAACCTTCTCTTCACTTAACATCAGGTGTGATTGAGGTCAAGTACAAACTCGTCATGCATAAATAAAAAAAAAATAAAAAAAATCTGACTATTTCTGAGTCTGTCTGACCTGAGTGTCTGCTCGATCTCCAGGGCAAACTAACAGGCCCAGCGAGCCTATATTTATATTGGAAAAAATGCATTATCTGTGTCACTTGTACACTATAAATATGGCGTCACGGTAGAAATAAATGGTAGAAATAGATGGTAGAAATAAATGGTAGAAATAAATGGTAGAAATAAATGGTAGAAATAAATGGTAGAAATAAATGGTAGAAATAAATAGTAGAAATAAATGGTAGATATAAATGGTATAAATAAATGAATGGTATATTTAAACGGGGACCGGGCGCTTACACTCTTTTTAAAGAGTTATCTGAGCGAGCTTCTGGGTACGATTCCACCAACCAGGGACTTGGGACTAGTTTTTTGTTTGTGTTTTTTTTTTATAAATTGCTTCTGAGTCGATTGACCGACTTCTACCAACTACAGTCTTGCTATAACAGCGATGCAACGCGGCCATGTGATTTTTTAAATAAATTGTATAATTATTATCCCCTTTAGTAAACTTCAAACTTCAAGCATTTATTTCAACGTAAGATACATGATATCATTTGTTGAATGTCAATTTAAATCTATTGGAAATAAAAATAGGACTAAGCATTTTTCGGTCAGTCAGTATGTCCAAGCTACCACCGCTTCGGAAAGGGAAATCATCTGTGGGAAAAGAAGCGGCGCAAGAAACCCACAGTATTTAAATATAATGTTTTAAATGATATAAATAAATAACAATAATTTTAGTTACCTGACTCCGACTTGGGGAGGCAGCAGACGGTCGAAAAACCAGCAACAGTTCGTGGTGTGCCATCAGCTAAACATGAGCCAGTGCAGGGTTAGTATAATATTAGGTTCTTACCTATGAAATTGGCGTTTTGTATGAAGAATTTCATTATAATACATGGCCTGAGTGGGAATCGAACCCGGACCTCCCAAATTGAGATACCGCGTCTTAAACTTTTAACCGCTGAGCCACCGACGCTGCTGCACAAGATTCTTCCTAAATTGCACATCAATTTCTCCAAACAAATATTTTTGCATTTTTTTTGGGAAATCTAAATCCAAATTTAGCTAAATTTGTGTGTATTATCGGATAACATTAAGTTAAGTATAGGCAGCGTTAATTTTTAAAGGTAAAAATTTTGTAAGGTTTATAATAGCTTCAGCGTATCTAAGAAATGATTATGGCAAGCACATGAAAAGAGCTCTATTAATTATTTTTTTATTATTGCGATTTAGCCCAGAAATTAAAAAATATTTCATGTGAAACCTTGAAATAATATTCCATTATCCAAATAAAAAACAAATTTGGATATAGCTTTGAAAATCGCAGAAATTGGTACATATGATTAACGAAGAAAAAAACTCCAATTTCATAGGTAAAGACCCAATATTTATTTAATTGCTACCTGTACGACTCGGGTTGCCAACCGTAGGTACTCTAAAATAGAGTATCGTACTCTATTTCATAATCTATAACACTAAGAATACGCTAAACTACTCTATTTACATTAACTGTGACTAAAGAACCTGATCTCTATGAATTTAGCAAACTATAGTTTAGAATTAAGTTCATCTAACAAAACGACGCTGAAGTCTGAATATTATTGCCAACTCTGTCTTGGCGTAAAAATAAAGAATAGAATAGAATAACTTTATTCGCTGACAGAAATACAAGGTACACAGAAACAATTCACAACAAGCAATATAAGTCCAAAAAGCCAGACAATTTTATAATTTAAGCGCGCCCTGTACCAGACCAACGAATTGAATCTGACTCACCATAAAGTTGCAGGGAGACCCCACAACGCTGACAATTCTGCAGAACCAAAGAATTGGATATGAATAAACAGAAATATGAATTTATCTATACCGTAGATTACCGTAGTATAGCAGGATTGTTTAAAAGCGGACCTTAGAATATCCAGATTCCACCAATTCTTTGAAAAACAACGCGAAATAATAATTATACATAACAATGTACCGCAAAAAACACTGTTTAAAAAATAAAAAGTAACCTCCTCCGTGGCTCAATGTAAACAACATAGGGTTTACGAAGCGGAGATCGCGGGTTCGATCCCCAGTGGGGTACATGTTTAGTACGCGGTTTGGTTGGTGGTAGGACATTTTAAATGCCCGCCTGGCTAGCTACCACCATCATATCTAAATCTGCCGCCAAACAGCAATGTTAATAGCATTGTTGTGTTCCGGTTGTCAGAGATAAGATAGCCAGTTCCCCAAATAAGATGGGGTTTCCAGGTCAGTAACCTTCCACATTCGGCCTCTTCTTCACTTAACATCCGGTGTGTTAGAGGTCAAGTGTTAACTCAACTTTATGTTCTAGAAGATGCCTGCGTGGCTCAATGTAAACAACATGGGGTGGCGAAGCGGAGGTCGCGGGTTCGATCCCCAGCAGGGTACACGTTTAGTACTCGGTTTGGTTGGTGGTAGAGCATTTTAAATCTCCACCTGGCTAGCTACCACCATCTTATCTAAGGGTGCAGCCCAACAGCAATATGAGTACCGAAATCACATAGTACTAATTTAATATCTAAACCTTATTTACTTAACTTTGCTTATTAGTTTGCAGAAACCCAGGAGACGATGCTGCTGCTGGTGTATAATCCTCTTAGTGTGAAGACTTATCATCACGTACGGATACCGGCGATAGCCTTGCACTATTCCATCAGAGATCATAATGGTGAATCGTTGTTTTATTTCAACAAAACATTGATACTTGCTTTTGTACTTACTTCGGCAGTACATATACTAAAACTGGAACGATATAGAGAAGCACACGCACACACGCACACACGCACACACGCACGCACATTTTGATGCTTAAAAGAAAGATCCCACAACACATTGGTAATTGTATGATTTGATGAACAATGATCCTGTGGGTTTCTTGCGCCGCTTCTTTTCCCATAGATGATTTCCCTTTCCGAAGCGGTAGTAAGTAGCTTGGAGTTACCGACTGACAGATAAATGCAATAAACCTTTTTATTAAATTGACATTCAACAAATGATATCATGTATCTTACGTTGAAATAAATGCTTGAAATTTGAAGTTTGAAAAACAAATAATCTATTTGTAATATGACTTCGTTTCAATAAAAAGCTACTTATCTTGTAAATAGGCTTTTAAAGGCTGACAGCTATATAAACGTCACAGAGAGTGCTGTTAGAGTTTGCACACTCTGAATGTATGCAAGAGACAGCAGTGCTCCTACGCTCACTCCCCCGCCTGGTGACGCTAAAAAACGCATCGGCCTATCAGCACTCTTCCTGATCAAAAAAGAAATGTAAAGAAATAATCTTCAGCACCTTTATGTGTATTTACTTTGTTATTATACTTTAGTTTTCTACAGTAAATTCGTCCATTGTGTACCGACTTCATAAAGAAATTAAAATTTCAGACAATATACTGGTCTCAGTGGAGTAACTATTTGGGCCGTTTGGCGTATAAAAACGCTTGGGCCAGGTGTAATTTGATAAGAGCCATGAAGGGTCTCCGACTAGGCTATATAATAATAAATCTCAAGGAGCTGAACCTGAAGGGTTTTTATATGCGCGCTTGGACATAAAAAACAAACTAATATCAAAATTAATATACAAGTAAACTGTCTAGTGGCTGGTGAATTTACCAGTCATCAACACCAGGTGTGTACGGTTGCTTACCGCACAATCTTTAAATGCTGCTGCTGATAATAATTTGATACTTAAGACACTGATTTATTGATATTAACTCATAATAATCATGATGCTAATGAGTACACGAGTATGATGATTGCTTGCTAAACGTAGACTAATTTGAAGGGCGAATGAAAGAAATGCATTATGGCGTAAACTGCTGACGCTGGTATGCGCGGTATTGCACCGTCCAAGGTGCTCACGCTCTTTTTAGAGAGTTATCTGAGCGTCTGGTTGATACATCGCACGATCGGAGGCCTAGCTAATACTTTGGACAAAGAATAAGTCTTGATGCAGCGGGGTTAATGCCGTCAGTCTTACGATTTCACTAATCAGGGACTTGGGGCTATTCTTACAACAGTACCATTTCTAAATACTTAAATATTCAATCCATTTCAGATGAAGAAGTGGAATATCAGTTAGTCCCGCTGGCAGCAGCTGTGATCAACCTCCCTGGTAGGAGCTCCACCGCGATTCAGGAGTTGTGCTTCGAGGCGGAGAACATACCACCGCTGGGGTTCGCGGCGTATTACATTTCTCCTGTTAGAGATCAGTTGGTGAGTTCCTCGTGTAAGGAAGACTTGGGATTGATTGTCATACTTAAGAGTAAAAGAATACCGTCCCCTCTTCCAGTAACATCTAATAACACGGGATCGCAGCCACATCCATTGAGAACCACAGACAAGGATTGTATTTTTGCTACCTTTGTGATTTTAACCCTAGGGCTTATTGTCTGTCTCGAGAGATATCTTGGAGTCTGGTCGAAGTCTCAAATGACTGGATGGTTGTCTTCGGTTGGCCTGGTTAAGTCTCGCTTCAAAGGGGTCCCAGAATGTCCCATGTGGCGGAATACCGGGCACAGTATACCTCGAGTCACCGAAGATGCTCCCAGTAGTCATCGACAATGTCAAGGATATGCTTGACTTCTTGGTGGAGCTGGGTTAACAAGAGTACTTCCATCAACCTACTATGCAAAACGTTGTTGTATCAAGGTGTATGTTGCATAATGAGTCCGTGGCATTACTCTTGCTAACCCAGCTCCCCCAAGCTCAACAGACCCTTGAAATTGCCGACTTCTGGGAGCGATCTCAAGACCAAAGATATCGTATCCAGTATTTCGTCACACCTGGACAACTTAGAAGGACATGCAATTCTGTCTCGCGGCCTCCATGCAAGCTCTGCCCCCATGTGCACCCTTTCTGTCTTTAACAACTAAAGTAAATCAGTGTGAATTGAGTCCTTTTCAATAGCAATTTGGTAACAAATTTTCCTTTTGCAGGAGGAGAACGAGTTCGCCAAGAAGGTAGCAATAGCTAATAAAAATCCAGAACAACCTGAACAGGAATTGAATCCTAATATTTCAAACGAGGTAACCTTACAAAATAATGAATTGTCATGTCTGCTAGTAGGTATTTCATTTACCACAGAGATAATGTTAGACTAGATAACGTAAGTTTGCTTGCCCTTTACGTGCCTATAGTTGGTGTGAAGCGGATATTCGTATGCTGCTAAATTGAGTCCCATTGCAAGAGGTAACGGCTTACTGGGGCTGCAGGAAGGTGGCTGATAATCGTACCACTCTCGTACTTCCAAGCTATTATTACATATTATCGGTGTACGTTTGATATAGACACGAAGTAGGTAATATTTCAGTGACGGCTCTTAGGCCCGTATTAATAAACCATTCACAAGATTGAGAACAGTCTTGTGACCGGTCTCAAGTAAACGTGTTGATTAATAAACCTACCTTGACACCTGAAAAGCACGTGCTTACTCAAGCAGTACTCAGTTGAGAGTTTCACATATTAATAAACGGAACTCAAGACTATCATTCATTCGCCGCTGACGCGAATATTTGAGAAGTGATCTCAGCTGAGTAGACCTCAAGATTGGTTTATAAATTGGCACGGAGCTTGAGATAGCGTCAACTTCTTAAGACGAATCTCGGGTGATACAGCCTCAAGACAGACTTGTATTGAGATTGGTTTATTAATACGGGCCTAAGTCTCAGTACCTCATGGTGGACCCTGCCAATGCAACGGAGAAAACTAGGCGATTTTATGATTTTATCTAATATACTGGAAATAATGAATATATTTGCAGAATAGAAAACACTGTGTTTGTAAAATATAGCAATTTCCTTTCGCAGTACCTTAAAGTAGCAGTAAACAAGGATACAGGTCTCCTCGAATCCATCCAGCATGTCGATGGTGTTAAAATAGATCTGTCCCAGAACTTTTACTACTACAGCCAGACCCAGCAGAACTTGCAGAGTGGCGCTTATAGCTTCAGACCTGAGAAGAATAGGCCTATCGTCGTAAGTAGATCTAGCTATTTCTGGACGCCATGAACTTCCTTTCATATAAAGATTTGCAATGATATCTGAAAAGTATTCTTACATACATTCAGTACTCCAAAAATATTACCCTCCTTCCTTGAGCACTTGGGTAAAGAATGTTGGCAGTACACTGGAGAACAATGCTTATCCGTTGGTTAAAATTACTGCAAGCGTCCAAAGTTTCAATCTTAAGATCAGACAATGCCAATGCCACATTCTGGTCCTGGTATTTGATGTTTTTGCTATCGACTCGCTAAGAAAAAGAATCATTATACATGAGCAATAGGGGATCACAGTCATGTCGTATAAGAAAACGAAAGTGATTGCGTTGCTGACGTCCGTGGAAGGATGCATCATTAAATTGTTAATGACTGTTACTTTCCTTCTCATAGGTGTCAGAGAAAGCGACTTACCACGTAATCCGTGGCACCCTGGTGAAGGAAATCAGGCAGCGGTTCGCTGACTGGGTGACCCAGATCATCAGGCTCTATAGAGGCGAGGAGTTCGTTGAGTTCGAGTGGATTATCGGTCCTGTACCTATTGGGTAAAACAAATGATTGTGTACTATAGTACATATAGATGGAACGAGTTTGGAAACCCATAAAGGAACCCATAACACGCACAAGTTTGACGACCGATTGGTGTAGTGGATAGTGACCCTATCAGCGAAACCAACGGTTGCGGGTTCGAATCCCGCGAGGGGTAAATGTTTGTGTGATGGACACGAACATTTATTCCCGAATCTTGGATGTTTATATAAATATTTATGTATGTTTATCCGTTATCTAGTATCCATAGCACAAGCTTTGCTTAGTTTGGGACTAGATGATTGGTGCAAGTGTCCGAAATATTTATTTATTTATTTGAAAAAAAAGTCTCTAGTGACTTGGGTTTTAATAGACTTCTAGAAGTTCACCAACTAACCGAGATTTTCTAGTCTTCCTGCACAAGTAAATCCTGAAGCTTCTCTTCGAAGCAAATCGTCCAAGTACTCCATTTTCGCCAAAGATTTGCACAATTTGTTATACTAGCAAAAATCTTCGGCGGTGTAGCTATACAAAAAGGGAAACCAAGTCACTGTCAGTCTTCCTGCAGAATTGAGGAGCAATGTCCTGCACAATAAAGCCGGAAGACCCGTATATATTTAAATGTTGTCATTTAAAAGTATTTTTTCAGAAATTTTAAAATGATATGGCTGAACGGAATTGGCCGTTCTTTTTTAACAAAAATAAATTGGAAATGAGATGGGGTGACATCGGGACTCTTCCAATCCCTTTTGATGATGAAGTCCTTGTTTACTTTCTTTAATTAGACCCCCGAAGGTAGGGTTCGATCCCCCGCGGGATACATGTTAAAGTACTCGGTTTGGTTGGTGGTAGGGCATTTTAAATGTCCGCCTGGCTAGCTACCACCATGTTATCTAAATCTGCCGCCAAGCAGCAATGTAATAGCATTGTTGTGTTCCGGTTGTCAAAGATAAGGTAGCCAGTCCACCAAATGTGTTGAGGTTTCCGGGTCAATACGCTTACCTTCGACCTCATCTTCACTTAACATCAGGTGTGATTGAGGTCAAGTACAAACCCGTTGTGCATTTAAAAAAAAATAGAGTCACGTAGGATACCGTCTAGCCTCAGTAGGCGCCGTGCCGATTACCACTGTAGACCTTAGCTTATAGGCGTTATAGCGGGAGGAGTGAGGTGTGGAATTGACGAGATCTATGTTTGTTTAGTGCTGACCTGGGCAAGGAAGTGGTGACTCTCTTCAAGACTAACGTGACGAACAACGGCCTGTTCTACACGGACTCCAACGGACGTCAGCCGATGAAGAGGTCTTGCTGGAATGAGACTTCGAGTAAGTTTTTATGATGGACTGGAGACATATTTGATCACAATCTCACCTGTACTAGTAGCCTGACGGGCGCGAATATGTATATATTTCTAATAAAAATGCATTTGTGTAGTTTATCCACTATTTGGTATCCATAATACAAGCCTAGTTGCTTAGTGTGGAACTAGATGGCGCTGTGTGTATGTGCAAATATTTATTATTTATTGCTATATAATTTTTGCATTTGCACTCACTTTCTCTTCCAGGGCACTAGCTGCAAATCACTCTTACCGCTATTATATTTAATTAATTATATTAGGTGAGGGTCACACACACACATACAACTCTATTATAAATTATATCCGTCGTACAACAATCTATTTAACTTCCGACGCAAAAAAAGGTGTTATAAGTTTCACCGCTATGCGTGGCACCGTAGCTTTTAAACGGCTGAACCAATTTAAATGAGTTTTTTTTTATTTCAAAGCAGGTTTTCTAGCGGTGGTTCATAGCCATGTTTATCATGTAATTGATTATGGGTCAGTTGGGTAAAACAGGGATCGAAAGTGCATATCATAATGACCGTTCCCACGTTCCAGCTCAGCAGCAAAAGAAGTCAATCGCAGCGTGCTACTATCCTGTGACGTCGCGCATCTGCATCCAATCTCTGAACACCAGCGTGGCCATGTGCGTACTGACTGACAGGACTCAAGGGGGTGCCTCGTTTAACGAAGGAGAGATCGAGTTGATGGTATGTATTTTCCTCAACCCCAAAGGGCAGAAATTGGTAACGCTATTCCAGAGCTGCCAATTTGGGTAGTCCAAACCTCTTTCGACATAGCCCACTTTCTGGCCTTTGTATACCCCCATCGTTGTGCTATCACCAGGTTCATAGGAGACTACTAACTGACGACGGCTTCGGTCTTGAAGAGTCGCTGAATGAAGAGGCGTACGGAGTCGGACTGGTCGTGAAGGGGAGACACCGGATCGTCTTTGGAAATTTCAGACAAGATGGTTAGACGATTATCAGTAATTCATTCAGAGGGGCTATGCATGTTTTTTTTCATTGATGTTTGGTCTCCGACCAGGGGTACTATGTAGTAGGTACGCGAGGACGCAGGGTATTAAATTACGGACGCACAGTCCCAAGTATTGTAATTCGTGCACAATGGTGTCGATTCGGATGTACACCAACTAAACTAAAACCAGTTTTAGAGTAGTACTTAATATCGAAATGCAACACTTCATCTGAAAAAAACTAAAAGGTATCGAACAGAATGAGTGCGGCACACTTGTGACCTCCGTTAGTGGCGGTAACCGACTAGCAGAATAGGCCACGCCTTTCGTGACGTCATTGCACAATTGAAATCACACTGCACAGTCGCTGTCGACAGGTGCTCTTTGTATATGCCCCGTGGTTGGGAGTTACCCACGGGTGAGCGCGCTTCCACGTTAAGTGCTAACCCGTTGTGCATAAAACAAAAGGATATTTTGACTATTTCCAGTTGACGGGCTGGTATTTTCCGAGCGAGCAGCCCAAGCAGCCAGGAGATGGCAGTTGGAGCCGTGGCTCTTCATGACTCCTGGTGAGAAGATCAACAGAAGGAAGTGGCAGAACATGAGAACTAAAAGGGTAAGTTCCTCTTCTTTCTTTGTTTTACCCGATCGCGCGCTATAAAAGAAAGGGTGTGTTTATCAGTCTATATAAGGTCTAACAAAATTAACCCGACAAACGTTGCAGAGTGTATATATACGAAAAAAATAAAACATTAAAGTTAACAGATTTTATTCAAAACATAAAATTTAGAAAGTAAATTTTGTGAGTTGGAACTTAATGGCCGCGCGCTCTAAGTACTTTGCCACAACACACAAACACGTGCCCCGGTATCTTTGAAGCCGCCTCTGGCGCCCACTCGCCGCTCGCCGCCGGCGCTTGCCCCGGCGCCGCCGCGGCGCGCTGTGATTGGTTGCGCCCGCCGCCCCGCCACCCCCTTTGGCGTCTTCCATATGAACGTTGCCTTTTTTTTCTCATTGATAAAATAAAGTACAATCGAAATGAAGTAAGTCTGTTAATATGTATTTTCATTTGCACTTACATTTTTTTTTACTCGGAAACAAAATTTTTAAGGCTAGCTTTTTTAATGAATATTTTATTTTATTGTCATGTACGTGCAATTGCCAAAGTTTGTCGGGTTAATTTTGTTAGACCTTATATATGTACCTATGTAAGTTTGTTCCTTTGTTTGGGCCCTGGAGACGATTTTGACGAAATGTTTTCAATTATGTAAATTCAAATATGGGTATAAATTATATGTATTATTTTTTATATATATTATGTATTTATGTTTGTATGTATACAATTAACGTATGTTTATGTGGGTGATTTATTTGTTTTATTAAAATTAGTTTACCGTGCACGCTACCTACATGTCATGTGCATAATGCTTCCTAACCCAAAGGTTGCCTGGAAGAGATCGATTTTAGTGATAAGGCCGCCAAATTGTACTATCCCCTTTTTCTTATTTTTTTATGCTTCTTATTGTTGTACAATAAAGAATATTTTGTTTATTTGTTTGTTTTCTAGTACTCCGCATTGAAGCTTCATGGTCTTCCTCGCCACATTCACGTACTGACCCTCGAGCCCTGGAAAGGAGGATCCGTACTGCTTAGATTGGAGAACACATTGGAGAAAGCTGCTAGAGGTGAGTAAGAGGATAAAAACTGTATGAGATTGAAGCATATGCCGTATGTCCCCATCGCTGGAGGTCACTACGGTCCGTAATATTAAACCAATCTCAATACAAGTATTGAGGCTGTATCACCCGAGATGCGTCTTAAGAAGTTGACGCTATCTCAAGCTCCGTGTTAATTTATAAACCAATCTTGAGATCTACTCAGCTGAGATCACTTCTCAAGTATTCGCCTCAGCGGCAAATGAATGATAGTCTTGAGTTTCTTTTATTAATACGCACCCTTTCAAGTGAGTACCTACTGCTTGAATATGTACGTGCGTTTCAGGTCTCAAGTAAGGTTTATTAATCAACACGTTTACTTGAGACCGGTCACAAAACTATTCTCAATCTTGAGAACGGTTTATTAATAGGGCCTACGAGAGGGTTATTTATTATCCACCATGCGTGAGCCCAATGACGTCAGTTCTATATCATCTATCAGTTCTATATCAAACTTAATTACAAAATATCAGCTTTGTTTGTCTTCTAAACGTAATTGTGCACAAAAATGTCCAAGGAAGAACACTCAGCCACAGTTTCATTGTACAAGCGGCACATTCTGACTAAGGGATTATAAAAAGAAGTATTATTTCTATACACTTGAAGAACAAACAGTGGGAGACGGTTTATAGGATCTATAGAGGATTTTGAAGTTTAATAAGGACAAAAGAGAGGGCGAGTCAATGTGTGAATTAATGCTTCAATACATTTGCGCCGCGAGGCCAGAGTTGACATTTTATATTTGTATATTATTCTCAACAGGAACGTTCAAAAACGAGAAAATCGACGGTCCCGAGGACTTCGCAAGCAAACCCTCACACATAACGGTGCAGCTCCGCCAGTTGTTCCTTCAGCTGAAGATTAAGATGGTGCGGGAGACCACACTAGCTGGCAACCAGTGGCTGGACGATGCAAGGCAAATGGACTGGAGTACCAGGTATTGGGATGATCTGAAGATAATGGTTTACTTACGACTCATGCTGGTTAGGCAGGTGTTACAATTGCGTTGTCACTCAAGAACTTTTAACCGTTGATGAAAAATAACGGGCATTATGTGTTTTAAGGTCTAACAAAATTGACCCGACAAAGGTTGCAGAGTGTATGTATAGGATGTAACTATTACGAAAAAAAATAAACATTAAAGTTAACAGATTTTATTCAAAAAATTAAATCAAGAAATGTAAATTTTGTGAGTTGGACGTTAATGGCCGCGCGCTCTAAGTACTTTGCCACAACACACAAACACGTGCCGCGATACCTTTGAAGCCGCCTCTGGCGCCCACTCGTCGCTCGCCGCCCCGGGGCGGGCGCTTGCCCCGGCGCCGCCGCGACGCGCTGTGATTGGTTGCGCCCGCCGCCCCGCCACCCGCCACCCCCTTTGGCGTCTTCCATATGAACGTTACCTTTTTTTTCTCATTGATAAAATAAGGTACAATCGAAATGAAGTAAGTCTGTTAATTTGTCTTTTCATTTGCACTTACATTTAATTTTTTTACGCGAAAACAATATTTTTAAGGCTACTTTTTTTAATGAATATATTATTATTATATTGTCATGTACGTGCAATTGCCAAAGTTTGTCGGGTTAATTTTGTTAGACCCTATATATGTGTATGCCCAGTCTTTGTCCGGACGTATCTCAATAATGCTTAATCCGAATTCCACAGACCAATAAACATGTTGGTCTGTGTCCGAATTCAGTTTTTTTTTTAATTATGAAAGACAAAAGGAGGCGACAGATTCTTAGCCATATTTGATGAAAATCCGATAAGTAGTTTCGAAGACTTATAAAATATTTGCTCCCTCTTAGATATGTTTACGCTGGTGCAGACGACGATATTCTACCGGAAGATAATATGGAATATAGAGAAGGGGACGACGCTAAATCTGTAAAGGAGGACACGAAAGAAACAGGTGAGAATGGAGAAGTTCAGAAAACATTCGTCGCGTTACTTTCGTGGCGACATTTAATTTTGAATGTTTAAAAAACTATTAACACGATAAAGAAGCTGTAAACATGAGAAATATAAAATCAAACGTTTGCGACTGGACACTACTTTGATAAGCTGTAGAATGACACTATTTTAAATATAGACAATAGTGTCGATTCGTATGTACACCAACTAAACTAAACTAAAACCAGTTTTGGAGTGGTGCCGTCGCATCGTACTGTTGCAGGGAGTAAGAGACAGTACTACTTTAAAACTAGTTTTAGTTTAGTTTAATAGGTGTACATCCGAATCGACACCATTGGTGTCAAACACCTACTAAACTAAACTAAAACCAGTTTTGGAGTGGTGCCGTCGCATCGTACTGTTGCAGGGAGTAAGAGACAGTACTACTTTAAAACTAGTTTTAGTTTAGTTTAATAGGTGTACATCCGAATCGACACCATTGGTGTCAAACACCTACTAAACTAAACTAAAACCAGTTTTGGAGTTGTGCCGTCGCATCGTACTGTTCCAGGGAGAACGAGACAGTACCTACTACTTTAAAACTGATTTTAGTTTAGTTTAGTAGGTGTACATCCGAATCGACACCAGCAACGTTTCATTCAGTGCCACAATACATTGTACAGAACGACAAATACAATATTAGACAGGGACAAATCTTTGAATAATGCACAATATAATTATAGATAGATAGATAAGCATTTATTTGCATCTATGTACACGCACATAACAAATTTAACATATGAAAGATCGAACTAAAAAACAAAGTAAAGAAACACAAATTATAAAACACTGGTATTTTGCTGGAACCTGAGGATATAAGCCTTCCCTCGTATTTTTAATTATTAAGTTAAGAAAATACAATACAGAGATAATTGTAAAATAAATATATATACCAAGTAACATAAATATTATAAATGCGAATGTTTGGATGTTTGTCTTTCGTCGCGTCGTCCGTTTTGTGAGCTCCAGTAAAAAAAATGGATGAAATTTATAACTATAAATAGTGTATCGAGTTCTCCTACCTACGGCATTGTACCCAGCACGCTAGCCCCGTTACAGGCTTAGTCTTTGTGTAAAGAAGGCGCCCGCCCTGAGGTCACCTGACGCTTGGATTAGCAAATCCGACATCTCTTTTATGATTTTTTTAGTGTCGGACGACCACGGGTCCCAGTGTTTCGAAGGCAAGTGCCGCAAAATGTATAATGAGGGATATAGTCTTTGGTCCACCACGCTGACCCCAATGCGGGTTGGGGACTTCACATGCCTTAGAATTTTTATTTCTCAAGCATGCAGGTTTTCTCACGATGTTTTCCTTCACCGTTTAAGAGTAGTCTGACAAATGCACATAAGTAATGAAAATAAATTTAAAAACTCATCGGTACATGACCTGTCTGGGAATGGAACCCGGACCTCCCAAATTAAATGTGTTTGGTGTTATTAGATTAAACTAACATACATTGTAAAATTATTGGTATTGTAGCAGTGATTGCTAACTTGCTGCTGCTTGAAGGACTTGCTGGCTCGGCTAACTATGACAGCAACTTAATATGACTGCTGTGGCTGTTATTTTTAACCCCCAACCAGAAACGACCGGTGTTGGGTTTGGCGACGTGTGTGTGTGTGTGTCCAGCCTTTGTCCGAATGTATATCTCAGTTAAGCGTAGTCAGCTATATTTGATGATCAAGCCGTTTCGAAGATATTTAGCTTTAGGTTGTCAGAGATAAGTTAGCCAGTCCCCCAAATTAGATGGGGTTTCCGGGTCAGTACGCTTCCACCTTCGGCCTCATCTTCACTTAACATCAGGTGTGATTGAGATAATGCTCACTCGTTATGCATAAAAAAAAATTAGTTTTTTTGTTGTTTTTTTTAATGATTGACTGGATTCGCTTTTGACCACAATCTCACCTGATGGAAAGCACGCGATCCCAGTAAATGCCTATTCACTCTGCTCTTGAAGATCCCAAGGTTGTAGGTTTGTATTTTGTTGTATTTTGATGATGTCATAGTCTTTCGGAGATTTTCACAAATTTGCATAAACTCGATGACTGATTCTTAGCCATCTACAGCTTTATCTCTATCTTTATCGTTTCTTGTATGTGCGGCAGTTTATGCCATAAACTTTCTGACTATATATCTGATTCCAGTTCCATATTCGTCTGATGAGGAGCAAACCTACCCCAGACGCAAGATCCAACCGCGCAAGAGAATGGAAAAAGGCAGATCCAAAATTAAAAGGCATTACGACGATAGGGACCGCAGAAAGAGATCACTTGACATCACTGAAAATATAATTAATGGTACATTCAATGATAAATTAAATGAAAAAACAAATTCTACAACTACGTCTAAACCAAGTAACCAGGGGAAAACTGTAACTACAGATTTTAGTAACGTGTCACATACAACAAAATCTCCTGAAGCTATATTTAGCTTTCTAAAAGACGTCACTAAGCCGTCGTTTGAGTTCACTAAAACACCTAAATTGAGTTTTCTGAGCGCAAAAGCTAACTCCTGGGTGAGACCGACGAAGTTTTTCACGGATTGGGACAAAGAAACTGAGGAAGTGGATTATGAGGAAGAAGATATATCGACGAACGCGAAGAAGAGGCAGCTGAGAAGAAAGGATGTGGTCTCAAAGAAAACTAAAGAACCTGGTGAGTGGATAATAATAATACACATTAATTCATAAATATTTGACTTATTTTAAGATTGTGGATCAGCTAGGACGCCACGGGCTCTCTTGCGTGAAGAGTGCCGGCCGCGAATACGCCACGGTGCAATTAATCAGTTAATTAGGCGCGCTCTCGCCACTGCAGTGGTCCCGACGTCTCTGGAGCCTTGTGGCTTATTCAGGGACGACGGGAAAAGACCTGATGGAGCCACCTTGGTACCCTGGTGCTTGGGGCGCACCTTGGTATGGGACGCAACTTGTGCGGACACTTTGGCACCGTCCCATATACAAGGAACTGCGCAAAGAGCTGGAACCGTGGCTGCACAAGCTCAAAGTAACAAGCGCCGTAAATATGCCTCAATTTCTATAAACCACGAGTTTGCGGCGCTTGCAGTGGAGACATTGGGCCCTTGGTCTTCTGACACGAAACATTATCCGTTATCCGTTATGAGATGTGAGAGCTGGTGCCTACTTTGCACAGCAGCTGATCTTATGCATTCAGCGGGGCAATAGCGCTAGCGTAATAGTTACTATGCCTCACGGAAGCGAGTTGGACGGCGTATTTTTTCTATAAGATAAAGGTGTTTTCAATCGTGTTTTATGAATTTGTTGTTTTATGTAATTTTATTTTATTTTATTTATTCGGAAAACCAACAGCTGCAATAACACTAATATAAACTATTATAGGAAACAGAGAGCCAATTACAGGTCCTCACAAATAGATATACATTATATAACACCCTCATCCCTCCACCGTTACGACTTCTGATATCTAAATTTTCTTTCAAGAAGCGAATTAAAGCACACCTGGTAGAAATACAAAAGATGAATATTCCGAAAGCATTTGCAATATTTCGAATAGCTTAGCGGTAACTGCTCACAGACATCTTGATTCGTTCGTTGATGGGTATTTAGTTAATTATGTTAAGCCCACTTTTGACAATTATTATTTTAAACGAGTATCATTATGATCCATACAATTATTATACACCACCTTACAACATGATCTTTATAGAATACACACTTATGGTTATACAGCATTAGCTAAAAATCAGTGTCTTACCGCTATAGGTGAGGATCCACACTGAGCGATGGCCCATGTGTGGTACAGATACACATACAACTCTATTATAAGTTGTAACAGTTGTACTTAATTTTTGTTTTTATTTTTATTACTGTGAAATAAGGCTACATTTCGAAAGAATAACACCAAGCAGAATGATTGTTGCGGTCGAATATTTTTGTATGTGTTTCTGTAATATCTATCTATCTATCATCCCTGGACATAACCAGCTCTTTCGCATGCCAGGCTTTTTCACTACATACTGTTAGCATTTTTGTAAATATATTAATAAGTAATATCGAGTTTATCCAATGAAAGAAATAAGTTGTACCTTTTGCAATATTAAAAAAAGCAGCCAAGCACGTATTGTATTTTCTTCTATTTAAGATTATTGTTTAGTTTACGATATGTGACACCGAATAAATACTTTTTCTTTCTTTCTTTCTTTATATTGGGCCGTCGGACGGACGGACGAATTAATTGTGCAATGAAAGATTGCTTGGTTTATTTACAGAGCCGGTCATCGATAATTCTGATGACGGAATAACAAAGTCTATGTACGAAATGTATTACAAATCCCGGAAGCCTTACAAATTGCAAAGCTCCGAGGAGATTATAGAACCGAAGTACAGCAGAAGGTACAGAAAGAAGAGTAAAATGAGACGATTTAAGACTAACGAAGATATCACCAAATCGACTGAATCAACGCATGAGAGAAATTATAGGATATATGAAGAAATGTCAAAACCTAAAAACGGTATGCGAAGGAAATTTAGAGGGAGACCACGAAATAGCCCAAAAGGTGTAAAAGCCGATATGCCGTTCTTCATAACCTCTGGCAACAAGAAGTTAACGACAAGGAAGAGAGGGTTTATGGAAGATAATGTGGAGGACAGGAGACAAACAAGGAGTAAGTAACTAATATTCGGTCTTTACCTATGAAATTGGAGTTTTTTTTCTTCGTTAATCATATGTACCAATTCCTGCGAATTTCAAAGCTATATCCAAATTTGTTTTTTATTTGGAAAATGGAATATTATTTCAAGGTTTCACATGAAATATAATTTCATTACTGGCCTAAATCACAAAATTAAAAAAATTTTAACAGAGCTCTTTTCATGTGCTTCCCATAATCATTTCCTAGATTCGCTGAATCTTTTATAAAGCGGTTACTTTAAAAAATTAACGCTGCCTATACTTAACTTAGTGTTATCCGATAATACACACAAAGCTAGCTAAATTTGGATTTGCCGTTCCCAAAAAAAAATCAAAAATATTTGTATGAGGAAAACAGTCATGAAATTCTTCATACAAAACGCCAATTTCATAGGTAAGGACCTAATACATACATATACTCACGCCTGTTTCGCGGATTTCCACTTGCAACCCTGGCATACTACGTTTGCTTCTTCCACTCTCATCAAAAGCTTCAAACACGCTCGTCGGTTAGTGGTTGACCGCTCCTGACCTTTTGTGAGTACGTCAGTCACTTGATTGACGTAAGTCCTTGGTCGACCTTTACCGACCCTTCCTTCCACGCTTTCGTTATTCTCCTTTCATTCATTCGTTTCATATGCCCAAACCCCCTTAACATACCTTTATCAGAATCATTTATTAGAATCGGTCCATTTAACAACTTAAAACAAACCCTCTTAAGTTAAGGTAAAAGCCTGAAATCATAAGACGTGTCCTTTCAGTACCGCAAAGAGTGCTAACGACTCCTGGAGCGAGGAGGAGACAGGACGACCCCGATGATGATGATGATCCGGCGCAGGTGGATCCTGATGATGACGATGACAACACTGATGATGACAAACCAGCCAATGAGGGACGAGAGAGGAGAAAGAGGTATAAGTGTGGGAAGTATTTTCAACCGCCTCCGTGGCTCAATGTAAACAACATTGGGTTTACGATTCGGAGGTCGCGAGTTCGATCCCCAGCAGGATACACGTTTAGTACTCGGTTTGGTTGGTGGTCAAGCATTTTAAATGACCGCCTGGCTAGCTACCACCATCTTATTTAAGTCTGCCGTCAAGTAGCGTGTGTACAACAGCTATTCTTAATTTATCTGCCAACCTTAGATCTGTCAGACAGCTACCAGCCACAAGTAAATAATTAAAAAAAATCCTTCTACATACACACAATGTCATCTAGTTCCACATTAAACAACTATAGGCTTGTGTTGTGGATACCAGATGGCTGATGTACTACATAACTAAATTTTTTTTGGAAATATATACTTATTGTAAATGAAAACATCCATATATCACAAATATCCGTATTCATCAAACATATGCCCCTAGCGGGATTCAAACCCGCGACCTTTTGGTATAGTGGTCAGAATTTCTAAACTCTACACCGAACAGTGTCTATGTCTAAATGACAAATGAGTTTTTTTTCCGTAAGAAAAAAATAGGGCATATTAGGTAAGTGAAATAGAAGGTCAATATACCTATGTATGCATAGGTAGTTTATTTTTTTTTTCCAAAACCATCATCGAATAATGGGGATCGAACCCGCGATCTCCGATTCATAAACCCTGTGATTGCGCCATTTTGAGGTATGAAAAGACGTGGCAGCTGCAGCGAAACTAAACGAACGTCGTTTCGTTCCCAGTGTGACCTACACTTTAGATAAAATTTTGTAATATTAGAAAAAATGTTAAATACAGAGCCTTAATTTCTGCCCGCCCGATTTTTCGTGGCTTGGAGAGAAGGCGTTTGCATCACACATATAACATAGACACTTTTTCCAGGACTCCATTAGATGAACCAACTCCGGACCCCCCGACGTCAGAGCAAGCGGAACACCTGGAGACGGAGCCGGACTATGTGATCACATTGCGACCCACCCAGATACGCACTTTCGTCATTTGGTTCGAGAATACTAAAAAACCTTATTAGACATGCTCCTCTATCCACCTACGAGCATTAGGCTACACCATTGTCACCTCGTAGCATATAAAACCTAACCAATAAGATACATACAAACAGCAATATACTTAACTGTCCATTAAAGACGGAACTGAGAGACAATATTACTGTTCGAAAGACATATGTCTGTCAATTTCGATGTGGTCGCAAGTTATCCAAAGGAATGATTCGTAATTCGGTCGTATTGCAACTCTGTTTTATCGACACAAACCATGTTGCACATAAAATTGCATTGCAAGCATTGCAACAAGCAGTATCTTAAAAAAATATAATTTACTATGTAAAATTGACTAAGTGTACTCTGTGTACCTACAAAATAAACCATTTTTGACTTTGACTTGACTAAATAAAAATAATGTGAATAAAATAATAATGATAAACGATTGCTTTTATTTAGAGCGTGTTGTTATGACAGTCGATAAAACAGTACCGAGTAATATGTCTCATTAATGTAAAACGAAAACAAACGGCTCTATAACCGAATTTACCCGATTTAACAATCCGACGAAATTAAGTTGCTTGGCCACTAGCTAGGATTCATAACTGTCAACGTCAAATGAGTCTCTTTCCTGCAATATGTCAGGGAAAAAAAATGTATAATTGTGTTGCTGTTTGTACATATGCTCAAGCCTGTTTCCTATCGGAGGCAGAAACTATTGATTTCCACTTGCAACGATCCTGACATACTACTTTTGCTTCTTCCACTCTCATCAAATGCTTCATACACGCTCGTCAGTTAGTGGTTGACCGCACCTGACCTCGTGACGTCAGTCACTTGATTGACGTACGTCCTTGGCCGAATTACTTCTTGTCAGACGTATTATACAAAGTGGAAAAAAGAGGCAGAGTTTGCAGGGAAAGTACCGTAAATAAGTGGAATTACATTCATAGGTTCTTGAAAAATCATTTGTCGAACCACTTAAGATTAGACAAATAATACCCTGTAGGTACTTTTGCAATGTTTACTCACATTTTTTTCTTGTTCAATTCAAATAAAACTATTTTTGATTTTTATAATAGTAACTAGCTTTCCGCCCGCGGCTTCGCCTGCGTGGAGTAACTTCATCGCGGAAATTTGTTTATCCGGCAGGAACTACTCACTTTATCCGGATAAAAACTATCATATGTCTTAATCCAGGGTATATTCTACCTATATACCAAATTTCATGCAAACCCGTCCATCCGTTTCGCCGTGATTTATTTTTTCATATATATGTGGGGATTGGAGTTAGAACGAAACAATATTCACAACACGTAGGGATTTATTGCGTAAAACGTAAATACTCGTACAAATATTTTTCTTAATTTAAAAGCCCAGCACTTGCACACCGTCACGCACCATGCTCAAGAAGGAAGTGCCTCCATCTTATTTTTCCTTCTCCCTGTCACTCTCACATTCACTCGTTCTCACATCACTCTATCGTCCAATCATACATTCTCACATCCTACATATAGATTAGCCTAACTGTGTTGTGAAAACGAAACAGATTGTTTAAAATCATTGTAATAAAAATACAATTTGTAATGTATTAAAAATTATTTTCATATTAAATACATTTTATACAAACAAAATGTTGTTTCTACCGAAACCCATTATACAATTTTGAGAATTCCCCTACTTATAAAAATATATAACAAAATAATATGACACACATGCGTGCTTATACCGCTGAGTGTTTTTACCCTAAGGAAAAAACTGTCTGTCCGCCATTGCATACTTTCAATATACCCCTACACAAAAGAGCTCTGTACTTAATTTAAGCGAATTAATCAATATAGTGATATAGCTAAATTCCAGAGCATCTTATTTACTCTTTGTATCTATACGATACATTAGGTAAGTGAAATAGAAGGTATTGGCATAGGTAGTTTAATTTTTATTTTTCAAAATCATTATCGAATAAAGCGCTAATTTTGCAATTTGACGGTCGCGTTTGTAGCCTATTCCTCATAATTACATCATTAATAATAATAATAAATATTTATTATCTCACCACAAAGAAATAGGTACATTGATGAAATAGTAATTGTTAGGTAAATACAAAAACAAATTCCTTTATGAGAGACTGGAGTCTGAAATAGGTTCGAAACCTGTGCTACAGATCTCCAGGCTCTCACTCCCTTACTATTAGACATTACAACAAGAGCACTGAGAAAACATTATCTAAATGATGCAGTAAGATGCTTAAAATCATTAAATTAACGTTCACCTATTCAAAATCAAAATGATTCAATGAAATAAACAAAAATATGAGTTCCAAATATATTTCCCATGATAGGAACCCTACGAATGCCGCCAGTCGCGTATCAGTCTCCGGCTGGCGTGTGCGTCGATGATGATTTTCAAAGATAAAATATTAAACTACCTATGCCAACACCTTCTATTTCACTTACCTAATGTATCGTATAGATACAAAGAGTAAATAAGATGCTCTGGAATTTAGCTAAGATAAGATGTTTATTTACCAAAAAGGACCATACATAATTATACATTTGCTGTGGCGTCCACACTAGGCTAGGCCTGTATCGTGGATAATTTCCATATTAGAGAAAGAATTTCACTGGTCATTACATTTTATAAGTAACATCATCTGTTAAATTAGACTTAGGGAGATAGACATGCATGCAGATCTAGCCTTAGATGTAACTAGCACGTTAGAAATTTACAAGTTGCGCGTGCGCATGTGTGTGGGTGTGAGATCATTTAATTAAGATTTGCATGCTTCTGCCTATTAACAAAAAGAAAGGCAAACTAACTAACATAAATATGTTTCCATAATGTCTTATATCAAGGGTAAGCGAGTAAATGTGTGTAGCAGAGGATGTGTGAGGGTGCATGTAAGGTTTGTGTGAGGGGGGTGTGTTTGTGTGTATACGCGTGCTATATCACTATATTGATTAATTCGCTTAAATTAAGTACAGAGCTCTTTTGTGTAGGAGTATATTGAAAGTATGCAATGGCGGACAGTGTATAGCGAGTGGAGTGTACCTACCGGCCAATACAAGAGTCATACGTCATGCGTGAGGAAGTGTAATTGGATGTGTGAATGTGTGTGTGCCCCAACAGTGTACCTGCACATTATGTATGTATGTGTGTAGTAGTCTGTCGAAGCACTAGCGTCGACACCTAATATGCCATATTTTTTCCTTACGGGGTAAAAAAAGTCAGCCGGTATGATTGGTCTATCCAGGGGCCTTAATTTGACACCCCTGCTCTACGAGTAGAGAGAGATATCAAACAAACATTCTTTGCGTTCGATCACTAAAGGTACCACGTAAGCGCCCTAGAAGTAAATTATGGTAATTCATACGTCTATCCATGACGACCTGTTTGGTGTAGTGGTTAGCCACTCTGACCACTATACCAAAAGGTTACGGGTTCGAATCCCGCTAGAGGCATATTGTTTGTGTGATGACTAGTGATATGTGTACCCGAGTTATGGATGTTTTCATTTATAATAAGTTTTTCAATCATCTGGTATACACAACACTAGCCTATAGTTGCATACTGTGGAACTAGATGGCACTGTGTGTATGTCTAAGGATATATCCATTACGACGTTTATCTCCTTATCCTTCTAGGACGCTTACGTGGTACCAAATTTAGCGATATAACGCAAGCGAGCTAAACACCAAATTAGCGATTGACTGCCTGATTTTTAATTACAAGGAATTCTGAAGTTTTATGGTGTGACCTGATTAATAAATTAATTCAACTATTATAGAGAACTAACGATAAAATATAATACACATAAACAACGACGGAGTTTTGAAACATTTTTTTTACGATTGACTGGATTCGCGTTTGACCACAATCTCACCTGATGGAAAGTGATGATGTGGTCGAAGATGAAGCACACGATCCCAGTAAATGTATATTCACTCTGCTCTTGAAGAACCCAAGGTTGTAGGATTCAGGAAAGACTGACGCCGGAAGCAGAAATAAAAAGGGTCCATGACAACTAACCTATCATCTAATCGTCGTAACTAACAACTGTCAGAATTCCACAGAATCAAAAATCAGACTACAGATAAGCTACATCTTTTACAATCACTGCCTTAACAGTATTTCAAATATTTTATTCATACAAATGGTCTTTTACATATAAAATAGGTGAAAAAAGGCCGATTTACTCAAAGCTCATAACACTCATATGGGGTGTTTACTCAAAAAGAACTCTTTAATAATAAGAAAGGTATACATAGGAATGTAATAGATTTAAATTATCTTTTTGTACGAAACAGGATGAAAACAGAAGTACTAAGTGTATAATATTATTTGTTTACAAAGAGCACTTTTCTTTACACGCTAAATTCAAATGCGTTCGAAATTTTTTTTATAATCAGGCTTGCAGCTTTGTGCCTTCAGGCCTTTTTATACGTGCAGCCTCTGGGTCAGATACGCAGAGCGCCTACAACACCTTTCCCGTACAATATAACAACGCGTTCAGGGTGTTGATGCAACTACCAAAATACGCATGGTTTCTACGGCATAATCCGCATAAGAATCACCTATATATAGGGACGCACACGCGACAGCTGTAGCGGCAATGTATACGATTTTATAATAAGGTTCCAGTAGACATTCAAAATTTGCTTTTAAATACATTTAAAGCAATCATAAAACAGAAATTATTAGCAAAAGGCTATTATAAAATCACTGACTATTTGAATGATAAGCCGTCTTATTATTCATATAATTATCAAATCACAAATTGTAACCCATAATCTGTTTAAAAGAGCAACCCTAGAGTTTCTTGCTCGTTCTTCTCTGGGGAGTCAGCTTTGTGAATTAGCAGTAAATTTAAATGTAATATTAATAGTGACGTTTTCAAGTGATAATTTTATCCTATGAAATAAAATATTTAGATTTGATTCTCAGCATAATAGGTGATAAAATAGACTGCCCCATACTGTGTCACTAGGCACAGAGACAGGCTCGGCCTAGGAGGTGAAATATTATTTAATGTTATTATTAAAACGTAAGTTACAACTTTTATGCCACTTACGTCATCTGAAAACTTTTATAGGACGTAAGTCGCTTTTCATATTAGTAGTTGAATTTAGCGTGTAAGAAAAATAAATATTTCTCGCAAATCTATATACATAAAAGAGCTAAATCATACAAGTGATAGAAAATGCAAGCCGTGTATAATCAGGTTCATAAATGCCTTATCATGGACCAAATTATGTGTACACGTCGCAGGTTCGTATCCCGCTAGGTATATTATAGCGGGTAGGTGGGTACTTTGATCAAATCAGTATGAGACCGGCCTAGAGACAGTCGTTTTAACGATTAACGTGTTAATGTCCACTATGAGCATAGATAGGGAGTGTATAAGTTTGTATTCTTTCCGCCTTATTCATAAAAAAATCTACAAATGATAAGCCTGTTTTAGTTAAAGTATGTTTTGTCTCTGTCGTTCATAAGGAAATATTGTAATGAAAGATAGTGACAAAACAGGCTTATAAAGCGTTTGTAAATTTTTATGAATGACAGTGTTTATATTACTTCTTTACAACATCAGAGGCGAACTAGAACATTATGTATAATTACAATTAAAAATTACGTAATAGAAATTGTGAGATTTCTCGAGAAATAAATACAAAACACCTGCCTATAGCGAGTATTACATAGCAAAAAACCTATCGTAGCATAGGTTTACTTATTTTATATACCCATATTAAATACCTATAGTTACATATAAACAAATATAACAAAAGACACAGTCATCCTGCATCAAACACTCCAGACAACCCGAAGCGAGCGACTAACATATCCTATTTTTTTAAATTTAGCCGACAAATGTCTCATATCTACCAAAATGGCTACACAAACTATCTGGACTCCGATTCTCACGCACTCGACATTTGACTACTTTGGTACTTGACCTCCAACACACGTGATGTTAAGTGAAGATGAGGTTGAAGCTTACTGACCCGGAAACCCCAACAGATTTGGGGGACTGGCTATCTTATCTCTGACAACCGGAACACAACAATGCTATTAACATTGCTGCTTGGCGGCAGATAAGATGGTGGTAGCTAGCCAGGCGGACATTTAAAATGCACTACAAACATGTACCCCGCTGGAGATCGAACCCGCGACCTCCGAATCTTAAAGCCAATATTGTTTACATTGAGCCACGGAGGCGGTTAATACGACACGGCATTTCATGTCGTGTCGTACCAAGAGGTTAAATCGAGGGCGGAAAGCAGAGACACGTGGTCATTACTCCACCGACTTAGCTCTTAAATTGAAGAAGTTAGTACTCGCAACGACACGGTTGGTCCCATAGAAAATTTTGGTCAATATTAGAAACAGGATCGATTGGCATTTTTTTTTGTGGTAAATGGCTATTTTGTTACTATCTGTACATTTTTGTCGGTAGAGCAAATTTAAAAACAGAGTTTACAGTAGATAGGATTTGGGCATCGATACTTTATAACTGGATACGCGTTTGACCACAATCCTCACCTAAAGTCAGGATGTGAAGTCATCTCAGTGGATGTCCCACCCTGCTCTCGAAGATCCCAAGGTTCTAGGAGTCAGGAAAGACCGACGCCGGAAGGGAGTTCTAGGCCTTAGCTGTTCGTATTATGAATGAAATGTTAGGTATGTTAACTACATACGGAAGGAATCCCTCCCCACGTATTCCGAAGATGAAATGGCGATGGTGGAATAAGATTATGTAGTTCCAACGCACACTCACTGAAATGCAACCTGTGAAATATTGAGAGACCGGCGACGTTGCGACGTTGCGACGGTGTTCGAGATATTCGATACCACTCATGAATACAGTATCGATACTTTGGGATTCGATATCGTGTACCCAACTATGGGTAACGTGAACGCAGAGTAAAGGACCAATTATAATAAAGAATTTGTAGACATTTACCGGCTAAATTAAATGTATCCACACTGTCATTTATAAATAGCACATATCACACTGTCATTATAAGAGTGAAAAAAACTTATAAAGTAATAGCCAGTGGTTAAATAAATAAATACATCTCTATATTTTTGGAGAGGGCAACATTTTTTAAGCTATGAGCTAAGAAGCACCACTACAATTCTGGTTGGTCTAAAAATGTCGCTGACATTTTATAGATAACTTTTCCTACCATCTCTCATAGACCACGCGTTAAGCTATACATACCTGCAGACTACTCTACGATAGCGTATGGCGACGTTCAACTTTAAAAACGGATATTGTGAGATTATGACGTGATTAATAGTTTGTTTGTTTGTAAACGCTTTATTGTACAAAAGCAATACATTAATTTTGCATTGATACAGAATTTGAGTAGAACGACGGACTTATCCCATGGAGGGATTTCTTCCAGTCAACCATAGTGTTTGTAAATGTCCGATAACACCATGCCATTAAAGCGGATGTTAAAGGGAGCAATTTCTCGATTTTTTGGAGGACAGAGCTCTCTACGTATTTCAGTTCTAGAAGGCCTGTGACTATATTATCGGTTGAATAAAATGGAGTTCGTTTATTTGACACACTGAACGATATATTAGATATACAGAAACGGGAAAAAACAATAACTTTAAAAACTAAAAATTAATATTAGGTCTGTACCTATGAAATTGGAGATTTTTTTCTTCGTTAATCATATGTACCAATTCCTACGATTTTCAAAGCTATATCCAAATTTGTTTTTTATTTGGAAAATGGAATATTATACCAAGGTTTCACATGAAATATTTTTTAATGTCTGAGCTAAATCGCATAATAAAAAAAACTTGAACACAGCTCTTTTCGTGAGCTTTCCATATTATTTCTTAGATGCGCAGAAACTTTTATAAAGCGGTTAATTTTAAAAATTAACACTGCGTATATTTAATTTAATATTATCCGCTAATACACACAATTAGCTAAATTTGGATTTGCCGTTCCCAAAAAAATTTCACAAATGTTTGTATGGAGAGAACAGTCTTAATGAAATTCTTCATACAAAACGCCAATTTCATAGGTAAGAACCTAATATTATCAGTGAGACTCTATCTCAATCCTAAGAATCCTATTAGAATCGGTGTCGTAAAGTGATGTCAACAAAGGTCCCCACTCAGCATGAGTTGCAGTTGTGTAAATAACTACAACATTGTTTGTCTGTGGTAGCAACGTCATCCATTAATTTACGGTTTGTGATAAAGGGGTATTTTTCAGAACTAAAAACAATTTAATACGTACTGGTGTACGTAATACGTGTCGGTCGCGCAAAATGGTATCAAAGTAGTTTGGAGAACTACACAGCATAAGTTGCAGTCGATAAAAAACATCTGGTTTTCATTGGCCAACAAAGTTTTCAGCAGAGCTTAAAGTTTTCAGCGGTGCCTAAAGATTTCAATGGAGCCTAAAGTTTTCAGCGAGGCCTTAAGTTTACAACTATGTAATTCATTACAACTATGTAATTCTTCAACTATACCTTATTGACAGAGCTATACAAAATGTTGCCCTCCACAAAAATCTCACGTACATATTTGGCCCTACAATTTGTTCGCTATATCATTAACCATAATGACTAATCTAAAATAAAAACTATTGGTTCAAATCTAACGCCGATATTTTCCTTATAAACTCCGCGCGCTGCGCCGGCGTTAGTTCCTGTAAATATGCAAAAAAATATATCAATATTTAATCTACAAGAGGAAGAGGTGGAGAGACAAGCTTGACAGTTTTAATAAGGGAGGGTTTGTGATCGCCAAGAACGAAAACGACTGGAAACAGATGAGAGAGGCCTTTGCCCAGCAGTGGGACACTATGGGCTCTTAATAATAATAATAATAATCTACAAGGTTAGTCAGAAGGGGGTACTAAACTGAAAGGTGCTTAACCGGTGAGTAGAACACATTACTATGATTCAAAATATTTATTTTAAATAAATCTAATTCCAAGTGACCGATCAGTTTAGTATATGTCGTAGCTAGCGATATTAGCGATGGAATCGTTATTCGAACGGTCGAATGAGTATCATAATACGCGGTTTGCTATGGGAGGTGATGGCGCTGGTATCGCCGAAAATGGCGCGGTGACGACGTTAACAGTAATATTAGGTCGGCACATCGAAATTGAGATGGACTTTTGCTACATATATAAAAAATAAAATATCTTTAGACACACACAGCGCCATCTAGTTCCACAGTAAGCAACTATAGGCTTGTGTTGTTGATGCCAGATGGTTGATATACTACATGAATACATTTAAATGAAAACATCCATAACTCGGGTACAAATGTCCGTATTCATCACACAAACTTATGCCCCTAGCGGGATTCGAACCCGCAACCTTTTGGCATAGTGGCCAGAGTTGCTAACCACTACACCAAACAGGTCGTCATAGAAATATATTGTGTGGTACACGATAAATAAGTAAAAAACGAAATCAGTGAATATGAAATTGTAATAAAAAATATAATAAAAAATGAAAAGGCCAATTATTCTACAACTCACCCGCCAGTTTGATTAGGTGCACAAGCTGAAGATGCTACCGCCATGTACGAGGAGTTCGAGAGATGAAGACAGACCGACGACGACACCGACGACACCGATGCGGTGACAGACCGTCGAACGATGTGAAGTTAACAACAAGACCCTGTCTTGACCCTGTCCAACTTCACTGTGGACGTCGGTGCAATGGCGGTTTGGCGGTGTTTTTAAATTGGCCTAGCCCAAAATCCTACATTCCCCCCACCGAAATCCGCCAGGATTTCCCAGTTACGATACCAGAATTTGACTTTGTAGAGTTAGTGGTATGTAACAAATAATAGAGTAGTGGACTGTATATGTTAGATAAATAGAAATAGTGTTAAAATAAATAGAAATAGAATTAAAATTCGCATAAGCTTAACATGCAACTTATGCGAAGATATAAAATTTAAATTAAGCTGTGTCATGCTCCAACGGGAGCGGACTAAGTTTGACAACTGATCGAGTCAATTCCTTATCCCTTGTACGAACACGAACCACACGTACCACTCCGTGTGTAATTTGGAGACTCTGCCGAGAGTCCACTGTAAAGGTGGAGAGTCTGAGTTAATAAGTACTAGATCTCCGACTTTAAGATCACTACAGTTATTAAACCACTTTTGGCGTTGTTGCAGCGTATGCAAGTAGTCTTGTTTCCAACGTTTCCAAAAATGCTGAGAAAGCTGTTGTACGGCTTGCCAGCGGTTTAGTCGTTGAACCGGTAGGTCTGTGATATCATACTCAGGTACTGACAAACCCTCACGTCCTAAGAGAAAATGTGATGGTGTAAGAACCTCAAACTCGCTAGGATCATTTGATAGTGTACAAAGTGGTCGTGAGTTTAGAACAGCCTCTACACGGGAGAATAGAGTACAGAGTTCCTCAAACGATAGAGCTCTAGTTCCTATCGTACGTTTTAAATGTAATTTCGCGGATTTGATAGCCGATTCATAGATACCTCCAAAATGGCTCCCTGTGGGCGGGTTGTGTTTCCATTGCACGCCACGAGCCGTTAAACCACTAGATAGATCATCCTTGTTTGATTCCAGTACTATTTCTGATAATTGTTTGCCTGCAGAGACGAAGTTTGTCGCGTTGTCGGACACTATGGTACGACACAATCCGCGTCTCGCTGTGAAGCGATCGAGACAAGCTAGAAAACATTCTGTGCTAAGAGATGACAATACTTCTAAGTGTACGGCCCTTGTCGCACAGCAAACGAACACACACAGATACGCCTTCGACAATCGAGCGTTCCTACGATTCGACTCCTTTGTATAGAAAGGTCCACCTATGTCGATTCCTACTGTGTGGAATGTGTGGATGTCCTGAGAACGAAACTTGGGCAATTCACCCATCAGAGGCTGTATTTTAGTAGGTGAAACTTTAAAACAAGCTATGCATTTCATAGTACGTGAACGGATTACACTTCGAGCAGAAATGATCCAATATCGTTGAGTTAGAATGCTCTGAAGTGTACGTGGCCCTACATGAAGGTACAACCTGTGATAGTGATCAATCAACATGTTAGTGAAATGAGATTTTTTGGGAAGTAGCAATGGATGCTTCTTCTCAAATGTGAGGTTGGACAGAGACAACCTACCCCCCACCCTGAGGAAACAATGCGGATCCAAGAAAGGATTTAGCTTCCGAAGGGATTGACCACAATTTCGGCCTTTAGATAGAGCTGTAATGTCAGCGGAGAAATAATGGTGTTGTACTGATTTTACCAGAATGTCATGTGATTTTCTCAGGTCAAGAACCGAGAACGCTCTACGTTTGGTTGGTGGCGCTCTACAATTGTTTATGAACTGAAAACAACGACCAACGACATTGACCAGTTTACTAAAACTAGATAATTTTTCAATGAGCTCTATTATTACATTAGTATCACCATTATTTGTGTTTACTAAAACAGTTTTAGAACACTTCAATTCGGGTGGATTCTCTTCTTTGAAGTCATCGATTGTTCTGACCGGCCATAGTGATTGATCACTGGAAAGCCATTCAGGCCCACTGAACCATTCAGGCATAGCCACCAACGCCGAAGGCAATACGCCGCGAGAGCACACGTCGGCAGGGTTGCACGCACCACTTACGTGATACCAGCTCTTAGTAGGCACACTGTCGACTATTTTCGAAACACGATTGGCCACATAGGTTTTGAGAGTGTAACTGGGCGTGTTTAACCAGGTCAGAACGACAGACGAATCCGTGAATAAAAGAGTTTCATCAATATGAAGTCTATTTTGAAGCATAGACTTAACATGTGTTACTAGCTTGGCTAGTAAATGAGCCGCAGAGAGCTCCAAACGGGGAATTGAGACCGTATTTAAAGGAGCTACCTTTGATTTTGCCATAAGCAAGCTAACTTTACTCTCACAATTATCATTTACTGTTCGTAAATATAGAACAGCCGCATAGCCCAGCGATGATGCGTCACAGAAACCTAGAATCTGACAATAGGTGTGTCGCACTATCGTGGCATGACGGTCATGTTTTATGTTCGACAGCAAATGTAGATTGTTGACATAAGCTTGCCATTGTGCATTGAGATCAGCAGGCAAACTATCATCCCAGCCTAGATTATGGGTCCATAGTTTCTGCATGAAACATTTGGCATAAAATATGCACGGAGCTACAAACCCGAGTGGATCGAACTGACGACCGATTTGTGACAACACAGTCCTCTTGGTTACTACAGGATTTGTCGGAGTGGTTGAAAATGAAAATGAGTCTGTGGCCGGCAGCCATTGAAGGCCGAGTACCTTTATAGAGAGGCTGTCATCGTCGAATTGCACAGGTGTCTCACGATGCTCGAGTGGCAGCCGCTCTAGCACCAGTGGGCAGTTGCTAGACCACTTGCGCAACGTGAAGCCTGCACATTGGAGTAAGGCTATCAGCTCTTCTTGCAGTTTAATAGCCTCCTCAACAGAATCGACAGACCACAAAAAATCGTCCACGAAGAATGCCTCCTTCAGAACCTGTGCAGCCCTCGGAAAGTTTGCAGCTTCGTCCTCAGCCAGGGTATGCAGAACCTTGATAGCCAGATAAGGACTACTGGCCACCCCGTAGGTCACCGTGTTAAGCACGTACACTTGAATGGGTTCTTTGGGTGAGCTACGCCATAGAATATGCTGATACGACCGTTGACTCGGGTCCAAAAGAATCATTCTGTACATTTTACAAATATCACCAGACAAACAGATCTTACGCAATCTAAAATTTATTAAAATTTGGTTAATATCTGCTTGAAGTTTAGGTCCGGGCAAAATCACCGAATTAAGAGATTCATTATTTGAAGACTGGCAGGACGCGTCAAATACGACTCGCAGATGAGTGCTTGTGCTCGATGGTTTCAAAATACAAAAATGTGGAATAATGTATTTCGAATCTACGGTTTGTAAATCACCGACTAAGGTCATGTGGCCAAGACTTTCATACTCTTGTAAAAACTTATGATAATCCGCTTTTAATTGTGCGTCGCGTTCAAGCTTAGATTCTAAGTTGATAAGTCTACGCTCTGCGATATGCTTAGATCCACCAAGTTCAAAAGATGATCGAAACGGATACTTGACTATGTACCTGCCTGTTTTATCGCGCCTATGTTCTTTCGCAAACAATTGCTCGGCTAATATATCGTCCGGGTTTTGTAATGTATCGGATGGTATGTTTTCGGCCTCCCAGAACGAATTCATAATTTGTTCAATACTCATAGAAAACGCGCAAAAAGAATCAGCGTCCCTACTGCATGTGTCTGTATCTAGTACAGTCCGACCCGATATTACATATCCAAATATTGAATTCATTGCGATAGGCAACCCGTGTTGACGCGGCATAATATTTTGACCATCGTAAATGTGAGGGAATAAATCAGCTGCGATCAGCATGTCGATAGGCGCCGGTCTATAGAAAGTAGGATCCGCCAACGACAGGTTCTGATACTCCCGTAAAATATCATTCGATAATGGAATGGTCGGTAATTGGCCAGCGATGTTCGATACTATCACGGCATCGGTAGACAATATAGGATCACAACGATCACGTGGTTTAACTGTACAAGTAACTAGACCGTAGTTTTGAACTGGTTTGCCTCCTAATCCAATAGATTCAAAGTTACATTTACGTCGCGTAAGCCCTAACCGTTTCGCACAATCTTGTGTCAAGTACGCCGTCATAGCACCACTATCAATTACACAACGTACGGGTTGGTACTGACCCCAACAATCTGCGACGTGTATAATTGCAGTACCTAGCAACACCGTGGTGTTCGAAGCACTCGTTAATGCGACCGCGTTAGGCGTTTTACAGGAATCCGTGTTATTTGTAATATTCGAATCAATATGCAAAGTGTGATGATGCTTTTGTTTGCAGATCGTACAAAGAAATTTCGACGGACAAGCGCTTAAAGTATGATTATCGCGTAAACAATTCTCACATAATTTTAATTGTTTAATTCTAACTAAACGTTGTGCCGGCGAAAGGTCAATGAACTCACTGCACCGATAAATAGAATGCGGCTTTTTACAAAATAGGCAATCATGAACCTTATTAAATGTTTTTAATTGCATGGTTGTCCGCACTAGAAACAGGTGACGACGATGACGCGAGTGTAGTCTTTTGAAATTTCGACTTAATTTTCGAACTACTTATCGACTTAACCGCCACTGGTTTGCAATCGGACATTTCCAAAACGCGCACTTGGTGCTCAACAAAATTAATAATGTCATCAAAGGAGGTTATTTCACTAAAGTCGGGAACATATTTAGGATCTTTTTGCTTCATTATTGCATAAATGACACTAACGCTTTTTTCATATTTCTCGCGTACGGTGGGCAAATCTTTTAAACGGGCGTTAAACTCACTCGCGTGAACAGGATTATCAACATTTTTGGATAAATCGAACAATGATTGTAATCGTAACCAACACATTTGTTTTCCCGTCAAATGTGGTTCCAACAACTTGTTGTAATCTGCGTCGGTTTTCGCCATTTTGAAATTAATATGTTACTACCTTCAAGTTCAACTTCGGGGTAAATGACCGTTATCGATGTCGTACAAGGTATAATATTGTTACGAAAAATGGACGAAATACAATAATGCGAATGATTTCAACACTAAATCGGATTAAATAATTGGTTACACAAATAAATAAATATGTTTCAATAGCTTACGACGATATTTGATTAAGATTTGAAAAATGAAAATCTCAAATGACGTCGTAACGGTTATTCGGTACAAAATATAAATGTCTGTGTGGATGTATTTACACTGGTTTTGTATAGTAATGTCGTTTTTACTGAAAATATGTATGTTGGATTAAGTACACAACGATATTTTAGTAGAAATAAGAGAATTACTGTGTTAAGTGTAGGTATGTCTCACTGATTTCGTAACTGGTATATCCGGGTCGAATGACCAAATGTGTGGTACACGATAAATAAGTAAAAAACGAAATCAGTGAATATGAAATTGTAATAAAAAATATAATAAAAAATGAAAAGGCCAATTATTCTACAACTCACCCGCCAGTTTGATTAGGTGCACAAGCTGAAGATGCTACCGCCATGTACGAGGAGTTCGAGAGATGAAGACAGACCGACGACGACACCGACGACACCGATGCGGTGACAGACCGTCGAACGATGTGAAGTTAACAACAAGACCCTGTCTTGACCCTGTCCAACTTCACTGTGGACGTCGGTGCAATGGCGGTTTGGCGGGGTTTTTAAATTGGCCTAGCCCAAAATCCTACATATATATATACCTAATACATAAATATATATATTAAAACATAAATATAACAAATAAATATACAAACATGAATACCTGGGTAATAAATGAAATACATATACATGCATAAACACCATGAGGACTTAGTGTAAACCGTTAAGATAGTGCTCTTTTACTCTCGTTTTAAAAGTGCCAAGGGTCCGACTGTCCCGTATACTGGCAGGAGTCCTTGTGGTACCGACACGTATCCAGAACTATAATGCCCAAGGGCCATAACTTCTTCGAGCAAATGCGAACTCACCATAACAAGAGTATTAACAGCTTGCAGCACCGCGTCTTCCCTGATAGCTCTGAGGTTCCTGTTCAGCACTGAGTTATCATCTTCGGCCTGCGCTTCCAGCCACTTGCACACCGCCTCGTTCTCGTGCTCCCACTGGTGGGACTGTGGACAAATGTTAACGCTCGGTTTCAGTACAAAGCAAATTTCCAAATTATCTGGTTTTTGACGGATAGGTCAGGTATCAAGTTGTGCAAAATTTTGGGGCAAAACTGTGCTCAGTGATAAAGTGCTGCATAGAGATAATCTAACAATCGATAAATCTGCTATAAGATTAATTGTCTCCTTTCCTACCTCACCCGACTCACCTGTGTCTCCTCCAGATCCTGAGTGAAACACCAGCGTAGTGTGACTGAAGCGGCCCCTTGATCCATGAGGGCGCAGTCCCCCTACTTCCGCAGGCTCACCTGCGTCTCTCCCAGATCCTCAGTGAAACACCGGCGTAGTGTGACAGCAGCGGCTCTTGGTCCATGAGGGCGCAGTGCCCCTACTTTCCCAGGCTCACCTGCGTCTCCCCCAGATCCTCAGTAAACCACCGGCATAGTGGGACTGCAGCGCCCCCTTGGTCCATGACTGCTAATCCCCTACTTCCCCAGGCTCACCTGCGTGTCCCCCAGATCCTCAGAGAGCCACCGGCGTAGTGTGACTGCAGCGGCCCCTTGGTCCATGACGGCTAACCCCCTACTTCCCCAGGCTCACTTCCGTCTCCCCAGATTCTCAGAGAGCCACCGGCGTAGTGTGATTGCAGCGGCCTCTTGATCTATGAGGGCGCAGTCCCCCTACTTCGCTAGGCTCACCTGGGTCTCCCCCAGATCCTCAGTGAACCACCGGCGTAGTGTGACTGCAGCGGCCCCTTGATCCATGAGGGCGCAGTACCCCTACTTCCCCAGACTCACCTTCGTCTCCCCCATATCCTCAGTGAACCACAGGCGTAGTGTGACTGAAGCGGCCTCTTGTTCCATGAGGGCGCAGTCCCCCTACTTCGCCAAGCTCACCTGCGTCTCCCCCAGATCCTCAGTGAACCACCGGCGCAGTGTGGCTGAGGCGGCCCCCTGGTCCATGGGAGTGCTGTCCCCGGCCGCGCTGGCGGCGGCCTGCACTCTGGCTTCCTGTTCGTTTTGCCTTAGTAGCCGCTTAAGCCGCCAGTGCAGTACCCGCCGGGAGGAACGCCACGGGATTATGTCCTGGGGAAGAGGAATTCTGGGTTTGAAACAGATTTGGGTGTATATTTCATTAAGCAATACCTTAGAAACTTTAAAATTATGGGAAGTAAAGATTGTTCGCTTACTGGAGTATATTGCACACTCCGCGTCCTACTGTGTTATCGTTTGTAGAAAACATATATAACTCGGGAACACATATCTGTATTCATCATACAAACATATGCCCCTAGCGGGATTTGAACCCGCGACCGTTTGGTATAGCAGTCAGAGTTTCTAACCACTACACCAAACAAGTCGTTTAATAAAAGTAGTAAATGACTTACAAATATGCAGCCCTTCTCCAACATTCTTTCAGCGGTGTCGTGAAGCTCCGCGAACTGAACAGCGATCTATACAAACAAATAATTGCATTTATTAAAGGGCGAAAGGGTCAATTGGATCATGAAGCAGAAGGATGAACGATTGCATGCAGCGGAGATGAGAACATTGAAACGGATGAGTGGAGTGACGAGGATGGATAAAATAAGGAATGAGTATGTAAGAGGGAATTTAAAAGGCCTGTGACAGCGTTTGGCTTGGTATGGACATGGTACGACGAGAGTGATGAATATGAATGATTTTTTTTTATGCACAACGGGTTGGTACTTGACCTCAATCACACGTGATGTTAAGTGAAGATGAGGTCGAAGATGGAAGCGGACTGACCCGGAAACCCCAACACATTTGGGGGACTGGCTATTTTATCTCTGACAACCGTAACACAACAATGCTATTAACATTGCTGCTTGGCGGCAGATTTAGATAACATGGTAATAGCTAGCTAATCGTGTATAATTTAGAAGTGCTCGTGTATTATTTAGTTTATGTATATTTTGTCCTTTTCCTTCCTATCACCTACGAAACAGGACAGAGCAAGACTCGCTGCTATAGACATTCATTCACTCGCTGACTCTCATCCCGGTTCGACCTCGGCCACTTATTCAATTCATCTCCAGTATCGAATTAAAAGTTAATTATAGAAAGGGTGCACTCATACAATTTATATTACTGTGGTGAAGAAAAGTGAAACCAGCCATCGAAACGACCAGAACGAGGATATCAAGTAAGTCCCTGTTTCGTTCTCCCATATTTCCTAGCTCTCTGCCTCTTTATCACCAATGAGTATGTAAGAGGGAGTTTAAAAGGCCTGTGACAGCGTTTGGCTTGGTATGGACATGGTACGAATATGAATGTCGGTGGATGGAATGGAAAAGATGGATGGATTATGTTAGGGATGATATTGAGGCGTAATGGTAAGGTAACGGCTGACAGAGGAGAATGGAAGCATAAGACGTACTGCGCTGACCCCAAATAAATTGGAACCAAAAAGATGATGACGTACGTACTTATTAACAAAAGGTGCAAATAGCGATGTTATGAAGAGACTTTGGTTTATAGCTCCAAAATTTAACCCAGACGAAAACGACAGGTGTTAATTATTCAATACAAAATAAAACATTAACATAATACATTTTTGGTTATATAAAAACTCTATGAATAACAGTTATTGATAAGTAGTTTTTGTTAACAAGTGGTAACACTGCTACATTTTTTAAAGCCTCTTCCATCGTTGCGTTCGTTGTGCACGGACGGACTTGTTAAAATTACCATTAATCTCTGAAATAAGTGAAATACAGTCCTCTTTAATCATATACCCATGTTTTATTTTGTACATGCGACTTGTGGTCCTTCGAGTCGGATATGAACCAGCGACCTATGGATGTTAACAGAGATTCCACCTCCACACTTCTCCCACTGTAACTCCTGTAAGCCAGGATCGACAGTGGTACTCGACACGGCGCCTACTGAAGGTAGACGGTGCCTTACGTGACTCTATTGCTACCTTGGACCTCAGACTAATTAAAGAAAGAAATAGGGTGTGTAAGCAGGAAAAAGAAGTTTCCCACTTCCCCTACGCGACAAAAGGGATATAGCCAATGAAATGCAACGCGATAGCCAAATATCTACGTAAATTAATATTAGCCTTAATCTTTAATATAAAAGAAATCGCACTCAAATCCGGCGCGTTATTCTATATCGATAATGGTGTCGATTCGGATGTACACCAACTAAACTAAATTAAAACAAGTTTTGGAGTGGTGCCGTCGCATCGTACTATACCAGGGAAAAAGAGACAGTACTACTTTAACACTAGTTTTAGTTTAGTTGGTGTACATCCGAATCGACACCATGGTCATCGATAACGTCGACCAATGAGAAACCGTCTAATTGTCACGCGAGCGATGAGCCAACCAATCACACGTCAGAACGTAATCGCTGACGATATCGATGGACTTACACAATAACCCCGCTGATCACGCATTACTGAGATACATCCGGACAAAATTGGACACGCACATAACACCTAACACCCGTCGTTTTTCGTCGTGGCTAAAAATAGCAATTCTGGAAAAATCCAGTAAACACAATAACATACCTCATGATATATGGGATTGAGTTCCTTTTCCCGTGCTTTCACCGTCTTCTCGGCTGCCGTAAGCTCGGCGTCCAATTCCCGGACTTTGGTTTCAGCTTAAAATAATATTAAAAAAAGTCTTTATTTGACCCCATATTGCTTAGTTTAGTCAGAACAACATGAAATGGTGGTTAGCACCACTCAGCATCCCTCAGCATAATGTCGCGATATTGGACTCCCTCGAGTCGACGCGACGCTCGTATTCTGTGGACCCCGAAGGTCCCCGAATGTTACTCGAGCATAGATCTCCACTTGAGGACAGTTAAAAAGGGACAGCTTTACGTAACTTGTATAGCGGCATCTCTTTCTAACTATGCTCAATCGCAGACCTACGCTTGAGCAACGTTCTGAAATACGGGCCTTAGACATTTGATTTATCAAAAATGGCTGACATAGTTGTGTATTCAGATGGCACACGCTTTTAACTAGAACTAGGTATAGTTTTTAACCTACATCAAGAGAAAGAGGTTCAGATTTATTTTCCAATAATGTTGGAAGGCAAAGGAAATCTGAGCCCATGCAGCCTATTCTTCTGTATTATTCCTTAGTATTGGCGGCTTCTTATGGGATCACTTTCTAACTAGACTCAAGCGCAGATCTACGTTTGAGCAACATTCTGAAATGTGGACCATAGTCCTATCATGTCATACCACCTTGTAGACACCTCTAAGTGCGTTCAAAAAACTTACCTAGTTTCCCTGCATCAGTTTTGATGAGCACGTCGTCTATGGACCCCCTACGGTCGAGATTCTTCGATATCTCCTTAATTTGTTCTTTTAGTTCTAAAAATAAGGAGAGAAAATTAAATTTAGTTATGGCTAAAAATATTTCGGATACTTACACCAATAATCTAGTCCCAAACTAAGCAAAGCTTGTAATATGGGATAATAGACAACGGATAAACATACTGTACGGGCTAGCACGTACAATAGGCATCATAATAATGAACGAGCGGTCATGCGCTCTATTACAATGGAATAAGGCCGATGATGCGGTTAAAGGATCCATCGACTTGTTCCTTACCGTAGGTAAAATGCATATTCGGCTATTTACGCCGCTACCACGTTTTATTAATCAGTTCGCGTTTAAAGGTAGCAAGTAAACCACGCGCTCTCATCATTCATCTAGCATAATTAATTATAATAAAATTTATATTATCATTTCCAAACTTTTTCGGCTAACACCCGAACACATACATTAAATATTTATAATTTTAATATTTTCCTGGTTGTTTTTTGTTTTGTTTAATGTGTATGTTAATATGCAATAAATTGTTAAATAAATAAATAGTGATAAACATGATGTCAATACTAGTAATAAAGATAAACTTGCTAGTCACATAAGTCGCTGTCGGCATTCAAAGGGATATGCATACGCTTTTTCAATAAAGTTCCTGTTGATATACAAAATCTTCCTGTCAACAAATTTAAAGATATTATAAAACAGAAACTTATCAAGAAAACATGTTATAAAATTTCTGACTATTTAGATGATAAACATCCATGGCAGACTATTTCACAATTAACAATGAAATATAAAAACCTTTTTGTAATATAAAAACCTGTTTTTAATCTTTTAAAAACAGGTTTTTATATTACATAGGTTGCTCTTGCAACCACACGAGTTTCTTGCTCGTTCTTCTCAGGGGAATATTGCATTTTGAACAAGCGGTAGTTTAAAAAATGTAAAGTCTGACTAGTTTAAGTGTACCCTGTGTACCTACAAAATGAAGCATATTTGATTTGACATTCCATCCATCGACATTCATATTCATTACTCTCTTCGTACCATGACAATACCAAGCCAAACGCTGTCACAGGCCTTTTAAACTCCCTCTTACATACTCATTCCTTATTTTATCCATCCTCGTCACTCCACTCATCCATTTCAATGTTCTCATCTCCGCTGCATGTAATCTTTCATCCTTCTGCTTCGTGATCCAATAGTACATTGATGCTTTAATAAATGCAATTATTTGTTTGTATTGATCGCTGTTCAGTTCGCGGAGCTTCACGACACCGCTGAAAGAATGTTGGAGAAGGGCTGCATATTTGTAAGTCATTTACTACTTTTATTAAACTACCTGTTTGGTTGATAAATTTATTTAATTTGATTCACACATTGGTTTCCTCACCTGATATCCTGGCAGACACCCTGAGTAGCACCGGATCGAGTCTGTGCATGGTTTTCAGGATGTCACGTTGTTTGTACTTCACTTCCACTATGCCCTCCGCTTCTAACACGCCGCCTCTGTTGGCGAAGGTTGCAAATATACATTTGAATGGTTCGGCGATTCGGGTTGTGCAACAGTTCAAATACTTGGGACATATATTGACAGAGGATCTAAGGGACGATAAAGATATCGTCAGAGAGAGCCTAGCTCCATCAGTTAGGTGTAATATGCTCGCGCGCAGATTTAGCAAGTGTACTAACCGCCTCCGTGGCTCAACGTAAACAACATTGGGTTTACGATTCGGAGGTCACGAGTTCGATCCCCAGCGGGGTATATGTCTAAGTACTCGGTTTGGTTGGTGGTAAGGCATTTTAAATGTCCGCCTGGCTAACTACCACCATCTTATCTAAATCTGCCGCCAAGCAGCAATATTAATAGCATTGTTGTGTTCCGGTTGTCAGAGATAAGATAGCCAGTCCTCCAAATGTGTTGGGATTTCCGGGTCAGTACGCTTCCACCTTCGACCTCATCTTCACTTAACATCAGGTGATATTGAGGTCAAGTACCAACCCGTGGTGCATAAAAAAAAAATAAACATGTGAAGATAACGTTATTTAAAGCCAATTATCAGTGTCTAAGATACATCGGGAAAGCCTACGGCGCCATAGGCGTCCATGGGGGGGACCGAGCATTAGAAGTAAGGATAAGGGGTATCCCCTTATATATCGTATCGAGTAACTATAATTTACTTTTAGGGCGTTTCATCATCATCATCAGCCCGTAAAACATCCCACTGCAGGGATATAGGCCTTCCCTTGTATATAAGGGAGTATGGGCCATAGTCCACCACGCTGGCCCAATGCGGGTTGGGGACTTCACATGCCTTTGATTTTTTTTTTAATAAATATAACAATAAATAAATGCCTTTGCACAAACACACAGCGCCAGATTGATTGACCAGTGATGACGGTCAATAAGGGCTGCATGATCTCGTCGAAGGAGCCGTGGTCAAAGAAGCCGGCGCGGGTCCCGTCGCCCGTCAGCATCAGCCGAATTACATCAAACATGGCAAAAAATCATATCAGACCCTCAGCTTACGAATCGATTCAACCGTTTGGGGTTTGGAGATACATACAAACACATAATAAAATAAATAAATATCCTTGGACATACACACAACGCCATCTAGTTCCACATTAAGCAACTATAGGTTTGTGTTGTGGATACCAGATGGTTGATACTTGATATACTACACAAATACATTTTTTTTTGTAAATAAAAATATAAATGAAAAACATCCATAACTCGGGAACACACGCCTATATTCATCATCATACAAACATATGCCCCTAGCGGGATTCGAACCCGCGACCATTTGGTATAGTAGAACAGTTTCTAACCACTACACCAAACAGGTCGTCCTGAATTTTTATTTCTCAGGCATGCAGGTATCCTTCACCGTTCGGCAGATGCCGTGCATTATAAAGACAGTATACCTGGCCTCCGGGTCCGCGTACATCTCCATCCTGGCGGAGTTGACGGAGGGGTCCACGACGGCCCAGGCCCCCCCTCGCAGCTCAGCTCCGGGCGGCACGTACACTATGACAGGCGCCGTGGCCCCGCGCAACGCACGGACTATCTCCGCGCCGAACTTCAGTATCTGCTCGTACATATCTGTGTCACGAATTCATAATTTATTAACATATCAGGGGGAAAATCTCGCCTGTTCTACATTTCAATCTCAGACCGATATGTCATTTGACAAAACTTATAGTGTGTGTGTGTGTGTGTGTGTGTGTGTGTGTGTGTGTGTGTGTGTGTGTGTGTGTGTGGGTGTGGGTGTGGGTGTGTGTGTGTGTGTGGGTGTGGGTGTGTGTGTGTGTGTGTGTGTGTGTGTGTGTGTGTGTGTGTGTGTGTGTGTGTGTGTGTGTGTGTGTGTGGGTGTGGGTGTGTGTGTGTGTGTGGGTGTGGGTGTGTGTGTGTGTGTGTGTGTGTGTGTGTGTGTGTGTGTGTGTGTGTGTGTGTGCGTGTGTGTGCGTGTGTGTGTGCGTGTGTGTGTGTGTGTGTGTGTGTTCATGTACAGGGTGTAACGGTTAAGTGTAGTCATATTGGGCTTGTTCTACCCATCAATACGAACAACTTTTACTATGGGGGCAACTTCGAAATCGCGAAAAAAAAATCAGCTATTTCATACATTGCATCGGGAGGTTATTGAAATTTTCTATGGAACAGCTGATTTTTTTTTCGCGATTTCGAAGTTGCCCCCATAGTAAAAGTTGTTCGTATTGATGGGTAGAACAAGCCCTTAAAATATGACTACACTTAACCGTTACACGGTGTATATATGTGTGCGTGTGTTCATGTGTGTGTGTGTGTGTGTGTGTGTGTGTGTGTGTGTGTGCGTGTGTGTGTGTGTGTGCGTGTGTGTGCGTGTGTGTGCGTGTGTTCATGTGCGTGTGTGTGCGTGTGTTCATGTGCGTGTGTGTGCGTGTGTTCATGTGCGTGTGTGTGCGTGTGTTCATGTGTGTGTGTGTTCGTGTGTTCTTGTGTGTATGTATGTGTTCATGTGTGTGTGTATGTGTGTATGTGTGTATGTGTGTATGTGTGTATGTGTGTGTGCGTGTGTTCATGTGTGTATGTATGTGTTCATGTGTGTGTCCAGTCTGGGCGTATCTAAGTAATGCGTGGTACCAACTAAATGCATTTTTTAAGACTAAACTTCTCACCTTTCTGCCCGCCGCTGAAGCCACGCCAGTTGGCGAAGATCATGATGGGCAGACCCTCGCGGGAGAAGTCGTTGATGGCTTGCGCGGTCTTGTAGGCGGAGTCGGGGAACCACACCTTCGGTGAAAAGAAAACTCACATAGAAAAACAACACAAATACTATTACTGCAGTTTTTATAATAAAAATTGATTTTAAATCTAGATAGATAGATAAAGCATTTATTTACGCCACTGTGTTCACACAACTACACAATTTTTAAATTACGAAGAAATATACATACAAATAAAAGTAAAGAATAGAAAATACAGAGAGCGAGTTTAATATCTATCTAATATTATAAATGCGTGTATATTACTTCGCTAGAACGAGCAGTGGACTGTAAAAATATCACTTTCTTCTAAAAAAAAACCTCGTGGTCCTGTGTCTGTTACCTCGGAAGGATCTTCTCGGGAGCTTCCTGGTCTTCCACTGGTCTTCGACACTAGGACGGGGCCTTATACAGAGGCTAATCCGTAAAGCAATCTTCGCTTTGTAATTTATTGAATTTTGGAGTAAATTAGTATTAAAACAGGCGCGGCTACGTTAGAGTCGACAAGTAAGATAAGACAAAAATGGGTAAGCAAGTGACGTCACAAACATGGCAGACGGATGCGAGTGCGTTCCTTTATACTTATGAATCTTATATAAACCTACGAAATTTATAATTAAAAACTATTCTTTAAAACTAAGCTTAATATCCTATAATGCGAAAGTTTGGATGTTTGTTTTTTTATTGCTCAATCACAGCGAAACGGCGGAACGGATTTGGATGAAATTTAGTATACAGGTAGAAAATACCCTGGTTAAGATAGAGGATTTTTAATCCCGATAAAGTGAGTAGTTCCCGCGGCATAAACAACTTAAACATGCAGATATTTATTCCACGCAATTCAGAAGTTAATCCACGCAAAAGGCTAGTCATTACTAAGCGGAGGCAGATAATAGAAACACAAATGCACCTGTCCAGCCTGTTGCAAGGTCTTCGCCTCGGAGTCCAAGTTGGCCGGGTCCGCCGGCAGGGTCAGCTCCACCGTGCGAGTCTCCACCGCTATCACCCCCACCGGTATACCGCCGAGACGGGCACGACCTGACAAGTAATTATATCGTTATATGTCATGTTTTAATAATATCAGCAATTTTTAATTTCAATGATTATTTAAATTATTATCTATAACTGCAGGCAAGGGACAACCTGTTTGGTGTGGTGGTTAGAAACTGACTGCTTTACCAACAGGTCGCGGATTCGAATCCCGCTGGGGGCATATGTTTGTATGATGAATACAGACATGTGTTCCCGAGTTATGGATGTTTTTCATTTATATGTGTATTAATTTACAAAAAAAAAATATTTGTGTAGTTTATCAACCATCTGGTATCCATAACACAAGCCTAGATGCTTAGTGTTGATCTAGGTGGCGCTGTGTGTATGTGTAAAGATATTTATGTATATTTATATTCAGCAACGTGTTTTCATAAAAATTACAATCGACTGCATCTAAAAAATTAAGCGATGTTTTCTGTATTTTAGTTAAAAATTAAGTTCGTAAGATCTAGTGTCCGGTGTGAAAACCCAGGGCTAATAATAATAATAATAATAAATATTTCGGACACTTACACCAATCATCTAGTCCCAAACTAAGCAAAGCTTGTACTATGGATACTAGATAAGATAACGGATAAACATACATAAATATTAATATAAACATCCATGACTCAGGAATAAATGTTCATATTCATCATACAAACATTTACCCGTCGCGGGATTCGAACCCGCAACCGTTGGTTTCGCTGACAGGGTCACTATCCACTACACCAATCGGTAATACCAAAAGATTGTACCTAAATATAATACGGAATTATATAATTATTAAAAAAAAAGAGATGGTTGGCTGATTACTTAATTAACTATGATATTTTTATAGCAGAACTGAAATTGAATGTTTTTTTAAATCTTTTTGTTCTTAACACATGCAGGCATTATCATTAAAACAATATATAATTTAAAATTGATACACAAGATAATGGAGGCTACTTAATTCATTAAATTTCACGATTGTTTTAACATGACAACCTTTATTTATTATTTATTTTATGCCAATTTGGCTGATTACAGAGATCATATTCATAAGTTAATGTATGACAACAACCTGTACACCTGTGTGTACAAATAAATGATTGATTGACCAGTGATGACGGTCTGCGCCCTGGGCTGCATGATCTCGTCGAAGGAGCCGTGGTCAAAGCAGCCGGCGCGGGCCCCGTCGCCCGTCAGCATCAGCCGAATTACATCAAACATGGCAAAAAATCATATCAGACCCTCAGCTTACGAATCGATTCAACCGTTTGGGGTTTGGAGATACATACAAACACATAATAAAATAAATAAATATCCTTGGACATACACACAACGCCATCTAGTTCCACATTAAGCAACTATAGGTTTGTGTTGTGGATACCAGATGGTTGATATACTACACAAATACATTTTTTTTTGTAAATAAAAATATAAATGAAGAACATCCATAACTCGGGAACACACGCCTATATTCATCATACAAACATATGCCCCTAGCGGGATTCGAACCCGCAACCTTCTGGTATAGCAGTCAGAGTTTCTATCCACTACACCAAACAGGTTTTTTTTTTAAGCACTACGGATTAGCACTTGATTACAATCACACCTGATGTTAAGTGAAGATGAGGCCGAAGGTGGAAGCGTACTGACCCGGAAACCTAAATAATTTGGGGGAACTGGCTATCTTATCTCTGACAACCGGAACACAACAACGCTATTAACATTGCTGTTTGGCGGCAGATTTAGATAAGATGGTGGTAGCTAGCCAGGCGGACATTTAAAATGCCCTACCACCAACCAAACCGAGTACTAAACATGTACCCCGCTGGGGATCGAACCCGCGACCTCCGATTCGTAAACCCTATGTTGTTTACATTGACGGTTAAGGTCGTCATAACATAGAAGTGGACTACAAACTTGTAACCCTTCTTTTGGTCGTAGTTACTAAAAGAGATTGTTCGCTGACCAGTGATGACGGTCTGCGCCCAGGGTTGCATGATCTCGTCGAAGGAGCCGTGGTCGAAGAAGCCGGCGCGGGCCGCGTCGCCCGCCAGCATGAGGCGAGGGTCGTGCGCCGCGCGGGGCGGCACCCACTCCACGGGACGGTCGATGGGGTCCGCCGGCCGCAGCATCGGCACCGTGCTCAGCTTGTCCTGGAGTATAACACTTTCAGATTACTACATACATACATAAAAACGTATCTGTTTTGTATTTTATTGTTATAAATTGTAATTTAATATGAGAATCTGACATTATTAATAATTAGTTAAATTGATATATTGTTATGTATTGTTATTTAATTGTATTCGACACAACATATATGAGGTAAGATGATATTAATTCAGTTTAAATGTAACATTGTAATATTTAAAGTTATTCAGGGTTAACACAATGTTGTCGTTTAGCGTGTCTGCTTATAATCATTGCATGATTTTTTAATTCTATTTTTATATTTCAAATATTTGTACGCCCTAACAGGCAGATTTTCTTGGACTACCTATCTACAAAATAAGACATTTATCTGTATAACCAAAATCTAACAAATAAATAATTTTCTTTCTTTCTTTCTCTAAATAAAGTCACGCCAGTTTCCCGTGGTGCACTGGTAGAGGAGCACGGAGGATTAATTACGTCCTTCATGTGTATAAGCTTTCAATAGAATCGGTTCTTTTATTTCGAAAAATTTTAACTTGAAAGATTGTATAAAATACAGTGGGAAATAAACAACTATTGGGTGTATACCTATGAAATTGGAGTTTTTTTTCTTCGTTAATCATATGTACCAATTTCTGCGATTTTCAAAGATATATCCAAATTTGTTTTTTATTTGGAAATGGAAATCTGGGCTAAATCACATAATAAAAAAAATTTGAACAGAGTTCTTTCATGTGCTCCCCATAACCATTTCTTAGATTCGCTGAAACTTTTATAAAGCGGTTACTTTTAAAAATAAACGCTGCCTATACTTACTTAATGTTATCCGATAATACACACAAAGTTTAGCTAAATTTGGATTTGCCGTTCCCAAAAAAAATCAAAAATGTTTGTATGGAAATAACAATCTCAATAAAATTCTTCATACAAAACGCCAATTTCATACGTAAGGACCTAATATTAAGCTCTTGATAGTTGTTGACTGTTGGTGTCCCTAATAAAAATTTATATATTTATATCCGAACAATCTTATTTAGTTATGTTGGCATCGTAGCAAGTGGAAGTCTGTGGTCTCTGTGTTCTACGGGAAGCAAATTATCTGAATTATAAGGCAACCATCTTGGAAAGGGCTATAGCGACTTCCATTAAATATAAAAACCGTTTTCAGGTCGATTTAGACGTTTTGGCACTACAATGTCATAAGCAGACATAGATTTACCACACCCCTCTTTGCGTCTCAGAGTATAACCCATAAATACTCGCGCGGGGTCCATTTGGACCCCAGTGTAGAATCAAAGTAGTGTCATCAAATTTTGCAACTATCTTCTCTATACACCTAGTAGCTTCCTAAAACGATCATTACTTCATAATTCACTAGCATGCGTGTACCAGGATTTATTGTATCTGGAGAGTGCGTCTGGGGTTCAAACGGACCACGCGCGAGCACTTCAGTGACTTTTTCCGATACAATTTTTGTTGAACCGTTGTAAAATCATAAGAAACGAAGCATCGAAATTGAGAGACCTGAATCTTCTACGACACCCCTTCCATCAATTTCCAAAGGCAGATGTGTCTTATGTCCAAGATCTAAATACGTAAAAATGAAATCACGATACACTAGTAATGACCATTTGCCTATGCTATGTGCTGATTGTCTACAAAAAATATAGTTTCTAAATGTAACGTATGACGTTAACTTATTTATCATTTTAAGTCCTATAGACGCTAAGGGTGTTACTAATAAACATTGTATAGTGAGTGAATAGTTACAGTGTTTTGTTTTATTCTTGTTACATAGAAGGGTCATAAGGATGCAAAGGACAAAACATTATGTAACTATTCACAATGTTTATTAGGAATGCCTTACGTGTTTATGTTGATTTTCCAAATTACAAAATAAAAACCACTCTAATTTTCTAATACAAGTAGCTTCAATTTGATTTTGAAAATGGGGTCAGTAAGGACCCCAAGCGAGCATATATGTAAGTTTCTAAGCGCCAGCAATTAAGGGTTCAAATATTTTTTTTAGTTTAAATTTAGTTTTAATTAAATTATTTAAATACAACTGACCTTAGGCACGTAGGAGAGCCATCGTACACAAGTACGTATCGCCTCCAAGTCGGTTGGAGCGACCGCGTGGGAAACGCCGTTGTTATGCATTATCTGGACCCCGCCAAGTTGGTTGTTGCTGGCGTACACAGCTCGACCGAGGACCTTGTTCAGGGCCGCGTACCCAGTCAGGATTATGTAGGAGGACTCTACTTGGATCACGCGGTGGCCTAGTCTAGGGGGGAGAGATTATAAAGATAAATGTTTGTGTGATGAATACTAACATTTATTGTCATGGATGTTTATAGCGATTCAGTTTGTTTACCGTAAGGAAATAAATAGGGTATTTATTTATTGCAGAAATTATATTATAGTAAACTAATTCCAAACTTACGCCAATTAGTGATTCTTATTATGTTACTAACAATAATTATCGTTATAATTGAGTGGGTAACGTTTTATTTATATTATAAGAAGAAAATAATTTAAATTAGTTAAGCGAAATACAAGTTATTTTCAACCGTTTTCGACGCAAGCACCGACCGGAGATTGATATGCGACTGGCGGAATTCGTAGGGATCCTCTATCATGCGAAATTTATTTGGAACTCATATAATTTTTAAAATTTTAATTTAATGATGTAATTATGTGAAATAGGGTATAAAAACGACCGTCCAATAAAGGAAAGATTCGATGATGGTTTTGAAAAAATAAATAAACTACCTATGCCAATACCTTCTATTTCACTTACCTAATATGCCCTATTTTTTTCCTTACGGTAAAAAGCTCATCCGGTATAAATATTTATGTATATTTATCCGTTATCTAGTATCCATAGCACAAGCTTTGCTTAGTTTGGGACTAGATGATTGGTGTAAGTGTCCGAAATATTTTTTTTTTACTTTTGGTTAGTCATGTATTCATTCTATTTTATTATGCACAATGGGTTTTGGCACTTGACCTCAATCAGACCTGATGTCAAGTGAAGATGAGACCGGTGAAAGCATACTTACCCGGAAACCCCATCTTATTTGGAAGACCTATTATATATTAATGCTATTAACATTGCTGTTTGGCGGCAGACTTGGTAGCTAGCCAGGTGGATATTTAAAAATGCCCCACCACCAACCAAACAGAGCACTAAACTTTTTAGATTTTATTTTTATTTCAAGCCACGCAGCAGTGTTGCTAGCAGTGTTATATTCCAGCTATACTTTCGACGTCATCTTCACTTAACATCAGGTGAAATTGAGGTCAACTGCTAACCCGATACATATATTTTTTTATATTTTACAGTACAAATAATAAGTCATTGCAAAAGTGTTAATCTAAATCAAGCCCTCTCCAACTCACCGGAGCACATAGGAGCCGATGCCGATGGCGCGGCAGGTGACCACGGAGATGGTGACCACGTCCTCGTAAGCCTGGGCGGTCTCGCCGGCGATCAGGCCGGCGTCGCGGAGACACTCCACGCCCAAACCGTCTTCTTTGCCTGTGATTTATAAAAATGAACGCTTCATCTTCGGCCACATCGTCACTTTCCATCAGGTGAGATTGTGTACAAACGCGTATCCAGTTCATCATAAAAAGAAAACTAAATAATAGAATCGGAAATTACTTAAGTTTATAATAAATATTGTGATGATAAATATTTCTTATTATTTGTTTTTATTATTTATTTGCACACAATTTGCTGCTAAGTCTTGTATACATCATTATCAACAGCTTGTAGACATCCCACTGCAGGGATATAGGCTTTCCCTCGTATATGAAGGAGTATTGGGCCATATTCCACCACGCTGGCCTGCAGGTTTCCTCATAATGTTTTCCTTCGCCGTTTAAGAGCAGTCGGAAAAATGCGCATAAGTAATTAAATTAATTTAAAAACTCATTGGTACATTGGCCTGCCTGAGAATCGAATCCGGACATACGAAATTAGGAGACCGCGTCTTAACCGCTGAGCCACCGACGCTCGTCTTGTATACAACTGTACTTAATTAGAAATCCTCCTCATTATACAAGTTGCATAAATATTTATTAATTGAAATTCGTACTGTAATATGTTTCAGAGATAAATGATTTTTCTATTCTAGAAATCTAGTAACCATTGACGATCTATCATCATCAGTAGATCCAGCTAATATGATCATCAGATTTCACATCACTCACCAATAATATCAGTGATCTTGTATCTGGACTCGCCCTCATCTTCGATCAGTCGCGCCTTGACGGAGCCCTGGGGGAAGAGCTTGGAGTAGGACTCCGGCGTCAGGTACAGGTACTTGAAGCCACGCTCGGGCCTCTCGGAGTCCAACCACGCCACGTTGAACTCCACTTTCACTTCCTCAGCTACACCAATACGAGCGCCCGAATTGACGCTTATGTATACCTGGGAACGATTGACAAAAACTTAATAAATTACGACTACTGAGCTGGCTCTCGATGTATGTTGTCTCCATATGTGCGAATTCCGCTAGGGGCATATGTTTGTATGGTGTATATGTTTTTCAAAGAAATGTGTATTTGTGTAGTTTATCAACCATCTGGTATCCATAATGATAGATAGATAAATCGTTTATTTGTATATCCAGTCACACACATACCATAAGTTCCAAAGCAATTGGATAAACATATTTTATAACAATTCATAAAAGTAACATCAGGATACACTAGAGTATGTGTGTGCTACAGCCGTACAAATGGCTCATAGCTCAGTGTGTATAAATTGCTCAGAGAGCAAAACACTGATTTTCAGCTATTATAACGCAAGCCTAGTTGCCTAGTGTGGAACTAGATGGCGCTGTGTGTATGTCCAAGGATATTTATTTTTTTAATATTATTATATTTACGGATCAGTACGCTTCCACCTTCGGCCTCATCTTCACTTAACATCAGATGTGATTGAGGTCATGTGCTAACCCGTTGTGCATAATTCCCATGTTTATTTGCCAAAATTCACGATAAAAAAAAAAATGGCCGTTTTTATCAATTATTTGAAATTCTCGAATATAACCGTAATTAAAGCTATTTGTGTATTATTTACAATTAGCTTTTAGACTTATCGAGTGCAGGTCAGAGCGATTTTTTTTATTTATTCTGCGTTTAAAAAGATGTGTGGGTGTGGATGTGGATGGTAGTGTTGGTAGGGGAAGACCACGACGATCGTACCATGATCAAATCGAGGACGTCTTAAAGAAAGGCCAAGTCAAGAGCACCTAAACCGACGAGCATGTATGAACAACCTTATGAGAGTGAAGGAAGCAGAGTGAGAGTGTGTCAGGATCGTAGCAAGTGGAAGTCTGTGGTCTCTGCCTACCGCTATGGGAAACAGGCGTGACATTATGTATGTATGTATTCTTATTTCTTTTTATGCTTCTTTTGTTGTACAATAAAGAATATTTTGTTTGTTTGTTTGTTTGTATGTATGTTAAAAAGAAATCTTATCCAATGAGGGCGCCACTGGATGGAATAAACACACTTAACTGACACGACGAAACTGTAATTATCACTGCAATTATTTTGTAAGAAGAGGGAGTGGTACATACATAACGTCACGGCCTTTATCCCAAATGGGGTGGTCAGAGGTATTCCAAACAATAGTGTTTGGGAGTTCTAAACATTATAAGTTCAATGATTGAAACAACATCCACAGTTCACCTTACGAAATATACAGAAATGCACACGTGATGGGGGGTGAGCCTAACGCCGTTGAAACGTACAAATCTAAAGATGTTTTTTTGGTGAAACGGCCCATAGTCGCCGTTAATGACTGCCACGGGAAGAGGCTGGTTGGTTCGAAACCACATAGCATTCTCTTCCAGATATAACCGCACTTAGTTGGAAATAAATATTTACTGGTTAAGCCCGTTAAATCTCAGGTGGGCTTTACGTACCGTTATAAATAACTTCTATTGTGTCGACAACACGGGCTATATTTCAATTGTAAAGCCTTCCATTGTGCCGACGCACATAGTAGAATAACAACATTGTATGACAAAATGGTATAAATAATATGCATTTCGGTGGCTTTTTCGACATTGTTCAGTGCACAACGAATAAACATGTAAGCAGATCAAAATTATCAATTCTTTAACAATATGTGGAGTCGTTCGGCTCACTCAAAACAGGTGGATATAGTTCTGAACAAAACATGACTGATCATAACATAGTCATCAGCCCGTTGAAACGTGCAAATCCATAGATGTTTTTTGGTGGAAAGTCCGTTAGTCGCCGTTTACGAACAACCACGGGAAAATACGGATTGGTTCTATTCTATACGAGTGACGAAGCCATACAGCACATAGTAATAAATATATTGTTATTAATAACTGAACCAAACATAACTTACCCGTGGAATTTTCAACTCCCTAGCGTACTGCGACGCTTTGTAATAGACCCAGTCCTCCTGGGGTCCGAATGATCCCATGTAGTGGGTGAGGTCGTTCGCGATCAGGATGATGTCGCGGCCCTTCGGACACTCCGGTGTGAACAGCGTCAGTCTCCAGGCCACCATGCCCACCTATGGAAAAAAGACAAAGTAAGAAATATACAGGTGAATTTTTCAAAAGGAAGTACTCAAAGGAATCTCGATCCCTTTCTCGATCCATGAAACTGAATCATTAGATCTTTGAAAAATCAATGTTCCTAACCAGAAATCGAACCCGTTGATTTACAAAAAAAAAACATGCTATATTATTACATCTACATTTTTTTTTAATCAATGCGATCGATTCCTGGTTAGGAATATTGATTTTTCAATAATCTGATCCAAATTTATAAAATACACGCACGCACGCAAATAAATCAATAATTATAAGGCGTGGGTACTGCAAAGATAGGGGTATAGGGGTCAGATTGCAGCCGACGGTCAAACAAAACGAGCAAATGCACGTATAGTGGTATAAGTGACTTGTATAACCTATTCTTACCAACGCTTGTAGGGATCCCGTGAGTAATTACTTATTAAAGTGTTGATCGTGGAATTTGGACGGATTATAGACCAGTCTGGATGCATCCCACTGATTGAATGCAAGGGCAGAGTTGGATGGCGTGAGGGCCATGCACTATGTTTACCCTTTACTGGGAAACATTTCAGTTTAAATGGGCACTGATGACTAACATATTGCCTGAATACTGGCACCGTTTCGGTCACCAGATACGCCCACGTTTTCTCGATATGTAAGTATATGCAGATAGACACAAATTAATGTAGCTGCAAATAAATAATCTAGAATTTTAACAACTAACCGTGTTCTGTCCGGGAAGCCTGGTCACCTCGCAGACTCGCCGCTCGTCACCCTCCGTCTCCATGACCAGCTCGACGCAAGTCATCACGTTATCGGGAGGTGGGCCTGTGGAAGCAGACAAGTATATATAAAAACAAAGTCACAGCAGGTCTCCATTGGTAAATCGCACGGAGAATATGAGACAATCGTAAGTGGTACTACGTAAGTTTTATAGGAAAAACGGGCTCAGTTTGACTAAGAAATCCTTTCCATCAAGACAATGCACGAGTGCACACCACAGCGTGATTGCCATGACCAAATTCCATGAGTTAAGCTACTAGTTCCTTTCTCCAGATTCGCCAAACTTTCCCCAGCGACTAATTTCTGTTCCCAAATTTTAAAGGGATAGCTTAGTGGGAAAGAATTTATCTCCAGTGAAAAGTACACTCAGGTCATGCACGAAACCAATGCCTATTTTGAAGGGTTACCAAAATCTTACTATATTGAAGTGATTGAAAAGCTGGAGACGTGTTGGATGAAGTGTATTGAGCCTGGGAGGAGATAAGTTGTAACTACATTGTCTTAGCAAAAATACGCCATACGCTTCGGCGTACCCAGTACGCAGCGCCATTGCCCCGCTGAATGCATAGAGCTCAGCTGCTGGGCAAAGTAGGACCCAGTTCTCATATCTCCATAAGCGTGGACCAGTCTAATAGATAAATCTTTTACAATTACTTTTGTGCCAGACGACCAAGGGCCCTGTACTGCAAGCGTCGCAAACTCGTGGTTTATAAAGTGACACTATTTACGATGCTTGTGAGTTTGAGCCTGTTCAGCCGTGGTTCCAGCTTTGTATATGGGGCGGTGCCAAAATATACGCACAAGTTACAGAATTTAAAAAACTTATTCTGCTTTCGTCCTACCCAAACCTCGTACTTATCTGGTTATCTTGGTAGTTTTTTTTAATTTATTTCCATTCCACAGGAGCAGAGACCCCATAGCACAGGGAATTCCCAGTTTGGGTTCCTGTCTCCCACAAACACAGTAGCTACCATCTGTAAATACCTCTAGTGTAAGATGCTGATTGATTGTCACAAACTGATCGTCTATGCTATACAGAGTTCACTTTAGGGCGTGGGGGTGCTAGGGTAATGATGTTAAAATGCAATGATGCCGTTGACGACCGGAGTAACACTGACTTTACTCTATGAGAATACAATAATAAATAAATAATAATAATAAATATCTTTGCACATACACACAGCGCCATCTAGTTCCACACTAAGCAACTAGTTGTATTATAGATACCAGATGGTTGATAAACTACACAAATACATATTTCTTTTGTAAATGAATACATATATAAATGAAAAACACCCATAACTCGGGAACACATGTCTGTATTCATCATACAAACATATGCCCCTAGCGGGATTCGAACCCGCGACCTTTTGGTATAGCAGCGGAGTTTCTAACCACTACACGAAACAGGTCGTCGAATTATAATTAATGCTACATTATAATTAATGCTATAACGCGAGCGTATTTTGTCAATAACCCACTTTTTAGGTCATGTCAAAATGTACAGCATCGTACATTCTGTATAACAATAAAGTCGATGAAATTATAGTATCTTTAGGGGTGGAAATAAAAACATTTTAATAAATAAATAAATATCCTTAGACACGCCCATCGCCACAGTAAGCAACTATAGGCTTGTGTTGTGGATACCAGATGGTTGAAATACTACATAAATACAATTTTTTTTGGAAATACCTATAATAAATGAAAACATCCATAACTCTGGTACACATGTCCGTATTCATCACACAAACATATGCCCCTAGCGGGATTCGAACCCGCAATCTTTTGGTATCGTGCTCAAAAATGCTAACCACTACACCAAACAGGTCGTCGAATTGTTGAAGACATTGACATGATACAAGCATTTCGGTAAAATTATTTTTTACTGTTTTTTTTTTTATTGGTCAACTCACCGTCAATGCTTCCCTCCTCGATGCACTCCCGCCACCTCCGTTCGACCATCTGTCTGAACATATCCGGCATATCGTAGACGTACGTCGTGCCTTGGGATGTCGCCTGCGACAACAACACATAATTAGGGCCCGTATTAATAAACCGTTCTCAAGAGATGACCTTACGTTGACGCTTGAGAATCTGTTGCATATTAAAACAGTATCAAAAAAAAAATAGTATTGAGTTTGAGACGCGATCTCAAGATCGATTTATTAATCCGGTCCTAAGTTTAACCGTATCCATGGGTCAATATAAACATACATTTTTTTTATGCCAAACGGGTTGGTACTTGACCTCAATCACGCCAATTGCGCTATTTTACAACGAGTTTACCGCTCGAACAAATAAATAATAATAAAAAAATATCCTTAGACATACACACAGCGCCATGTAGTTCCACGCTAAACAACTATATGCTTGTGTTGTGGATACCAGATGAATACATTTTTTTTTGTAAATAAATACTTATTATAAATGAAAACATCCATAACTCGGGTACACATGTCCGTATTCACCATACAAACATGCCTCCAGCGGGATTCGAACCCGCAACCTTTTGGTATAGTGGCCAGAGTTGCTAACCACTACACCAAACAGGTCGTCATCAATATGACGCCTGCAATATACAAAATATTCTGTCGGGTTTTTTACTTTTTAAATTCTCATTTTATATTCTATATTGTAGAGAGCCACGTACTAAGCGTAAAAACATTGATAGCTATTAGGAAGTCGGTCATTCCGTCTTTGGTGGCAGCAACTATTCTGCTGAGCGGGACTGATCACCAGCAACACTGCTGAGTCCCTACCCATTCATCACAATACTGTGGTTCCCGATTCTGATGTATGCTTATATTAGGTCCTTACCTATGAAATTTGCGTTTTGTATGAAGAATTTCATTAAGACTGTTTTCTCCATACAAACATTTTTGATTTTTTTTTGGGAACGGCGAATCCAAATTTAGCTAAACTTTATGTGTATCCTCCGGATAACTTTAAGTTAAGTATAGGCAGCGTTAATTTTTAAAAGTAACCGCTTTATAAAAGTTTCAGCGAATCTAAGAAATGATTATGGGATGCACATGAAAACAGCTCTGTTCTAATTTTTTTTTATTATATGATTTAGGCCAGAAATTAAAAAATATTTCATGTGAAACCTTGCAATAATATTCCATTTTCCAAATAAAAACCAAATTTGGATATAGCTTTGAAAGTCACAGGAATTGGTACTTATGATTAACGAAGAAAAGAAACTCCAATTTCCAAGACCCAATATTTTTTGTGATGAAAAAATAGCTTTAATTTATAGATGTATGGACAGACCATAAAAAACCCTAACCAACACTCACCAGGAATCTCTTCTGCTGCAGATAATCTTTAGTGACGTAGGGTGTGGAGATGGGGAGACCATGCATCGGTCCCTGTCTAGCGCCGAAAGACTGGAACATTATCTGTAACAATAGTAATAAATTAACGACCGATTGTTGTAGCGGATAGTGAGCCTGTCAGCGAAACCAACGGTGGCGGGTTCGAATCCCGCGACGGATAAATGTTTGTGTGTTGAATATGAACATTTTTTCCTGAGTCATGGATGTTTATATAAATATTTATGTATGTTTATCCGTTATCTAGTATCCATAGTACAAGCTTTGCTTAGTTTGGGACTAGATGATTGGTGAAGTGTCCGAAATATTTATTTATTTATAAAAACAAAAATAGTAATAAATATCCTTGTATATGTGTGTTTGTACATGTTGAGATAGATGAGTGGAGTGACGAGGATGGATAAAATATGGAATGAGTATGTAAGAGGGAGTTTAAAAGTGGCCACGTGACAGTAAGGTTGAAAGGAAATCGTTTGGCTTAGTATGGACATGTTATGAGGAGGGATGAAACGACTGTTACTAAGAGAATCAATCAATCAATCAATCAAAATATTTTATTTCATAGGATAAAATTATCACTTGAAAACGTCACTATTAATATTACATTATAGTTTAAATTTACTGCTCATTCACAAAGCTGACTCCCCAGAGAAGAACGAGCAAGAAACTCTAGGGTTGCTCTTTTAAACACATTATGGGTTGCGTTTTGATAATTATATGAATAATAAGACAGCTATGTCCATGCTTGCTTATCATTCAAATGGTCAGTGATTTTATAATAGCCTTTTGTTAATAATAATAGTAGAGTGATGAATGTCGATGGTTGGAAAGGAAGAGGAAGACCAATCCATCTATATGTATGTATATACATACATACATAATGTCACGCCTGTTTCCCGTAGCGGTAGGCAGAGACCACAGACTTCCACTTGCTACTATCCTGACACACCTCTTCTGCTTCCTTCACTCTCATATATATATAGAGATTTATTTATATAATATAAGTATAAATGTATGGTTTTAGTTTTTGTATATTAAATGAGTAATTGATTATGTAGGTATTTCATATCTGCATCCGTATTTTGCACAACCTGCCTGTTCTATAAAGTTATACTCCTACACCCAAAGGTTGCCTGGAAGAGATCGCTCTTAGTGATAAGGCCGTCTAATTGTACTCATTTCAGTATTGTCCTTTGTAAAATCTATGTTCTCCTCTTGTGCAATAAAGTGTATTTGTATTGTATTGTAAGACCACGGAAAAGATGGATGGATTGTATGAAGGGTGATATGAACGAAAAGGTAACGGCTAATAGAGGAGATTGGAAGAAAAGACGAACTGCGCCGACCCCAAAAAAATGGGCTAGTATCAGTAGTCCGATGATCGAACTACTGAGACTTTTTCGGCTCAGTAGTCCGATGATGCAGATGATTATAGATCATCGGACTACTGAGCCTTTTAGTCCGATTATTTACACATTTCGTTCGACTTCCCGAAATAAAAATGGATGCGGTAGTATTAACTTTATTTTTGCATATTTAGACTTGCATATTTATTTTTTCCAACAAGCTAAATATAAAGCTAGTACTCCTATTTTGGGACCAGGGCAAGAAGATGATATAATGTGTGTATACACAGCGCCATCTGGTTCCATACTAAACAACTACGCTTGTATTATAGCACAATACAATAGCACAGATATTAATTTTTCATACACGGTTAGACGAGAAGATTCCATTCCCTATCTCCCGAGTGCATCATCAGATCTTAATCAAATTTATGTGGGACCACACTAACGGTAACCCTCATCTCTCAGCCCGTAAACATCCCACTGCAGGGATATAGGCCTTCCCTCGTATAATGAGCCATGGGCCATAGTCCACCACGCTAGCCAAAAGCGGGTTGGCGATTTCACATGCCTTGGAATTTTTATTTCTCATTCACGCAGGTCTCCTCACGATGTTTTCCTTCATCGTTTAAGAGTAGTCAGATAAATGCACATAAGTAATTAAATTTAAAACTCATTGGTACATAGCCTGCCTGGGAATCGAACCTGGACCTCCTACACTGGGAGACCGCGTCTTAACCGCTGAGCCAACGACGCTCCACTGACTAAGACATGGGCTCAAGTTGACGCTTGAGAATCAGTTGCATATTAAAACAGCATCAGAAAAAATGGTCTTGAGACTAAGACGCGATCTAAATCTCAGGAACCATTTATTAATACGAGCCTTAGAATATTTGATATTAATTTCAATTTGATATTTGATTAACATTGCTGCTTGGCGGCAGATTTAGATAAGATGGTAATAGTTAGCCAGGCGGACATTTAAAATGGCCTACCACCAACCAAACCGAGTACTTAAACACGTACCCCGCTGGGGATCGAACCCGCGACCACCGAATCGTAAAACCAGTGTTGTTTACATTGAGCCACGGAGGCTGTTTGACTTTATGTATAAATAAAAAGAAATATCTTTGCACAAACACACAGCGCCATCTAGGCCCACAGTAAGCATCTAGGCTTGTGTTATGAATACCAGATCGTTGATAAACTACACAAATATTTTTTTTGTTTGTAAATAAATACATGTATAAATAAAACATCCATAACTCGGGAACACATGTCTGTATTCATCATACAAACATATGCCCCTAGCGGGATTAGAACCCGCGACCATTTGGTATAGTAGCAGAAGTTCTAACCACTACACCAAACAGGTCGTCGTGTATGTATGTATATTTCACTCACCACACCAATCCTGGGATCCGATATCTCCTCATAAGTGTACACGTCCAGCGAATATCCGGAGCCGTTGGAGAGACACAATCTCACGTTCTTGGTGGGAGCTCCGGGGCCTAAGACAGTGTATTTTTGCGTAAATGAAAGCAAACAAATAAAAATAAACATCTCCGAATTATAAAACACTAGTCTTAACGCGCGGCTGCGCTTATGTGGAAGGACATCGCACGGCAAGCATGGAAAACAAAAGCTCGGTCAACAAAACAATCCAACTAATATTATATTATTTGAGATCTCTGGTGACAAAAGAGGCGGCAGGTCTCTTAAATAAATAAATGCTCTCACACCCACATATACAGGCACATGCGCTCGCGCAATCTGTTAAATTTCAACATACTAATACTCTTTATGCTCCGCATGCATTTCCCTAGCTCCAATTATGTGTTACTTTACTACTTCTTTGTTTTTGTATCGTGTTGTGGCGTTCATAATAAACTATTCTTATTCTTATAAGTTACTAGCTTTCCGCCCGCGACTTCGTCCGTGTGGCAGATTTCATCAAAAGAGGTTCAGCGAAAAATTTGCCTATAATCCACGTGAGCGAAACCGTGGGTAAATACTAGTAAAAAATTAGAAAAAAAAAAAACTTTTGTCGTTTGTAGGCTCATTAAAGCTCTTCAGCATCAGCTCCTCTCCGAGACTCTACAGTACAGGTTTCCATCGACTCCAAATCTGACAGCATTAATCCTGACAACACTCACCGATCCTCAGCGTGAACCTGATCTCCGCCTGCAGTACCCTGAGCTTCCACAGTCGCGGTCCGTAGCGCATCACCATACCCAGCACTGACTCTTCGATCTGTATAGAAATACATATTTTTTTATTTTTTTTATGAATGACTGAATTCGCGTTTACCACAATCTCACCTGATGGAAAGTGACGATGTGGTCGAAGATGAAGCACGCAATCCCAGTAAATGCCTATTCACTCTGCTGTTGGAGATCCCAAGGTTGTAGGATTCAGGAAAGACTGACGCAGGAAGGGAGTTCCATGCCTTGGCTGTTCGGATGATGAATGAAGAATCGAACTTCTTAGTGCGAATGTTCGGTATATTAACTATATACGGGTGGAATCCCTCCCCACGCCTAGTGGTCCGAAGATGGAAGGGTGATAATTACAATAATACAAATCCGAGTTGTAGTATTGGTGACCAAACTGTGTGTATTGGTCGGTCGATCAGACGCGTCATTTGATTGGTCCGAGAGCATTCTTTTTAATTGGATTAGGCTAAGGAAATAACTCAACAGCGTGAATTTGAATTCGTGTAATTGTCAATTAACTGGTGACGCTGGTAACTACATTACGAACAACTTTCACCAAGGAACCATAGTCGAATTCGATCAAAAAATTTCGATTACACACACAAAGTAAACCACTGTGAAACCATCTTTAGTATGGAAGTCCAAAAATTTTCAACTAATGACGTGGAGTTCTGATTACGAACAACTTACTATTAGGGACCATAGCCGAATTCTACTGAAAATTGTTGGACATAAAATGTGGTTTCAGAAAGGTTTACTTTGTATGAGTTGTGTGGTACACGATAAATAAGTAAAAATGAAATCAGTGATTATGAAAAATGTTTAAAAAAAAAATATAATAAAATGAAAAGGCCAACTATTCTACGACTCACCCGCCAGTTTGATTAGGTGCACAAGCTGAAGATGCTACCGCCATGTACGAGGAGTTCGAGAGATGAAGACAGACAGACGACGACACCGACGACACCGATGCGGTGACAGACCGTCGAACGATGTGAAGTTAACAATAAGACCCTGTCTAACTTCACTGTGGACGTCGGTGCAATGGCGGTTTGGCGGGGTTTTTAAATTGGCCTAGCCCAAAATCCTACATGAATAATCGAAAATTTTTGATCAAATTCGTCTTGTTGAAAGTTGTTCGTCATCAGGAGTGACATCACCAGTTAATGGGAATTACACGAATTCAAATTCACGCTGTAAAGTTATTTCCTAAGCCTAATCCAATTAAAAATCTAATCTAATGAATTGTATATACTGTTATATATACATATATTTATGTGTATTTTATTATTGTACTTATTTATATGGTTTGTTTATTTTAATAAGTGCTTATCTTTGTATGTATTCCACTATACCTATGTATTTTCTATGTATCGTATATGTACCTACTGATATTTAAGTTATTCAGCTTTTACTTTGCACTATCCAACTACTTATTAAAAAAGCTTCTTTAACTGAGGTTGTCTGGAAGAAATTGCTATCAGCGATAAGACCGCCTTTGTACACTTCATCATCTATGTTAAATGTTCTTTGTATTTTATTTTTGTGTGCAATAAAGAATTTAATAATAATAATAAAAAGAACTGTCACGCTCTCGGACCAATCAAGTGACGCGTCTGATCGACCGACCAATACACAGGAATTACGCTATTTTACCATGTATACTGCCATTATATTATGATAACGACAGGAACAATATTTAATTAAACAATAAAATATAAATTATTACTTTAGCAGGGTCCATGATGACGGTGGGTCCAAAGTTGAGGAATATGTGATTGCAATCCGTTCGCTTCGCTAGAGGGTGAGAGAACGCCACCTCCAACTCATCCATCGCTTCTAGCAGCACCCTATAAAGAACAAATTATTATATATTATATTAATAATTATAAAATAATTTGGTTGGTGGTAAATATTTAATGTCCGCCTGGCTAGCTACCACCATCTTATCTAAATCTGCCGCCAAATAGCAATGTTCAAAGCATTGTTGTGTTCCGGTTGTCAGAGATAAGATAGCCAGTCGGCCTCATCTTCACTTAACATCAGGTGTGATTGAGGTCAAGTGCTGACCCGTTGTGGATAAGAAAAAAATTACTTGACGACCTGTTTGGTGTAGTGGTTAGAAACACTGACCACTACGCCAAATGGTCGCGGGTTCGAATCCCGCTCGGGGCATATCTTTGTGTGATGAATATGGACATGTGTACCCGAGTTATGGCTGTTTTCATTTATAATAAGTATTTCTTTACAAAAAAAAATGTATTTATGTAGTATATCAAACATCTGGTATCCATAACACAAGTCTTTAGTTGCTTACTATGGAAGTAGATGGCGCTGTGTGTATGTTTAAAAAAAAAGAAAGAAAAAAGAAAAGAAATAACCCCTTGTTGTGCATAATAAAATAGAAAAAAACATGATATCCAAAACTTAAAAAAAAAAAATATTTCGGACACTTACACCACTCATCTAATCCACAAACTAAGCAAAGCTCGCACTATGGATACTAGATAACGGATAAACATACATAAATATTTATACCGGATGAGTTTTTTACCGTAAGGAAAAAAATTGGGCATATTAGGTAAGTGAAATAGAAGTTATTGGCATAGGTAGTTTATTTATTTAATTCAAAACTATCATATAATATGGCGCTAAATATGTCATTTGACGGTAGCGTATGTAGTCTATTTCACATAATTAAATAAAGAAAACTTGGAGAATAATATATTAATAATAATAATAAAGTTTATTTATGTCATCGTATTTAAACACGTAAATAATATATATATACTTCAATATCAGTTGTGTGAATTGTTTTTATTTATTTAGATTGATTAATGTATACTCATTTATTTATGTATATTTCTTCTTACTTATTATATATACTCATCTTGATTTGTATAATTGCAGCCTACTTTCTGCAAAGCTTTGTGTATCAGATGTTTCTCTCAACAACAAATTGTGTGTATTATTTAAGTAGTGGATAACTGTTTTGGCTGTATGAGTAGTAACTATTTGATGTAAATTAATGTAATGTTAGCTGTTTTGTTTTGGGATTTTTTTTTTATGAACAACGGATTGGTGCTTGACCTCAATCACACCTGATGTTAAGTGAAGACGAGGTCGAAGGTGGAAGCGTACTGACCCGGAAACCCCAACACATTTGGGGGACTGGCTATCTTATCTCTGACAACCGGAACACAACAATGCTATTAACATTGCTGCTTGGCGGCAGATTTAGATAAGATGGTGGTAGCTAGCCAGGCGGACATTTAAAATGCCTTACCACCAACCAAACCAATGTACCCCGCTGGGGATCGACCCCGCGACCTCCGAATCGTAAACCCAATGTTGTTTACATTGAGCCACGGAGGCGGTTAACACCAAAATAAAATAAAGAAAAATAACAATATACTAATTTTGATAACGAAGTTAAAAACCTTAGTCAAGCGCGTGGTGAAGCCATTACCACTTTATTACTTTTGTACGTGTTATAGGGGTCTCTTGTGCGTACGGGTTGGGTACAGTCAATCAGAAGGTGTGCAGCGTATCGATAAGGAAAACCAGAGATTCACATTCACAGTTATTTATTTATCTGACTCTAAATTATACGAAACAGTATTACATAGAAACACGGTACACGAGGGCGAGTTAGCGAGGAGCGCGACGGGGAACGACTCGCGAGCCCACGCGGTGCAATCGTTCGCTAACCCGCTGGTGACATTTGAGAACGTATTACGTCACATACATTGTGTCCCTACACTTTTATTATAGATATACTATGAACTCTCCTGTCATTCATATCGGAACATATCGCGCGGGTTTAGACGCTTAGCGGTATATGTATACCGCTGAGCCACCGACGCTGTATATAATTGGTATACGTGCCGGAAATATTAATTATTTTTTCAACTATCTTTGCTGATGAATACCAAATAAGTTACCTTTCACCCTCGTTCTGCAGGTACTCGAAGCTGGCTTCTTTTGTGATGAGGTCCTGGTGTCTGATGATGGAGCGGATGAAGAACCGGTAGTCGGTGACTTCTTGCCCCTTCTTCACCTGACGCCAATATATTTATAGATTTTAAATTAAATGCAAATGGAACCCTATGCAGGTATATAATCACTCGTAGCGCAGATTAGAAATGTTTAGCAATGTCTTGCGTGGTCACTCATTTGTTGGGTGACTACTAGAGATATTTTAATGAGAGTTTCGCGTCAGTGGAAATCACAGGACTGTGTCCTGTTCTGTGTATGCTTTATGCTCTTTTACAATACAATACATAAAAGACATCCGCATTTTTGGGCCAGTGTTTTGTCACCTAATAAAAGGTACACCTAAAAAAAGCCGGTACTAAAGACTATCAACTTAGCTATTCAAAAGAATTTTTGGAACCTTAGTATAGTTATAAGAAATATTTGAAAATATCGCTCTCAGAAAACATTTTAGCTCACAAACTATACAAAAACTAAATTCTTTCCAAAAAAAAATAAAATAGACAAGTGACAACTGGCAACTGACATTTTTGACTGTGAGGTTATAATTTAAGTAGGGATAACCATGGACGTAACAATCAAACTGTTACGTCCATGGGGATAACAGCAACAGCGAGCGAGCGACGGACGACTCTGAAAAGAAAAAACAATTTTTCTTTGGCCTAGCATCTTGTTTCCATGCGTGAGAATGCGTGTGGTTAATGTTGCCAGTATATAATTTCAAAGTTCCCCAAACCATATTTCAAACCTCTTTTGTTCTTTTCTAAAGTCCTTTAAAAATATATGTGTTAGGTTTTTAGCACGTCTGATACTAAGAGTTTAAGACTATATTTATTAATTGAAGTGACAACAAACTGGCCCAAAGATGTATGGATCTGTGCTGTTGTCCTTTGTACATTTAAATTTAATACCAACTACATTAATTGTTAAATGGACTATGTACTAGTGTAACAACTGTTGGTGATCCTAAATAAATAAATAAATACAAATACACTTTATTGCACAACAGAAAAGAAAATACAATTTCAGAAAACTGGTAAGAAAAGAATCTGCAATTTGGCGACCTTATCACAAAAGTGATCTCTTCCAGGCAACCTTTGATTATAAGGACAGTACATTTGAAATAGGTAGGTTGTGCGGTATTAAATAGGGATTAAATGATTTTTTATTTATTATTATTTATTTTATAACATCTATAAAATAGCAACAAAATACAAACGTAAATATATAGGTGTACTAAATAATTTTTTATTTTATTTTTAATCTTTATTTATGTTTAGGGACTTTTGTCCACATTTAGACATGTCAGTCCCATTGTCTCCCTAGTTTGCATACATTTATTTAGCTGGACAAAGTTACGGAGGGGTACCCCGAAGTGCAACTAAATTAAATATTTATTGATATATAAAATAAAAATAATAAGCGACAACAGGATTGTGCCAAGGTATAGAGAGAAGATAAGAGGAGAGCACAGATTAAAGCACCAGGAAATGCTCCTTGACGGCGACTTTGAAAGCATTCAAAGTTTGAGCTCATCTGATGGACTCGGGTAGGGAGTTCCAGAGACGAATGGCTTGAAGGGCAAATGATTGGCTATAGAATTTTGAGGTCTTCGGTGAAACGTAAAGCCGTAAATTATCCGTCGAACGAAGGTCTTTTACCTTAGCCTTCCCAAGGTACAGGTGCATCTTCTGGTTGCTGGTCGGCAGCGCTTCCAGGTCATAGCTGCGCATCCGGTACAACTCCAACTGGAAAGCCGAAGCTGGCTCCAGGTGGCGGTAGATGGTGTCTTCAATGAAGTCGTTGCGGGCGCGATAGGTGAAGAATTTGGGGAACTGACGTCTGAGGACAGAATTGTATGTTTAATCTATGGTTACGGTAAATGTCAGGGGTTTTTGGCGGGAACTCAGCGAGTCGTGTTGTATTAGGTCCTTACCTATGAAATTGGCTTTTTGTATAAAGAATTTCATTAAGACTGTTTTCTCCATACAAACATTTTTGATTTTTTTTTTGGGGAACGGCAAATCCAAATTTAGCTAAACTTTGTGTGTGTTATCGGATAACATTAACTTAAGTATAGGCAGCGTTAATTTTTAAAAGTAACCGCTTTATAAAAGTTTCTGCGAATCTAAGAAATGATTATGGGAAAGAGCTCTGTTCAAATTTTTTTTATTATGTGATTAAGCCCAGAAATTAAAAAATATTTCAAGTGAAACCTTGAAATAATATTCCATTTTCCAAATAAAAAACAAATTTGGACATAGCTTTGAAAATCGCAGGAATTGGTACATATGATTAACGAAAAAAAAATATCCAATTTCATAGGTAAAGACCATTGGTAAAGACCCAATATTATTATTTCTTGAAATTTATACATTCTTAGTTATGAAATCTAACAATGGCAGAATATTGTATGGCAACGCAGGACCGATCGTTGTGGATATCTTTGGGGGAGGCCTTTGTCCAGCAGTGGACGTCTTTCAGCTGAAATGATGATGATTGCATGGCAAAAGTCAGTGCTGGTGCACAATGAAGGGAATTGTAAATTAAAGTGCGTGACGTAGCTTTCGGGTTCCCACGATAAGCCGCCAAAATCTTCCGTAAAGCAATCTGTCACTTTACTGAGGAATACTGAGGAATACTAAGGAATACTACAGATGACTAAGCTGTATGGGCTAAGATCCCTTTGCCTTCCAACATTTTTGGAGAATGAAAAAAATAAGGAAAACCAATCTAAGGCCCGTATTACAGAATGTTGCTCAAGCGCAGATAATTTTTTTTACATCTCAGTAGTTATTTTTTTAGTTTTAAGGCCCTTTCGGTCCTCTGTACTACCTGTTTCATGCAATAAATAAGTTGGTGTGGTGATCCGTATTCTGTTTTGACCCTGACTTGACTAGCCGCCCCATTCTGTACATATACACCTCGTGACTCGACCCACATGGGCATAGGCGGGCTGGGAATGTCACACACTTTTAGTAGCTGGATATAATATGACGAGCAACCCTATACCACGAGATGGCTGGCGAAGTCCCGGTCGCTGCACGCCAGCCTTCCCGACAAATGCATCTATCTATCTGCACCCTGTGTACTGAGTGACTCACTTGATCAGCGACATGAAGGTGACCCGCCGTATCCTCTTCTGATGCAGCTCGTGGCGATGCGCGCGACAGAAGTTGCCGAAGCGACGCGACACAGCGCTGTCGTCGCTCTCGCCGGTGTCGCGGATGCCGATCATTAGGATGTGGATCGGCTCTAGAGGCTGGAAAGAAGAAGACTACCAGATGACTCAAATCACACCTGATGTTAAGTTAAGATGAGATCGAAGGAACAACGCGCTCACCAAGCGCCATGATGGGAGGGAGATTTTTATGCACATCAGCCCCCGTAGCATGACATCGTCCTTCATGAACTTATGACATGACCAATTAAATAAAAAATAAAAAAAATATCTTTAGACATACACACAGCGTCATCTAGTTCCACACTAAGCAACTATAGGCTTGTGTTGTGGATACCAGATGGTTTAAATACTACATAAATACATTTTTTTTTGTAAATAAATGCTTATTATAAATGAAAACATCCATAACTCGGGTACACATGTCCGTATTCATAACACAAACATATGCCCCTAGCTGGATTCGAACCCGCAACCTTTTGATATATTGGTCAGAGTTGCTAACCACTACACCAAACAGGTCGTCAAATTTAATAAATTAAATGTAATTTGTGTTTGCTTGACCTATTCTTTGTGAATTATTACTTGTCTGTCGAATTATTATTGCAGTCGGAATTGAAAGAAATATATTTTTATATCATGTTTATTGGCATTAGCTATTTATAATGAATTGATAAACACTTGTAAAATTATTATGCTAGTTGAAAATGTATGTAATATTTAAATGTTACAATATGTCCTATGACATCAATATGGCTCAGCACAGAGATCAAAGAAACACCTGTAACCACCTGCATGTGACCTGTGCGTCACAACAAAATTAGTTGATTGATCATGCTACTAGTGGCTGATGTACAAAAGCTTTCAGAATGACATACCACTTCCTCACAGTCGACGATCTTGTTATAGTCGAAACCGACGTTGATGCTGGTGCTGTCTCGGCTCTCACTGCCTTCTTGTAAAGCTTGGAGGTCCTGAAATGGTCATACCGTTGAGTTTTCTTCGTCCAACGAAAAACAACAACGTGCATTATTTAATAGCACAAGAAACCAGATTGATATATTTTCAGGAACAATCGCCTCCACTAACAAAGTTATCTATGGTTGTATATGTACGTGTATTAAGGATTAATCATCCTCTCTTTTTGTACCACAATTATTTAACCGCTTCAGTGGCTCAATGTAAACAACATTGGATTTACGATTCGGCGGTCGCGGGTTCGATCCCCAGCGGGATACATGTTTAAGTACTCGGTTTGGTTGGTGGTAGAGCATTTTAAAATGTCCGCCTGGCTAGCTACCACCATCTTATCTAAATCTGCCGCCAAGCAGCAATGTTAATAGCATTGTTGTGTTCCGGATGTCAGAGATAAGATAGCCAGTCCCCCAAATGTGTTGGGGTTACCGGGTCTGTACGCTTCCACCTTCGACCTCATCTTCACTTAACATCAGGTGTGATTGAGGTACGAACCCGTCGTGCATAAAAAAATATATATAAATAGGTATTTTTGTATTGTCTTTGTAATTTAGTTAGTTAATAGTCTATTTATTCTTAAGTATTGGAACGGTTTACATTTGTACATGCTGTGTTCACATCCAGTAGGATATATTCAGTTTTTCGACTCAAAGATCCGATTGCGAAGTATTATTAGAGTGATAAATTTTGTTAGAGGAATGGGGGACCCCATGCCAGTTAAAGATAATAATAATAATAATAATAATAAATATTTGGGGCATTTACACCAATAATCCAGTCCCAAACTAAGCAAAGCTTGTGCTATGGATACTCGATAACGGATAAACATACATAAATATTTATAAAAACATCCATGACTCGGGAATAAATGTTCGTATTCATCACACAAACATTTACCCGTCGCGGGATTCGAACTCGCAACCGTTGGTTTCGCTGACAGGGTCACTATCCACTACACCAATCGTTCGTCGATGGGTTTTGGATAAAAACAATAAATTGCCCACACCTCTCTCCTGACTGTGGCGGAACTGGCGAAGTCGTGCACCAAGTCCAGCAACTCGTCCGCGTACTGTGTGAACTGGTCGAACGAGTCGAAGGCTGCGAGCGCGCCGGTGCGATGGTGGCACTTCTTCATGGCAGCTGTGCAGAGCTCCGCCGGGACACCTTCCTGGTCCTGAGCGGAAGCCAGCTCGATCTCCGACTGGCTGATCGGTATCCTGTAGACCACATTCAGTAAGTAGAAAACTCATATTCATTTATTTCTTTGTGATACGCAGGTACAATAATGATGTTAAGGATATAAAAATAGCTTGATTACTGTGATCTACCAAATGGCATACAAAAAGAAAAATAAACAATAGAAGTCATAACATACATAGATTGTTAGTTTTGTTATGTAGGTATCACACAATTTACAACAATTACAATTTGCCTGGATATGCACTACACTCAACTTTTTACCTATGATGATCATCAAACGAAATAAATAAATTAATAATTTGCTTGGCATAATACAATTAATTTACAATAAAACGTTGAAGTAATAATTTTCCCAATGTCATTTTATAATAAATCCATACAATATTTCAATAAATAACAATAATAATAGATTATAGGCGAATGTCAATATATAATGTCACATTATTACTCAATATTACAAAGCTCAACTCATCTCAATCCACGTGCGACAATGTCAAAAATCTGTGCTGAAAGCCCAAACAAACATAATAATTGAGGTATGTAAAAATCAAAAAAACTCGACAGCATATACTGTATTATGCGGGCGCCATGTTGGATTTTTTTGCTATAAAATGTATCCTATGACACTCTAGGGATCAAGACGAATCCAACGACACCTCGCACTTCAAAATCGGTCCAGCCGTTTAGGTAACAGAAGGTAACATAAAAAACTACATAGGTACAGTCAACTGCAGAGAATTAAGACTCCCTTTTCACATATTAGACGCAAACAGCAAGATTTAATTTATTTGCACAAAATTCTACATTCGTATTTGGATTCTTCTTCATTACTCTCTTTGCTTAACCTCAATATTAACCATAGATTTCGTAACCCCAAAAACATTTTTATTAAATGCCTATAAAAGCAACACATCATATTATAATCCCATGGTTACGATGTGTAGATTTTATAATGAGTTGTCCTCAACTGGCGACTTTAGAACCATACCATTTAAAAGGCTAGTAAAAGACGTCCTCAATTGAGCTCTATCCCAATTTTACTTTGATGCTTACCTACATGATCCGTCAAAGCTAAAAGTGTTTTATTCTGTCGGTATTCTTAACAAAAAAAAAATAATACAATAATTAAGCTTGTTCTTGTTTAACCATGTTGTGTATATATGCTTGGGATTCCAATCTAGTTCGAATCTAAGTTAACTTTAAGTTCTTCTCATGTACGATTGTAATCTGTTTTGTGTACCAAGAAATAAAATTAAAATTAAATATATAAATATATATGACTGCAGTACGGGGGTCTGGTTTCTCTGCAGCTGACTGTATATACTTACATACACTCGAAAAACATTACCCTCGTTTTAGGGCCTGCGGGTAAACATAGTGTCATTGTAGTTTAAAGAGTTATTCAATACTAAGCTTCCGCCCGCGGCTTCACCAGCGTGGAATAATTTTGTCGCGGAAATATTCTACCAGTATATACATACATATACTATATATAGGGTATATTCTACCTGTACACCAAATTTCATCCAAATCCGTTCATCTGTTTCGCCGTGATTGAGCAACAATCCATCCAAACTTTCCCATTTATAATATTAGTTAGATGTAGCGAGCATTCTAGAGTCACGTGTTGCTGGACTCGGCATAATCATACGTAGAGACTGCTTTACTTATGATTATAATTTATATACATAGAAACTGTGAATAAATAGTGCCTTCGAAATAGACAAATCCCAAATAGTTCTTCATGTCTTTGTGATTGTCTACATATTGCTTCTATTGTTGTTTACATTGATTCTAGTACTAAAAAGCTGTAATTTGGCATGAGTATACATATTAATCACGCCGACAAAGTGTTAAAGGAATGTGTTGAAAAAAAAAAATAGCGTATGTCCCGTTCACGTAAAGAGGACATTTTTAGAGTGACCAGTTACCAGCTAAACAGATGGTTTAGGATACGTGAAAAAATCACAGCAGTAGTATATGCAGGGTGAAAATGAATTCGTGTAAGTCCCATTAACCGGACTGGTGACGCCACTTTTTTCGATCAAAAAAAATTCGATTACCAATACAAGATACCATTCTGAAACCACTTTTACCATGGAAGACCAACAATTTTCGGGAATTCGGCTATGGTTGTTGATGGATTAACAGATAGGCAATTTTTTATGTTCAATCGATTTTTATGAACTGCTAGTTGACCTTATAAAATGTGAAACGTACCTGTTGGGGTGTCCTGTGGGCAGTACAAATTGGAAGTGGACTACCCCCAGTTCACCCGACAGCGCAAGGTGCTGCAGACACGTGATGTCATACGACGTGTAAGCACGACGGACGTACACCTCCAACGCAGCGTTGCAAACCTGCCGACAAATAAGATTATATTATTAGGTTGATTCGCCACAGAAGTAATTCAGTTTAGTGTCAATAGATGGCGGTGTTTTGATTTATTTAAACAAAAAATATTGCGAGATAAATTTCTTTCTAAGAAGAAAGAAATTTATGAAAGATCTTTCTGTTTGGTGTAGTGGTTAGAAACTCTGCTGCTATATCAAAAGGTCGCGGGTTCGAATCCGGCTAGGGGCGTATGTTTGTATGATGAATACAGACAATTGTGTTCCCGAGTCATGGATTTTTCATTTATTATATGTATTTATTTACAACAAAAAATGTATTTGTGTAGTTTATCAACCATCGGTATCCATAATATAAGCCTAGTTGCTTAGTGTGGAACTAGATGGCGCTGTGTGTATGTGCAAAGATATTTATTTATTATTACATATTTTGAATGAAACATAAAATAGCATTTGAGGAAAAGTATACAGAAAGATGGAGCGGAATATTAGACACAAAACGATATAAGAAAAAATCTTTTAGACTAGAGACTAGGATATAAATATTTAGGATAGGATAGGATAAAAAATAGGATAAAAATAAAAAATATATTTGATTTGACTGTAAAGGCACTATTGGGACGTGTTTAATCAACTTAAGACCTGTTTGGTCAGCGCGTGATTGTGAAGACGCGTCTACTAAGACGTGTTTAATCAGCGTTGGTGTAAATGCCCCAAATATTTATTTATTTATTTATAAACAATACCCTCCTTCCTTGGGCAGTCGCGTAAAAACAGAAATGGTAGATAGGATCAAACATTCACATTCACATCACATGCATTATTATAATAACGTTTTGTATTTCATCTTTATATTAGTTGATTTTGTAATGAAGCATACGTAATGTTCCATAGTACATAGTAGCTTTGTTTGTTTGGGACTAGACGATTGGTGTAAGTGCCTGATATATTTATTTATTTTATTTTTTATTTTCAAGGTTCACCAACAATTGATTACACCAATACAGCGGACATAATGGTGTTATAGCACTACGAGGAACAGGGGCACGGAAGCGGAAAAGCGCCAGTAATTGGGGACTGTCGATTTTTTGTCTTAGTACCTTGAAAGCAAATAACGCATCTATAAGCTCTCTACGAGTTGCTAGAGAAACCATATTAAAAAGTTTCAATCTGCTCGCATAAGATCTTATTTTCTTAGCCATACTATTGGTATAACCAAATATCAAAGTTAATATTCATTAGTTCATTCGTTGCTCACTTCGTTCGTTCCGATTGTTTTGTCGTTTTAATTCAGTCAATAAAAATCCGTTGCACTGTGAATACTGTTTATTTTTCCCAATAGGTTTTGGACCCAGGTCTCGTTTTCCATTGTGTAAATAAACATAAATACTCGTGTTTATCGTATTGTAATAATGGATTCACGCAATAAAAGAAATATCAAGCAATTTAACGGCGAGAGGTACAGTACTTGGAAATTTCGTATAAAATCGCTTTTAGAGGAACTTCAAGTGCTAAGTGTCATTGAAAATGCCACACCAACGGATCCAGATGCCGACTGGTTGAAGAAAAACATGATTGCAAAAGGTACGATCATTGAATATTTGGGTGACGCATTTTTGAATTTTGCCAAGGGTTCTGCGACTGCTAAGTCTATAGTAGAAGATCTTGACAAGATTTATGAACGAAGGAGCTTGGCTACACAATTAGCGCTACGTAAACAACTACTGAATCTTAAGTTGCAACCAGATGTAACATTATTGCAACATTTTACGAAGTTTGATAATTTAGTCACTGAATTGATCTCTGCTGGTGCTAGACTCGACGAGATGGACAAAATATCGCATCTATTGCTCACACTGCCAACTTCGTATGACGGCGTAATAACAGCTTTGGAAACGCTTGGTGAAGAACACCTTAATTTGGTTTTTGTGAAAACACGTTTATTAGACCATGAAGTGAAACTGAAGGCTGAAACTACGACGGAATTCAAGGCCTTACATACTGGTACCAAACGGTTCTCCACTCAAAATCAGCCTGGACCTTTCAAGAAAAAGAAAAATTACCCTCCAAAGAGGGAAAATTTTCTACCCGTATATACTACACACAAAATTTCAAAAATGTATTGCGATCATTGTGGACGACGAAATCATTTTAAAAAGGACTGCCGTTTTTTCAAGCATCTACAGCAAAATGGTCCATCTACCAGCCACAAGAGGACAGCCAACAACGTTCAATCCCGCAACGATAACGAGGATGGTTTCGCTTTTATGTTCTCCAAATGTAAGTTACCTACTGCCGCTGATAATCGTTTAGTTAATGACGAAATTTGTTTTCTTCTAGATTCCGGTGCGACTGACCATATTGTAAACACTCAGGAAGTGTTTACATCATACGCTGAATTGCCCAAACCATTAAAGATCGGCGTTGCTAAGAATGGAACTTCCATTCTTGCATTTGGTAAAGGTAGTATTGAGGTAACCACAAACTTAGGTATTCATGGATCCATTGATGATGTTTTATATTCTCCCGAGGTTCGGTATAATTTGCTATCGGTAAATCGCATACAACAGACAGGTATGTTGGTTATTTTTGGTAATAATGGAGTTCAAATCTATAATAAAAATAACAAGTGTTACATGACGGGTGAACATACTAATAACCTTTTTAGTATCACTTTCGAAATAAATAAATCTAGATGCAATTTGAATCTAACTCAAGATAAATGCCAAAATCATGACCGTTATAAATTATGGCACAGTCGACTTGGTCATATAAATAAACAAAAATTTAATTTAATCAAAAATGTGATTGACGAGAATGAAAATAAAATAATTAATGATATTATACCTACTGATGACTTATGTGAACCTTGCGTACTTGGTAAGCAATCTCGATTTCCGTTTCAAAAATCTAAAGACAAGTGTATTAAAAATAACCGACCACTTTTTATTATCCACTCTGATGTTTGCGGCCCGATAACACCTACAACTGTGGATGATAAAAATTATTTTGTTACTTTCATAGATGATTTTACACACTATTCAGTTATATATTTAATGCAGTCAAAATCAGAAGTCTTCAAATGTTTTCAAGATTTCGTAGCTAAAAGTGAGAATTTATTCAATTTTAAAGTGACCAATTTATATTGCGATAATGGGCGAGAATATCTTTCTAATGAATTCAAGGATTTTTGTGTTTGTAAGGGAATAACGTATGATTTGACGGTACCCTACACGCCACAACAAAATGGTGTAGCTGAGCGTATGAATCGTACGTTAACCGAAATGGCTCGAACATTGGTTACAAGTGCGAAATTGGACAAGTCGTTTTGGGGTGAAGCTGTATTGACGGCTACCTACTTAACAAACAGATTACCCACAAAAGCGCTCACAAATAATAAAACACCTTATGAAATGTGGCACAATAGGAAACCGAAAGTAAACCATTTAAAAATATTTGGTTCGACGGCTTATGTTCATGACAAAACTGATAGATCAAAATTTGACGAAAAATCATATAAAGCCATACTAGTCGGTTACGACCAAAATGGTTACAAATTATTTAATGTTGAAAATAATAAATTTCTTGTTGCTCGAGATGTTGTGTTTGATGAGTCAAGTTTTGAATCTTCTAGGCCGGTCTATACTGAACCTATCCAAATTCCTGCCGAAATTAATAAGCCCGACAATGAATCGGCAAAGTTAATAGGCAACAAACACAAACATCTTCCTGATAGCTCAGAGGCTGGACCTTCATCTGGCAAACTGAGACGTAGCGAAAGAATTCTCAATTTACCCACAAAGGATTATAAACAAATGAATGATCCCGATTTATATTTATCGCTTACAACTGTACAATCGTTACCGAATACTTATGACGAGATTTTTGATAGGAATGATTCTGGTAAATGGTTGACGGCCATAGAGAGTGAAATTGAGTCACTTCGTAGCAATCAGACTTGGAGTCTTGTTGATAGGCCTAATAATGTAAATGTAATTAGCTCTAAATGGGTTTTTACGATTAAAAATAACGAACTAGGTGAACCTACACGGTATAAAGCACGATTAGTGGCCCGTGGCTTCACCCAACAATACCTACAAGACTATGATGAAACATTCGCTCCAGTTGCTCGAATATCAACTTTTCGTTTTATTCTAGCACTTGCTAATCAGTTTGATTTACACGCACATCATATGGATGTAAAAACGGCTTTTCTGAATGGTATTCTTAAAGAAGTTATTTATATGGAAGTACCGGAGGGTGTATCAGCTAAGCCAAACCAAGTCTGTAAATTAAATAAAACATTGTATGGCTTGAAGCAATCTTCCAGATGTTGGTTTGAGCGTTTCGATCATGCTCTTAAGGCTATTGGTTTTAAGAATTCTCAAGTTGATCCTTGTCTATATGTTCTAGATAAAAATAGTATAGATAAAAATGTATATATTGTTCTATATGTAGATGATTTAATAATTTGCACCAAGGATATACAAAATTTGCAATCATATAAAAACAGATTAATGCAGAAATTCAGTATGACTGATTTACATGAGGTAAAATTATTTTTAGGTATAAAAGTAGAACGTAGTGAAGGCAAATTGACTCTAGACCAATCACTGTACCTTCAAAATGTGTTAAGCAAATTCGCCATGAATGACTGCAATCCCTCTAAATCGCCATTTCCATCCAAATTGGATTATGTAACCTTAGACTCGGACACTCATTATGACGCCCCTTGCAGAAACGTCATAGGATGTCTAATGTATGCAATGCTTTGTACGCGACCTGATATATGTGTTGCAATAGGTATATTGAGTCGATATCAGAGTAAAAATAATGAAGAGTTATGGAAATGCTTAAAACATCTTTTAAGGTACATAAAAGGAACGATTAACTTAAAGCTTACCTATGAAAAATGTGATTATAAGCAACTGGTTGTTGGCTACGCAGATTCCGATTGGGGAGGCGATTTGATCGACAGAAAAAGTACAACAGGACACATATTTAAAGTGTTCGATAATTGTACAATTTCGTGGAACTCACGTAAACAAAATACAGTCGCCGCTTCCTCAACGGAGGCTGAATACATGGCTTTATTTGAGGCTGTTAGGGAGGCGATCTGGATAAAATCGTTGTTAAGTAGTATTTCTATTCTAGTAGTGCAACCAATAACTATCTTTGAAGATAATAACAGTTGTATTAGCATCGCTAATAATCCCACAAATCACAAAAGGTTGAAGCATATAGATATCAAGTACCATTTTATAAGGGAACAAATTACTAACAAAGTAATAAAGCTAGAATATATTTCCACAGGAAACCAACTGGCTGACATTTTCACAAAAATGGTACCCACAGCAAAATTCCTGGAATTAAGATACAAGTTAAATTTAATATAATGTTGCTGCATTAATTAGTAATGCTTTATGATTGTATACAAATTGTAATTTTAATCATTAAACCATAAGCATTTAATTATAAAACAAATTTGTGAACCATGAACTAAATGATTTTATTTTATGTTAAGCTTAAACATCTCTCAAAATTGATGTTATTATTTCATAGAAAAATACTTTAATATTTGAGGGCGGCTATTGGTATAACCAAATATCAAAGTTAATATTCATTAGTTCATTCGTTGCTCACTTCGTTCGTTCCGATTGTTTTGTCGTTTTAATTCAGTCAATAAAAATCCGTTGCACTGTGAATACTGTTTATTTTTCCCAATACATACCTATGGAAAACGAGAGGTGCCATAGGAAACGCTTCTGTAGACGTTCCAAACGCAAATTATGTGTTGCATAATGTGGTCTCCATACAACACTACAGTATTCCAAGATACTTTATTTTAAATTTATTTTTTATATTTTTATTTAAATAAACTATTTATTTTAAATATGCAAACTTGTCGCGGGAAAAAAAAATTGCGAAATTCCCAGCCCGAAGAGTCGGTGCCTAAATGCCTAAATAGTAAACCTGACGACCCGTAATACCAATTACGTATTAACCCTTCAAATTAGCAGTAATAGCAGACTTCAGCACAAATTACAGGGGCACCGCTGACCGCACTTAGTAAGGACCAGTTATGTCACTTGACAAAGTTAGCCGGAGGCGATGTAATTCAACCTCCTCATATACAGAGTGTCATAATTTTAATTCACAAAAAAAAATCTACATTAAATAATGGATAATTTGGAAAACCCCTGAGAAAAGCGATATAGATTAGATTTATTTAGATCATTTTTGCGATGTTATGAAGTCTAAATAATAACATTAACAATAAAAAGAAGAAGTAGTATTTTTGTTAGTTCTGTTTTAACCGAATGCTCCAATAAAGAGGGTGAGTGTATGTATACACAGACTTGGCACAAAATACAAAATATGGCAAAGCACAATTAACTCAATGTAAACAACATTGGGTTTACGATTCGGAGGTCACGGGTTCGATCCCCAGCGGGGTACATGTTTAAGTACTCTGTTTGGTTGGTGGTAGGGCATTTTAAATGTCCGCCTGGCTAGCTGCCACCATCTTATCTAAATCTGCCGCCAAGCAGCAATGTTAATAGCATTGTTGTGTTCCGGTTGTCAGAGATAAGATAGCCAGTTCCCCAAATGTGTTGGGGTTTCCGGGTCAGTACGCTTCCACCTTCGACCTCATCTTCAATTAACATCAGGTGTGACTGAGGACAAGAAAGAAGAGAAAGAGGGTAATACATAATGTTAGCTAGCAAAAACCATATACTCGGCCTAAAGACGAGATAACTTTGCTAAGGGTAAATTGTGGGTATTCTAAAATTACAATTTGCAAAGATCACCCCGTACATATTACAAATTTACAACGATGTAATTCAATCTGTCAATATTCATTATCAATCGTATATACAGGATTACATTCCGAAAATATCAACAAAAACAAAAAAAAGACCTCTTTTTTAAAGGGTATTACAATGCAAAGTGGACAGAGGTGCCGATTCGGATGTACACCAACTAAACTAAAACTAGTTTTAAAGTAGTAGTGTCTCTATCTCCCTGGAACAGTACGATGCGACGGCAACACTCCAAAACTGGTTTTGGTTTAGTTTAGTTGGTGTACATCCGAATCGATACCAATGACACAGAAGAATGGAGCAATACTGGAGGCGGAATGCGGTGCTACAGGAAATGGTAAAAGTTAAGCTGAATGGATGAGGTGATAATGAGCAAATATTGAAAAGAAAGGAGTTGAATTTGGGAACTAATAGAATATAGAAGAGTTCATCGAACATGACATGTCACACGCAAAGCCGAGGGTTTACAGCAGAGCTATAGATAGCAGCAGCAGCTATTTAAAAGGAGCCAAAGGTGTATGCCTCAAGATAAGTCTTCCGACGGTGCTGGTGGCCGGTGTTGGCGGTGTGATGTAGAGTGCTCCAAGATCGAGTCGTGGTCGAGCGTATTTCCATTCTGCAGATTTGGTAGGCACCCGGGGACAATCCGTGGAACTATCCAATAGACAAACCAAGGGCAGTAGCCTGAGACAGCGAGGGTTGTCGAATATGTAATTAAATTATCGAATGCAATTAAGAAGAATAAGAATAATTTTATTGGATACAGAAATTAATATACAGAGTACAAAATAGCGATGATAGCTACTGTAGTTGGAAACTGTAGTGTAGCTATAAACGCCAATCTAAAAAGCGACAGCATATCAACGAATGTATTGTTATACTTAGCATTATATAAAATGAATAATGTAACAGAACTAATAATTGTATCATCATCATATCAGCCAGAGAACGTGCACTGCTGACCATAGGCCTCCCCCATATCATTCCAGAGCGATCCAGCGACTTCCCGATGGACACCAACAAAAATACAAAACTAATTCTTATGAGACATAGCAACAACGGATATTATATAAAAACCGACACCCGCTGGATCCACCTAGCCCGAAGCAATATCAAGCACCAATCAAGATGTCACCGTGTCAGATCTGAGAAATCGATGGCATTGCCTATTGATACGCAGGTAGACCTATCGCTATAGTCCGCTACGACAACTCGATAAGAAGGTAGGTATATTTATTATATATTTTTTTGTGTAATTAAATAGTGGCCAAGAGAAGCGACAAGGCCAGTGGTCGACGGCCCGTTTTCGTCCGTTGCTATCGTACATTTCTCGGGATACGGCTGGCTTAAGATAGTCAGAATTGGCGTACTGAAAAGAGGATTATACCCAGCAGTCGGTAGATGTGAGCTGAAAATGATGATGAATGGAATAGTGTAATTTGGGAGTTATGCGGTGTGCAAGAAGGCGTACTGACAAAGCTGAAAAGGATACTCTTAGATAGTAAGTAAGTATGTATTTATTTTTCATTCTCACGAATGTTTATTACAAACGTTTTGTAATAACATTTGTGAGAATGAAAAATAAATACACGACGAATTTGGCGACCTGTTTGGTGTAATGGTTAGCAACTCTGACCACTATATCAACAGGTTGGGGGTCCGAATCTCGCTAGGGGCATATGTTTGTATGATGAATACGGACATGTGTACCCGAGTTATGGATGTTTCCATTTATAATAAGTATTGATTTACAAAAAAAAATGTATTTATGTAGTATATTAACCATCTGGTATCTACAGCACAAGCCTATAGTTGCTTACTGTGGACTAATGGCGCTGTGTGTAGGTCTAAGGATATTTATTATTTATTTATTTATTATGATTAAAATACATTATATGTAGTATCATAGGTATCTATTATTACCTAGATATATATTTTTTTGTTCAGCATTAATATTTGTTCCCCATCCTAACTTTTCTAACCTTCAGTGGGGTTGAAATAGATCTCTTTAGACATAAGGTCATATTTTCTGACTGTAATCAGTTGTTGTATTTCTTGTGCAATAAAGAATATATGTATGAAACGCATGTTACTAAGAAAGTGATGAATATGGATGTCGATGGTTGGAAAGGAAGAGGAAGACCACGGAAAAGATAGATGGATTGTGTGAGGGGTTATATGAACGAAAATGGCGTGAATGATGAGGTAACGGCTGATAGAGGAGATTGGAAGGAAACACTTACTGCGCCGACCCCAAATAAATTGGGACCAGGGCAAAAAGATGATGATGGTGATGGTGATGATGGTGATGATGAAAGAATATATGTAAAATTGGGTAGTAGAGAAATTTATAGACAAAAAAAAAACAGGAAACAGAATATATATAATCGAGCTTGTAACATATTTTGCGTTGGTTGAAAAGTTGTTTTACCGAATTCCTTTGCTTGCTGCAGAATATGGCGGACATGGATAAGACTAAATTCCAGCCATTCCACAAGATGTATAGGATCGTAAGTTTAGCGATGAGTGTCGGGGTGATGTACCCGAACCCTGCAAAGACAAAGTGGCGACGGAAGGCCATGAGTGAGTATACCATAGCGTAACAATTATATCATTACAGTGGGAAGACTTGATTGACAAGTGTCGGATTGTTGGCAGCTGTCAGACGGATTTAGGATTGTCAAACACAATACCCAAGTACTGTACAAGTAGGTTGTAGCGTAACGAAGATATCCTTACAGTGGGAAGACTTCATAGACAATGTCGGATCGCTGGTAGCTGTCAGACGGATTTAGGATTGTCAAACACATTACCCAAGTACTGTTCAAGTAGGTTGTAGCGTAACGAATATATGCTTACAGAGGGAAGATTTCATAGACAATGGTTTTATCACTGGCAGCTGTCAGACGGATTTAGGATTGTCAAACACAATACCCAAGTATTGTACGATTAGTGCATACTGTCATGACATGACCTTTATCGAAATGGGGTGGTAAGAAATATCCCAAATATTAGCGTTTAGATGTTCCAAATATGTTTGAAACAATATCCACGGTGAGCCCATTGCCGTTAAAATGTGCAAATATATAGATGTTTATGTTGGAAAGTTCCTTAGTCGCATTTTAAACAACACACAAGGGGAGAGACGGTTCTATTAAACCACTATAATCAGGAAATTACATCATTTATATATTATATTATAACCTTTTATTTGAGTAAAGAGGGTTGATATCAGTGGCAATACATCGTCAAGGTCGACAGTATGTATGGGCGTCCCACAAGGCTCCATTCTCGGACCATTTTTGTTTATAGTTTACATAAATGACTTGCCAAACCTTATAAAGGATAAACATGAAATAGCATTGTTTCCTGACGATACCTCTGTATTGTTTAAAGTAAACAGACTAACATTAAATTATGACGACGTGAATAACGCTATTTCTCAAATAGTAGAATTGTTTACGGCAAATAATTTGTTACTTAATGAGAAAAAAACTAAATGTGTTAAATTTGTACTGCCTAATGTCAGGGAGGTGCACAAATATAATGATAAAAAATTTTACTCTACCTTGTTGATTCCACTGTATTTTTGGGCATTACTTTGGACGCCAAATTACAATGGGGTCTTCATAACCTTTTTACGTGCAGAAAACAACACAGCAAATGTATATAGATGATGGGTATTCCGGAACTTGTCCATTTGCTGCTTGGTGGTAGACTTAAATATGATAGTCAGCTGGCCAGGCGGACATTGAAATTACCCTATCAACCAAACCGAGTACAATATCTATACCCTGCTGGCAATCGAACCCGTGAACTGTAAAACCTCATGTTGTTTAATCTTGCTGGGCTATTGTTGTTGCCCGGGGACCGCGGTCCAACAGTTATTAGTGGCCTATATGCAATATCGTGAGAAAACTTAGCGCGATGTAGGATCGCGCTCCGATTGGTCGCCTTAGTAATGACACTCCCACATTCTTTTCAGTGTTCATCTTTGTGACCTGCACGCCTGTAGTGTTAATGTTACTAATAGACCTCTACGAGTGTATGTTACGACTTGACATCATCAACATAACAAGACACTTCAGCATTATAGTGCCATTTATGGTCTTTATGATCAAGGTAAGTTAAGGTAAGAAACTCAAAGGGACAATTTGTAAGAATATCATAAGACCTGTCACCATGTATCACGGGTTCCAGGACAATCCGATAGATGGCGCAAATCTAAATGTATATATACTGGCGCGCGGCCAGTCTTTCGCTCTCTTACGATCGGAACAACATCCAATAATAAACCTCGATCACCACGCAGCTGCAGTTTATCTTCTCCAGGCAGGAGTGTGTGTGTGTGTGTGCGGGAGTGTGTATGTGTGTGATGACGTGCAGGTAGTGTGTTTGGAAGAGTGTCTGAGTGTCCAGTCTTTGCCCGAACGTATCTCAGTAATACCAAGCCCGATATTAGTGCGGTTTTTTTTATAACAAGACTAAACGAGATCCATCTTTGAAGAAAATCGGTTAATCCGTTTAAAAGATATTTAGCTTTTAACACAGTTTCGTGGTGTATTTAGCTTTTAACAATATCTAGCTGGTCTACCTGGACGATATAATCATTTGTTCCATCAATGATATCGAGGTTTCTAAGGACCGTATTAATAAACCATTCTCAAGATTGAGAACAGTCTTGTGACCGGTCTCAAGTAAACGTGTTGATTAATAAACCTAACTTGAAAAGCACGTGCATACTCAAGCAGTACTCACTTGAGAGGTGCGCGTATTAATAAACGAAACTCAAGACTGCCATTCATTCGCCGCTGAGGCGAATACTTGAGAAGTGATATCAGCTGAGTAGACCTCAAGATTAGTTTATAAATTGCTCTGCCTACTGCTTAAGACGCATCTCGGTTGATACAGCCTCAAGACTTGTATTGAGATTGGTTCATTAAAACGGGCCTTAATTTCCAATTCATAGTTATTAAAGGTTGCCTGGATGAGATCGCTGTTAGTGATAAGGTCGCTAAATTGAACGTTCTACTCTTACCACTTTCTGTAACTGTATTTTGTTTTAAATTGTGCAATAAAGTGTATTTGTATTATTATGACCGACAGATGTACGTGATGAACACGAAAGCCGACGAGGCGAAAAAACTAATAGATACCATTAACGAGGACCACGCCAGCTACCACACACTCCGCGAGGACTACCAGCTCGTCGTCACCGACGCCATGAAGTACCACAAGACCAGTGAGATGTACTGGGCGTTAATGGTTGTGTCCGTGGTCGGAGTGTTCCCACTCATGGCCATCGTCTCCAACATTTACAGCAGCTTCACCTCCGAATCCCAACCGAAACTGTACATGATCCACGACTTGAATATCCCATTTAGAGACCCGGAGGACAGATTCGCGACTCCATATTACGAGATTATGTTCTTCTATATGTTATATTGTTGTGTACTTATGTTAGTGAACTTCATTGGTTACGATGGGTTTTTTGGGATAGCGATAAACCATGCGTGTTTGAAGATGACGCTGTATTGCAAGATGCTGACTGAGGCATTGAACGAGAGGGATGGTCAAGCGATTTTCGAAAAGATGGTTGAAGTCATAAATGCACAGTGCGAGGTGTTTAGGTGAGCTAACATGTCAAAGTCAAGGTCATAAACATTAGGTCATTACCTATGAAATCGGCGTTTTGTATGAAGAATTTCATTAAGACTGTTTTCTCAATACAAACATTTTTGATTTTTTTTTAGGAACGACAAATCCAAATTTAGCTAAACTTTGTGTGTATTATCGGCTAACATTAAGTTAAGTATAGGCAGCGTTAATTTTTAAAAGTAACCGCTTTATAAAAGTTTCAGCGAATCTAAGAAATGATTTATGGGAAGCACATGAAAAGAGCTCTGTTCAAATTTTTTTTATTATGTGATTTAGCCCAGAAATAAAAAATATTTCATGTGAAACCTTATAATAATATTCCATTTTCCAAATAAAAAACAAATTTGGATATAGCTTTGAAAATCGCAGGAATTGGTACATATGATTAAAGAAGAAAAAAAACTCCAATTTCATAGGTAAAGACCCAATATTATGCTTTAAAATGCTATTTTTTGTTAGTCATAATTTTCTATGACAACAACAATTTATTAAGAGTCTATTGTACGTACTCGATAGGGCACAGCCTCTCACTAGGCGAGGTCATAGACCGTGAGTTATCTCTGACAACCAGAACACAAAAATAAACCGCGGGATGAACAAGTTTCCGCGATAAAGTTATTCCATGCAGGCAAAGCCGCGGGCGGAAAGCTAGTATCTCATAAACAAATACTTAAAAGGAATAAACAAAAATGTCAAGCTGTAGTTGATTTATATTCAGACTAGCTTTCCTCCCGCGACTTCGTCCGCGTGGAAGATTTTATCAAAATACAAACAACAAACTTTCATCCCCTATTTTATCCCCTTGGGGGTAGAATTTATCAAAATCCTTTCTTAGCGGATGCCTACGTCATAACATCTACCTGCATGCCAAATTTCAGCCCGATCCGTCCAGTGGTTTGGGCTGGGCGTTGATAGATCACTATGTCAGTCACCTTTGAGTTATATATATTTAGATGGTTTAAAGTATTGCAGATAGTTTTGTATTGCTCAGATTATACACAATCATTAAAAAGGATCACTGTGACCACAAGGTACCCTTAAAGTTGCACTATGGCCCGTATTAATAAACCAATCTCAATACAAGTCTTGAGGCTGTATCAACCGAAATGCGTCTTAAGCAGTTGACGCTATCTAAAGCTCCGTACTAATTTATAAACCAATCTACTTAGCTGAGATCACTTCTCAAGTATTCGCCTCAGCGGCGAATGAATGATAGTCTTGGGTTTCGTTTATTAATACGCGCACCTCTCAAGTGAGTACTGCTTGAGTATGCACGTGCTTTTCAGGTCTCAAGTTAGGTTTATTAATCAAACGTACGCTATTAGTTCTCGAGGATTCCAAGAGATGGTGCTGTTTTATCTACTAAGAAAAGAGTGAAAAAGATTGGTTCGCGCGACCATATCTGTAGCATATAAATCAATCATTATCACTTGCTACCGTAATTAATTCTGATTCAATCATTTTCAGCTTCGTAGAGACCATACAAAACACTTTCAACTTTTGGCTGGGTGTTATTTTTGTTGGGACAGTTATTCACATCTGTACATGCATGTACCAAATTATAGCGGTGAGTATACACACACTTTAGTTTAGAAAGGCCCGACGAACTAAACCATAATATTCTCGAGGTATATACAGGGCGTCCCAAAGTTATGGGACATGAAGGGGAAGTACCTTAAATATCGTAGATAGTGAATTTTGCTCAAAGAAGACTTTATGTTATTTTTAAAAGTTAGTAATTCTGCATTCATAGATTTTCTAAAAATTACTTGCTTCGGCTGGGAATCGAACCGACTTAAATGTGAAAAAAAAAACACCCTACTTTTATGATGCCAATCGAAAGAATAGCTAAAAAATAATAACTCTGCCTAAGTAACATAGTATTTTAAAAGAAAGGAACAACATAAAATGATTGAGTCAAATTTCAAGAAAGTTATTTATTGCCGACGACGTTCGAAAAGTAGCGATATTATCATTCCAAAGATAGCATTGATTATTCGTAAATAAGTACCCACTTCATAAAATAGGTACTAACATAGTTTTCCTTATTATAAGTGCACGTGTAGATGAAATGATAAAACTTGTATTTCAATACGTCCTCTGTAAGCTAGACAGAAGGCAAATTAAAAACAAAAATAAATAATTTATAATTTGAAAATGGAACAGTTTATGACAGCGTTTGTTTGAATGCATACTTTTTAAGATATTTTAAAAAGAAGTGATATTTTTAAATGTTGTTCTTAAATTTGAAAATGGAACAGTATGTGCGAGCGTTTGTTTTTCGGATATTGATCTGTTTAGTCTCAGTTCACTTACACAAGTGTTATTGTGTTAATTTATTGCGAACATGGCATATCAAGTAAGTTTTGATCTAATGGAAGCATATTTTTTGAACGATAAAGATATCTCTAGAAGTTTGCGGTGGTATGGCGTAAAATATCCTGATAGACAAATACCGTCTCGGTAAAGTTTTGAAAAGGCTTGTGAACAATTTGAAAACTCTGGGACGTTTCGATAAACGCCCAAGAGAACCACAGCAAGAAAACCATACGATCAACGACGAAGAACTTGGTATTTTAATTTACTTTTCGGCTTTTCCGAAAGCATCGGTGAGAGAAGGAGAACATGAAATTGGAGTTTCAAAAAGTAAAATACACCGTGTATTAAAAAAACACGGTTTTAAGAGTTATGTTGAAGGACGATTGGTTCAAAAATTACTTCCGGGCGATACAGAAAGGAGAAAAAATTTCTGTCTTGATATCCAGGCACGATTGCTCGAAGATCCAAATTTTTTGGATAATATTATTTGGACAGACGAATCTAACTTTAGCAATAACGGTATGTATAACCGCAACAATAATCGTATTTGGTCTAAAGAAAATCCCCTACGAGTGACTGAAACTAATAACCAAGTGCGTTTTTCACTCAACTGTTGGTGCGGACTTTTAAAAAACCGGGTTTTCTTAATCCATTTTTACCAAGGAACCTTGAACACAGAAAAGTATTTAGGAATACTTCAAATTTTAAGGGATAAGATAAGAAACCATTCCGCGGCGGAGCAAGAAAACTTAATTTTCCAACAAGATGGAGCTCCGGCTCATAATAGTCGGAGAGCAGCAGATTTTCTAAATGAATGTTTTCCTACATGGATTGGTACAAATGGACCGATTAGATGGCCGGCCAGATCCCCGGACCTCACACCATTAGATTTCTTCTTTTGGGGATACGTGAAAGATATGCTATACAAAAAGCGATACGAGAACGTAGGCGAGTTGCAAACAGAATTGTGCCATATCACATCGAGTGTTCACCATAAAATGATTAAAAAATCAACAGGCAGCGGGCTCATTAAAAGATTGGCGATTTGCGTAAGACAAGAGGGATCACATTTTGAGCATTTAATTAATTAATTTACAAAAAAATACCTACTTAATTGACTACGGCAGTTTCATGTATGTTTTTTATTTGATTAAAATGATTAATTTCACGTTGTTCCTTTCTTTTAAAATACTATGTTACTTAGGCAGAGTTTTTATTTTTTAGCTATTCTTTCGATTGGCATCATAAAAGTAGGGTGTTTTTTTTTCACATTTGAGTCGGTTCGATTCCCAGCCGAAGCAAATAATTTTTAGAAAATCTATGAATGCAGAATTACTAACTTTTAAAAATAACATAAAGTCTTCTTTGAGCAAAATTCACTATCTACGATATTTAAGGTACTTCCCCTTCATGTCCCATAACTTTGGGACGCCCTGTATACTTACACACACCTGCACATGCCACACGGTGCACATGCACGAGTTCCACACGCATGCATACACGCAAACGTACACTGTTTGATATTTTGATATTATTTTGCTTTGTTCCTCATGCACACACACACACACGCACGCACGCGCACACACACGCGCACGGACACGCACACACACACACACACGCACGCAC